>CM053743.1:24693951-24722011 GCA_028658305.1 Pachyuromys duprasi
GTCTTTGTGGAGCTCTTGTTCTCCCCAAGTCTTACTAACTTCCTCTATTTTTATTATTATTTCCTGCCCTCTGCCGAAGGCTTGGTTGTGAGTCTTAATATCTGCTTTGATACATTGCTATATTGATTCTTTCAGAGACCCTCTTTGGTATGCTCCTGTCCTGTTGCTTGTTTTCTCCTCCATTCAATGTCCATCCCATTTGTTCATCTAAACAAACATTGATCATGCCAAACTGGGTCCTCCTTCTTGTTTATCTTCCCTAGGTGTGTAGATTTCAGCATGACCTTCCTATCCTATAGGTCTATATAAGTGAGTATATACCGTATGTTTCTTTCTGCTTTTGGGATACCTCACTTAGGATGATCATTTCCAGGTCCCACCACTTGCCTGCAAATTTCATGATTTCCTCCTTTTTAATTGCTGAGTAGTATTCCATTGTGTAAAAGTACCACAATTTCTGTATCCATTCCTCAACTGAGGAACATCTGGGTTGTTTCCAGGTTCTGGCTCTTACAAATAAAGCAGCTACGAACATAGTTGAGAAAATATCCTTGTTGTGTACTTGAGCATCGTTTGTATTACTTGATTTGTTACTTTTTAACTTCTTTAGATCTTTATACATTCTGGATATTAGCCATCTATCAGATATAGGGATGGTGAAGATCCCTTCCCAGTCTGTAGGATGTCATTTTGTTCTGAAGACAATGTATGTCCTTTGCTTTACAGAAGCTTTTCAATTTCATGAGGTCCAATTTATTGATTGTTGATCTTAGAACCTATGCTGTTTTTGGTGTTTTGTTCAGGAAGTTGTCTCTTGTGACAATAAGTTCTAGGCTCTTGCCCATTTGGTGGGATGGAGAAAAGATCATCCTGAGTGAGGCATCCCAGAAGCAGAAAGACACACACCGTATATACTCACTTATAAGTGGATACTAGACCTTAAGATAGGATAAACATACTAAAGTTTGTACACCTAAAGAAGCTAAGCAAAAAGGAGGATCCTGGGTAAGATGTTCAATCCTCACTCAGGAAGACAAACGTGATGGACATTGGAAGAAGGAGAAAACCAGAAACAGGGCAGGAGTCTTCTACAGAAGTCCTCTGAAAGACGGTACCTAGCAGTGTATCAAAACAGTTTCTGAAACTCATAACTAAACTTTGGAAAGAGTGCAGGGAACCTTAGGAAAGAAGGGGAGACAGTAAGATCTGGAGGGTACAGGAGCTCCACAAGGAGAGCAACAGAACCAAAAAATCTGGGCACAGGGTTCTTTTCTGAGACTGACACTCCAACCTAGGACCATTCAAGGATATAGCCTAGACCCCTGCTCAGAGAACCCATGGCAGCTCAGTCTCCAAGTGGGTTCCCTGGTAAGAGGAGCAGGGATTGTTTCTTTGATCAGTGGAGGGCTTTTTGATCAGCTCCCCCCTCAAGGGGGAGCAGCATAGCCAGGCTGCAGAGGGAGACAATGCAAGCAGTCAGGTTGAGACCTGATAGGCTAGGGTCAGATGGGAGGGGAAGAGGTTCTCCCTTGGACATGGAGAGGGACATGGGAGAAGATGAGGGAGGGAAAATGGGATTGAGAGGGAATGGGGGGGGGGCTATAGCTGGATACAAAGTAAATAAACCATAATACATATTAAAAATAAACATAAAGTAATCCAGTAAAACAGAGATCCAAGTCTATGAAAAACCAAGGCGAGGAAAAGCCAAGATTGAGTGGGCCGGGGATTTAGTCCATTATCTTCATGGCAGGGAGCATGATGGCACCCAGGCAGACAGTGCTGGAGAGGTATCTCAGATTTCTACATCTTGGCCTACAGGCAGCAGAAGGAGCCTGGGTACAATACCTGTTCAAACTACCACAAATGTTAATGACAAGCTATAATTCAAGAAGCTGGGATTCTTTGCACCTTTACCTAAAAGCTACACTAGTCCAGAGATTTTACGCTACAGAAAAGCTTTTAGCCTTTGAACCCTGGAATTGGCAATAAGGAAACTAAATTATGCCTATATGTAATGAAAGTTTTTGTTTCTTTGTAAACTCAGTGATGTTACGTAAATATGCTTTCATTTTAATCCCAAGTGTGCTATTTTAGTTAGGCGATAGTTTATCCACACCTGTTAATTGTCTTATTCGGAGCTTGGATTTTGCCAGCTGCTAACAGCCTTCCACGTGCTGAATGGGGAGGAGTGTGGTCTAGGACACTGAGGATATAAATTGAGAGCTGAGAAATAGAAGGTGTAATATGCACTGTTGTATTGTGGAGTGTAGCAGTTTGAAGAGACCCAGGAAGGAATGTGCGGCAGTTTCGAGCAGATAGCTGAAGAGACTGCTGGTTTTGTCTGCTATTGATGGAGATTGGTATAACCCTAAAAGATCCAATCAACCCAAAACAGCAGGAGAAGCAAAAGGGTCTCCTCTCCCTACTGACCTTCTCTCTCCTAAGTAAGGTTGGGTAGTTAGAATAGAGGTTGAGGCCTAAACAACCCAAATAAAGTAGAATTTTTAAAAAAGGAGCACTACACCTACCTGTGTTGTTCATCACAATAAAGCAAGAGAAGCCCCATCCAATTGGGAAAAAAGTCTTATACAATCATAAGCAAACTAGCCTTTCTTGTTTACTCATTTTCCACGCCTAAGGAAGAATATCATCATTCATTCATGACTGAATTAAGAAAACAAATATTCTCCAACTTTTACCTTCTCTTAACTCACATCTAATCAATTGTTAATTACTATTAATTTTTTCTTCCACAAAGCACTTAAACTCTGTCTACTCTTTTAAATCTCCATAGGAAACCCCTTTAGTGAAGAACATGAATGTTTTATATATTGATCCTTGCAACAGCTTCTAACATATGCCTGTTTCTTTTTACTTTTCCTTCATTAGTTTACCGATACTGAGGCCACAGAATACTTCAAGAAGCATAAATCCAATTAAGCCAAAACAAGTGTCTTAACTGGATTAAGGGTTAGGGTTTTTATTGCTGTGATAAAGACCAAAAGGAAGTTTAGGAGGAAAGGGTTGATTTCACCTATTTCATTTTTCCAGGTTAGCAATCTGAGCAGGGACAGAAGCAGAGGCCATTGGGAAGAAAGCTCTTTAAGGCTTTGTATCCAGAACAAACAGCCCAGGCATGGCACTTCCCATAGCAAGACGGGCCCTTGAACTTCAATTACTAATAAAGAATATGTACCTCAATCTTGCCTGTAGACAAATCTGGTGGGAGAATTTTATGAAATGAGATCCCCTCTTCCAAAATTAGCTTGTATTAAGTTGACACACAACTAGCCAGAAAGGATTCTACCTGTTGAATCAGATGCCATTTTATGATTTGAAATGATTTCACTATTCTCCACCCTCACCGTAAAGCAATTAAGACTTCGAACGTTATCTAAATGCACCATGTTTGTCCATACCTCTAGATCTTTACCTTCATTTCTCTAAGCACAAATTGCCTTCTTCCCTCTCAGAGTGCTCTTTAAACATCTTCATTTATTCACATTAGTTCCACAATTCTTGGCAGTGTTGGCATGAGTCACTGCTATCATCTCCAAGATACTATATGCAGGGCCAGGTACTAGTAATGAGGGTCCAGGTATATGGGCTAAAGTTTCCCAAATAACATTACAGTGTGGAAAGGCTTACATGAATTTAGTCACAGAACTAAAGATAGTAACAAATGAATGTATTTACTACCAAAGAGACTGGTGGCAACTGCAGATAGATGGATTTAAAAATGTAGGGAAAATTCTACTACACATATATAACATTGCCCATTGACTTTCTCGTCTTTTGGACTTGGGGGAAGGGAGAGTTCTACAATACATCTAAAGCCTTATAACCATCTATAAAAAGTAGGCATTAAATGGCTATTGATAGTGATAAATGCATCCTCTGGGTCTGCAACATCACAATTCTGAGCATCCTAGGGTTGGGCTTATGGTTAGTTGTAACCCACCATGCAGGTGCTTGCAAGGAGCAATATGTTCCTTGAAGGAACAATATGGATTCTTAGCCTGTGAGCTATAACTCCATCCTTGATATAAAAACTCTCTGAAAGCAAAGAAGGAAGCCCAAGTTAGGAGTAGTTATAACAAAGACATGATTAATGACTCAATAATTTCTTTATGAGATGATAATAAATGTTTTCTATTGGAGTTTGAATTAAGCTTAAATAAGAATATAATGTATTTGTGACATGGGTATGGGAACATCTAAAATTAATATTGCTAAATGAAAGAACTTAGAATGCTGACAATGTGCGAAGGCATTCAAAAATATCTGTAGCCTTCCTCAATGTCTAGAAAATAGTTAACATAAATGTTGGTCCCAAACCTCAGGCGGTTTTTTTGAAGAAAATTAACAGTGTTGTTCTATATAGCCTTGAACATGCTGCCTGTGAAGAAGGCTTCTCTGTTGAACCATAAGCTCATAACTCTGTTGCCAAGGGACTTGTAATAATAAATATAAGCCTTGTCATGCAAATTGCATTCACATGGCCAGCTGCCTTCAGTAACCTGGTTTTCTGTTTCAGTTCTTTCAGCATTATCAGAAGAGGCAATTTGGCCAGTCTCTCACAGTTTTCCAAAAGGGATAGACCTTAGATTCAAAAGAATAAATAGCAATGTGTCTACTCAAAGAAGCTGAAAGCTTTAGGCAATTTTGACAATTGATTTTTTTTGTAGTGTCATTTGTTTATTTAAACATCAGTCCAGAGGACTGAAATTTTAGGAACAATGGAAATTCTCTACAATAGGCTACATTCTCAAATAGGTTTAAATATTTATTTTCTAAAGTGAGTTTCACAATCATGATGTAATTTCATGAAAATGTTCAAGTAGGAATAATTATTTTTAATAGAAATTTTCCTACTGGTAAGATGGTAGCTTTCTGACAATGGAAAATATTTAACCTGTGAGAAAACAGCAAAACATAGCATAAGACATATTTATATCTTTGTCTCAAAGGAATTTGGGTAAAATCTAATCACCAGGTTTCAAATAATCCACATATTAAGGGGATAAAACATCAAATCCTTGCACAGAGAAATTGACACTCTTCTGTTCATATGTTTCTAACACCTCTGGGACGTTTTTACATTATGTACAGAATTTTATATTACCTTTTGATTCCTGCCATAACAAAAGACCCCAAAGTTAGTGAACTTGTTGTGCAAGGTTGCTCTCTTAAAGTTCTGCATAAAGTCTGCCATGTGATTTACTGGGTCACGCAATTTGTCAAAAAGGCTAGTTCATCCATGAAAACTCTAACAGAGAGTCCAATTACTTATGCACCCAGGCTGCTGACAGTTGATTTCTTTGCAGTGGTAGGAAAACGGGACATTTCACTGGCTACCATCTATCAGCTATTCCTAGAATGTGGAATGGGTTTATGTTTGCATGGCTTACAGCTCCATATTCAAAGCTGGAGAGATGCATTGAGCTTTCTGTTTTGTCTTCCATTTCAGCACCTCTAAAGAGCTCTGCTGCTTCACTCTTTCATTTTTTTAAATTTTTTATTACATTTTATTTTTATGCTAAGGTCATGCAAGCTATGGAAGGCATGTAGAAGTCAGAGAAGAACTGTGGAGGTCAACGCTCTCACTATATTGTGAGGATACTAAGCACAAGCTTGACAGAAGTACCTTTACCCTGGAAGCCAATTCACTGGACCTTCCTTCACTGTAACAGACATAGGATTATGTCTAATCAGGAGAATATATGATAATCTCCCCATTGCAGAAACATTAATTTTAATCTTATCTATAAGTTACAGATTCCAAATATTGGAATAATTGAGATCCATAAAAATTAAGTTCTTTATCAAAAGTTTATTTGAACTTTAACCTGATGATCTAGCTCAGTTAAACATATATTTTATGTATGCTTTAACAATCAGTTAATAGTTCCATCTTGATAGATATTGTATTTTTCCTTATTTTTAACTTTGGCTAAAATTATTAGTATTACATATTTTCTGATAATTGAAAATTTGTTATAAAATGCCAACAAAACCAAAATGTTATATGATCATTAATATTATGTTTTCCACTAGTTAGACAAAAAATTACCAAGTATTTTAATTACATAGATAATATTTTAATTCACTTTATATTTGGTATGTTTTTATTTTTTTCTATAGATCTTATTTAATGCATAAGAATTAAGCATAATGTTGTTTAAAATTTTAAGCATAATATTGTTCTATTTGTAATCTAGTTTTATATTGACTGGGTTATATTAAATAAATTATAACAACTCCTTGGGAACATATTTAAACTGCATGAAAATTTATACTTCTGTTAGCATCCTGAGCTAATGGTGATTATTGAAGTTCTAAGTTGAATTGCTGAACAAGGCAATGAGGGTCAAAGTTGCCATGTACTGTCATTACCCTCCAAAGCTCTGAGTGTCATGATCCATAAACATAAGGTGGTGGCATCACCAGGTTCTATTTATCTCTTACTATAATTGCTTCCAAGTCAGATCTTCAATGAAAATTTAGTTAAGGGTGAAATGGAGAAATAAACATATTAACAGAAATTATTTTCTTTGCAAAGATTTTTTAATGAATGCACAAGAACAGGAGCATAAATTTAACAAATGAGAAAAATTGATTTCATCTGAATGTATTGTTGACTGTGAAGCTTATGCCTAGAGACCAGCTCTAAATCTTGCGCTGTGCTGAGACTCCTTAGATTTATGCTTTGGATGTACATGGTGCTTGCTCTTACCTTTCTTCTATTATTTTTCCACATGGATTACTTTATTGATAAATCAAAAGAAAAAAGGATCAAATAGCTAAAGCAGGAAAGCAATAAAATGCACACCCAAGGGTTATAGCCAATCTAATTAATTTTTCATTTGGTTCTTATGTATTAGCAACGAATCAATTTGGGATTATGTTTACAGAGTTATAAAAGGAGAGGAGTCCAGACCATCAATTTGTTGTCTGTGCTGTCCAAATTAGTCAGCTAAATGATCCCCAAGGAGATCATAAAGTATATAAGTAGGTACCTATAAGTATCTTTATGTTTAATTACAGACCAAGTCATCAACTTTTTTTTGCAGACATTGACTCTGATATGAGTATGAAGTTGTGGGATCAAAAATGGGCTCCTATTTTAAGACTTTTTTCTTTTCCTTTTCATCAACATATTTCAGCTAACATGTCCTTAGAAAAACTATTTTAGCAGTTGGAGGTTTGGAGCACAATAATGACTATGCCTCCATAAAAAAAAAATTCTCACTCAGATGAAAAGTGACATTAAGATTAACGGTCTTTATCTTCTAAAAATGGTCAATTACAGGTATATAGTGAATCACTCCAGAAAATGGAGTTGTATGAAATAAACAGAAAGCATATTGCAGTTCATGGAAATAGAGAACCTAGTAAACAACTGGTGTCTTTTGTAATATAGTTCTAGGTATATTAAAGAAAAACAAAATGTATGTAGATGGTAGTTCTGTGTTGATTTCACAGGGTTTAAGGTACATTGATATACTCAGAAATAAAGATTCTGTGAGTTTAAAGAAACTAAGGAGGATATCTAGCAACCTCTAGAATCATCTTTAAATTTTATGTATTTAAGTTGCCTTCTAAGTTCCCACAAGTCTACCTGCCTTACCTTTGCTTACACTGCTCACTATTGTTACCTGGGTTTTCAGACACTTCAAATCAACTGTATTTAATTCTTGTCGTGATTAAAGAAGAGTCTGCCATTATGTCATAATTCCACGTGCACTGCATTAAATTTATTTCAGAATCTATAATAATACCTTCTTCTCATCTTTATTTACAATTGCGTAACTCTCTTACAACTTAGAAAAATGACACATCGCCTCAGGGGAGGTTTGTAGATACTCCCTCACTCAGCACACATAAGAAATCACCAAGTGACACTTTGAGAATGGCTATAAATACCACCAGATTTTCAACATTTTTTAATCTTTTTTTTTTCATTTATTATTTTCACTTTACATCCTTGTGTCTCTTCCCTCCTCCCCTCCCAGTAATGCCCTCTTTCCCTCTCCTTTCTCCCTCCCCTTACTCATTCCCTTTTCTTAGAAAAAGGGATCTCCCTTTTTCATCCACCCCAGCTGATCAAGTTGCATAGGAACTGAACATGTCCTTTTCCCCTGTGGCTTGACAAGGCAGTCCCAGCGCAGGTAAGAGATAAGAGCTTAGAGCTATTAAGTGAGTCCATGTCCAGTGCAGCTTCCACTTCCCTTACTAGAGTACCTACTTACAGCCTAAGCTGCCCAACTGCCCATCTTTGTAGGGATCCTAGGTCCAGTTCATGCATGGTCCTTCATTTTTGCTTCAGTCTCAGCAACCCACTCTGGGCCCTCATTAGTTGGGTCTGTAGTTTTCCTGGTGGAGTTCCTGCCACTTCTGGGTCCTTTTCTCCTTCCTCACACTTTTCTCCAAGACTGTTTGGCTATGAGTCTCAGCATCTTCTTTTGAGGCTCTGCTGGGTAGAGCTTCTCAGAATAAAACTCTGACAGGCTCCTGTCTGCAAACCAAGCCAAATGTCATTTATTGTGTCAGGGGTTGGCAGTCTTCTATAGGGTGGGTCTTTGGTTGGGCCAGACTTTTGCTGGGCATTTCCTCAATCTCTGTTCTATCTGCTCTATCTTTATCATTGCATTTCTTGTAACCAGGGAAAATTTTGGGTCAAAGTTTTTGAGCATGGGTTGGTGTTCCTCACCTTTAACTAGAAGATTAGTCCAGTTAGAAAGTGTCCTCTTCAATCTCTATGATCTCTGCTAAGAGTTTCTTCTTGAATCCCCTATGTATGCATCCAGGAGCCTACCCTGACTTAGATCTCCAGCTTGTCACAGATTTGTCCTCACCCTCAGTTTCTCTTTTCTCCACAGGCCTTCTGTCTTCAAGCCCTTGCTCTCTTCAGGTCTGATTTCTACCCTCTTCAACCCTTTCTGACACCTCTCCTACCTTGTTCTCACTCTTCAGCCATTACTTCTGTCTGTTCTATGTTTAGAAAGACTGTATAAAGTTTAAATCAACATCTCATTTAAGTACTGTGAGTCCAAAATATTTTCTATTAAAAAGGTGGTATTGGGGGCATACCATCTTTTAATTGGGAAGTTAAAATAATTCTGTATGTTTTATACAGAGCCACAGAGTTATTTCTCTGTCAAAACTCGCTAAGATGAATGCCTCACTTCGAACATAATATGTGAAGAGTTTTCACAACTTAAGAAGTAACTTCTTTCTCTTAAATATAAGTTAATATCTAATTTAAGCAGAGATAAAATATATATTTCTTTTCCTAGTAAGAACTTTTCAATTTTGAGAATTTTGGGGGTAAAAACTGAGCTATAAACTTTCCTGCTACAAAGGTAGATGGATTCACTGCAAGAAAAGATGATTTCTAGGTATCTTTATCAGTATTCTGAGATCTTAAAATTCATTTTGAAGTAGATTAGTTAGAACAGGATAGTTTCTATCTCTAAGCAGTGACCTGAAAACTATGGCTTTCTTAGGACATAGTTTAAAAACCGGATGGGAGTTGAGTCCTCTCATTCCCTCATGAGAGAATTTTCCTGGGGTTTTGTGGCTTAATTAGCACTCAGGATTTAAGTGAAAGAGTTTTAGATATTCCTTTGGGGCATTATCTCCTCCGATTGTATGAAAATGTTGTGATCTCTTGCCCATGAACTCTCTCTCTCTCTCTCTCTCTCTCCTCCCTATACTGCCCACTATCACCTCTATTTCTCTTTCTCTCTCTCTCAGTATGCATGTCCATGTGGTGTATTTGTGTCTTATTCAAGCTAGCCAAAACAATGAACACATATTTTAAAACATCACTCTCTCTTGGGATGAAATCCAACAATCTGGACAAACATACTGAGTTACTAAACTGATGTTATGACACATTAATATGTAGAATTCTTTAATTTCCCTGAATAAAGCCACCTCTACCACTATTGGTAAAGATTCCCTACACTTTCTGGTCTCTGAATGACCTGAAGTAATTTCTGTCTGTTTATGTGTCATCTCTTTGCCTTAAAATGGATGTTTTTGAGATTTAAGTTATGTTTTTGTGTTTTCCAATTGTTTGTTTGTGTTTTTTTTTCAGTTTTTGCTTGTTTATTTGTTGTGTTTGCTTGTTCTGGACTCACTCTATAGACCAGGCTGACCTCCAACACAGAGAGATCTGCCGTTCTTTGCTTTCGTGAGAACTGGGATTACAGGAATATACCACCATGTCAGGCCATATTTCTTATCATATGTCATCAGTAGTTGATAACTTCAATATTTAGAAAGATTCTATTGTATAGGAACCAATTTATATGCAGGAGATGGTGGATATTAAGAATGTTTTTTAAATGTCAACCTCTTTCTAAAGCTACTATACTATCTATTTCCCCATAGGGATCTTCAGGAACTCTTAATAAAATCTAAAAGGTAGCAAGTGAAATCTGAAAAACCCTCTCTTTTTTTGTTTGCTTCCACTTAAAGGTGTGAGCTAACCATCTTCCTAGTAAATATCACACTGTATTTACTATTATCATAATATTATAAATAAACATAGGAAGTCAGAGCTTTTAATTTTAGACATTTAAATTCCAACGGTTGATCTATTCGGCATTTTAGAGCTGAAATGAGCAAATAACCTTTGTAAGCCTGTCTCCTCAAATGTAAATCATAATTAATGGTATTTCTTCTTACAAACACACTGTGGGTCAAGTAACAAGATAACCAAAACAACATTGATTGAAAAAACAAGAGTTACCAAGAGCATCATTTGGTAGTCCCACCTCATTTAATGAGGGGATCAGTCTATTCAACGTCATGTGAAAACCATACTCAGAAAGGAAAATCTGTCAATATGTGGAAGTGTCACCAAAACTAAAGGTTTCCATGATATTTTAAGTATTACTAGATAATTAGACAAAGCATATACAAGCAAGAACCCCCTCCAAAAAAATAGTAATGTTACTCCCTGATACAATGTTAGAGAAATGGTTGAATACTTCAAGGACAAAGGAACATTTCTGTGCAATTGTGAAAACTTTGGTATAATTTTAATAATCACCAAAATGTTGTGTTCTTAATTTGTACTCTTAAGAGGAGAGCAACAGAATCAAAAAAAAATCTGGGCCCAGTGTCTTTTCTGAGACTGATACTTCAACCAAAGACCATGCACGGAGATAACCTAGAACCCCTGCACAGATGTAGTCCCAAGGGAGTCCCTTGGCTACAGTCTCCAAGGGAGTTCCCTAGTAATGGGATCAGGGACTGTCTCTGACATGAACTCATGGCTGACTCTTTGATCACATCCCTGTGAAGGGAGAGCAGCATTACCAGGCCACAAAGGAAGACATGTAGCCAGTCCTGGTGAGACCTGATAGGCTAAGGTTAGAGGGAAGGGGAGGAGGACCTCTCCTATCTGGAGAGGGGAGGGACCTTGGAGGAGATTATGGAGGGAGGGTGAGATTGGGAGGAGATGAGGGAGGCAGATACAGTTGGGATACAAAGGGAATAAACTGTACTTAATAATAAATAAATAAATTTTTAAAAATAAAAAATAACAGGTGCTTCCTAAGCTACATGAAAATTTAAAAGTTCATTATTGGATATAGAAAGTTCCAAATACATGTAACACACATTAAGATTTATGTTATTATTTTACTAGCTTAAGTCATTATAAAAGTAGTGGAGGATACAGGAGGAAATAAGACTGCCAGAGACATATAAGTATAGTAAAATGTGAATTTTGGATAAATAACTAATATGCTTTTTTAAATACATTTTTCCCTTTTTGAAGTTAAAATACAATTACAATATCCCTTCTCCCTTCCTTCCTTCAACCTTTCTTATGTATCTACCTTGATCTCCTTCAAGTTTACTGTTTCTAATTTTTGTTTATGTATAAATGAAGGTAAATATATAGTTATAAATACAACTTGCTCTGTCCACATAATGTTACTTGTATGTGTATGATTTAAATGCTGAGCATTATATATTAAGGCTGAGACTGTCCAACCAAGGACTATGCATAGAGGTAACCTAGAACCCCTGCACAGATGTAGCCCATGGCAGTTCAGTCTCCAAGTGGCTTCCCTAGTAACGGGATGGGGGACTGTCTCTGACATGAACTCAGTGCCGGGCTCTTTGATCAAATGAAAGTTCTTTCTCGGAAAAACTATCCCCTTCTCTGAGTATTTCTTAGTTGCCAGTAGTTCCTCATTTAAGATTGAAGCTCCATATTTTTTTCTTCCACTTAAGTATGTATATAGCAGTCATCTTTATTTTACTGTTTTTTTTTATTTTTTAATATTAGTTACAGTTTATTAACTTTGTATCCCAGATGTATACCCCTCCCTCATTCCCTCCCAGTCCCACCTTCTCTCCCTCATCTCCTCCTCGCCCCTTTCCATTCCTCTTGAAGAAACAGCTAAAACAAACTGGGGTTTGATAAAATTTAAATTTTAGTGGTCACTTAACTCAGTATTCCCCAAATGTTGCAATGAAGTGAAGAACAGAATGATATACAGATAGATAAACATGTGACATAGTCTATACTAAGCAGAGAGCTGGGCTCTGACACATTTTTTTTCAATGAAACTTTCAAAGTGTTAAACCTTTTCTATTATGCTGAAAATATAATATGAAAATTAATTAAGTCCTCAAAAACAATCTCCAGCTAAAAAATAAATCTAACAGCTAAGGAGATGAGTCAATGGAGAAAAGCATTTGCTGTTCAAGTACATGGACAAAAGTTCAAAACCTCAGCCCTCAGCACAACTTTTGTGCTTTTCTGTATTGTTTTGATTTATTTTAAAATTCTTGTTTGTTTGCTTGCTTGTTTGCTGCCTGTTTGTTTTTATTACTATTCTAAAGAGAAGCAGGGAGATAACTGATATGAAGCTGGGTGTGTAGGAACAAGGAGAAGAATGAGAAAGAGCTGAAGAAGGGGAAACCATAATCAGAACATACTCTAAACAATTTCTTTTCAATAAAAATTATATAATTTCCTCTGGAAAACTCAGTGTGTTCACACCTAATGTGGGAATCAGCAACAACAAGATTATTGGAGTGGGCTGGCTCCCAACCTAGCTCAGGTTCAAAAGGGATAAAGAGGAGAAGATAGAGCACACCTATCATCTTTATCTGGTGTCTGTGCAAGAGTACTCCCTATACACATTTATACAACACACACACACAAGCACGCACACACATGCACAGCTTTTTAAAAAGGAGCTGATCCAGACCTAAAGAACCAAGCAATATAACAAAAAATCAAGGAATTAAAAAATACACAGAGGAGGACATTGCAGCCAGTCCTTATGAGACCTGATAAGCTAGGGTCAGATAGAAAGGGAGCAGGACCTTCCCTATCAGTGGACTTGGAAAGGGGCATAGGAGGAGATGAGGGAGGGAGGGTGGGATTGGGAGGAAATGAAGGGGCTACAGCTGGGATACAAAGCAAATGAAATGTAATGAATGTAAAAATATATAAATTTAATTTAAAAATACATAGAAGTTATTTAAGTTCACTGATTTTAGTAGGATGAATGATTATAGAATCCCACATAAAACCTAAAGCAGTAATTCTTTTAGTTAAACGTTAATTAATAAAACTACATTTGGCTGTAGATAAGAATCATAATAGATTTTATTCATTCATTTATTTATTTATTTCAATTTATTCACTTTGTATCCAAGCTGTAGCCCCCTCCCTAGTCTCCACCCAGTTCCACCCTCCCTCTTCTCCTATGCCCCTCCCCTAGTCCACTGACAGGGGAGATCCTCCTCCCTTCCCTCTGACCCTAGTCTATCAGGTCTCATCAGGACCAGTTGCATTGTCTTCCTCTGTAACCTGGTAAGGCTGCACCTTCCTCAGGGGGAGCCATTGAGTTCATGTCAGAGACAGTCCCTGCTCCCCTTATTAGGGAATCCATTTGGACACTGAGCTGCCAAGGGAGTGCAGGAGTTCTAGGGGTTCCTGGTTATCTCCATGTATAGTCCTTGGTTGGAGTATCAGTCTCTGCAAAAACACCGTATACATTTTTTCTTTTTTACTTTTCTCTAATACATCCCATCTCGATCACAGTTTCCTCTCCATTCACTTCACCTATTCCTCCCCTTCCTTATCTCTGTTTCTTCCGCAGATCCACTTCTTCACTGTTTCTCTTCAGAAAAGAGCAGAACTCCTAGGAATATCGACTGAATGTGACATAGTAGGAAGCAATACTATGTACAAATCCTAATATCAAGGCTGGATGAGGCAACTCAGTAGGAGGAAAAGGGTCCCAAGAGTAAGCAAAAGAGTCAAAGACAACCCCCACGCCCGCTGTTAGTAGCCTCACAATAAATAATAAACAAGCAAATAAATAAATAAATAAACGAAGCTTAACAACCACAACATATATGTAAAGGGTCTCGTGCAGACTCGTGAAGACTATATGATTACGTCTTCAGTCACTGTGCCCCCTATGAGTCCTGTTTAGTTGACTTTGTGGGCCTTGTTCTCCTGCTGTCTGCAGCCCCTCTGCCTCCTTCAGTACCCCTCCCCACTTCTGCAGGGTTCCCTGTGCTTTGTCTAATGTTTGGCTGTGAGTCTCTGCATGTATTCCCATGAGCTTCTGGGAGGAGCCTATCTTCCAATGACTGAACAAGCACTCACCTGTGGACATAGAAATTATTTCATTCAATTACTATTATTGTTGTTATTGCTAAATTCTCTTTCTTCTTAGGCTGGTCATGTTTGGTTCTATCCTAGGTTTCTTGGCGATCTAGTTTCCTAGATCAACAACTAGTCTAACTTCAGACCGACTCTACAAGATGGAGCCCATGCCTGACACTGCCTGGATAGCCAGGAACTGAAAGTTCCATGCAAATTTCTGATCTTTGAAACCAATTTCACAAACTTGATTATCACTTATTTAAAGGTACATGAATGTCTGGGGACTGAAGTAAATGAGTCTAGTTTAAATGCCTAATAGTAAGAAGCAGCCGTTAGCATCCTTTAAAAACTTATGAAGGGCAGGAGACATGGCTCATCAGATAAAATTGCTTGCTGTTGAATCCTGAGTTTGATTACTGTATCCCAGATAGAAGAGGACTGATTCTTCTGTCTTCTCAACTCCACACATTGCGACATGGAATTTGTCAATAATTTAAACCAACATATGTATCATGCATGTATCTTACATGTAAACACTACAGTAATAAATAAATAAAATTAAAAACCTTCTAAAAATTTTGATAACATATGGCTGGAACTGAGACATATTGTATTAAAACGTGCAAAGTGCACACACTTTGGTTAAAGATAGTGTAAAGCAAAAATTTTTTGCCCTGTAGATACATATTTAGAGAACAAAGTAAAGGAATTCTCAGATTGAATTGGGTATTTAGCAACGGTTTATTTAAACTGCTAGTAAAACCAAAGTTATGGATCTTCCACCTTCACATGGGGAGTACTGCATAAACCCATTGCCCTGAAGGATATTATACACATGTATGTACATGTAGCTGTAGATACATACACATATCTGATAAACCTTCAAGACAACCCATGTAACACTGAGAAACAGCAGGAAGCTCAAATTTTAACACATCAGCATTGAGTTGGCAGTTTTTCAGATCGGCGCATGCAAATGCATCTGTGTTTCCTAGCAACCACTGCCTTTACCACAAAGAGAGATTTAAGGCAGTCACATTTTATTTCTACTTGAGTAACATGAGCTTTGGTTTATGGCCCTTTTTTCCTTTAGCCACGTAATTAAATGACTAAATCCCATCCACAACATTATCTACAGAACACGACTGGAGAAAGATTAGCCATTAGAGAGAGGGGGTATTTCTATTATGGCTTTTGAAAACTATAACCACCCACTCTCTTAGGAACCCTATTATGGTTAGGCATTCATGTTATTGGTATTGTGACTCAATTCACATATATCAAACTGTAAACTCCATTTAATGTCCATCCATATTTCTCAATCTCTTCTAATAACTTATTTATTTGTGTGTTTCACTTCATAAGAAGCTATGTGTTCCAGAATCTCCATTGCTGCCAATGCCTATGAAGCTCCATCTTATGGCACAATAAACTGCTTCACACTTCCAAGAATGTCCAAGCATCTGTTGTTTCACATTAGATTTTAGCTAGTTGTTCATCAATCTTCTTCAAAATGATTCATGAAATTCAGATATTTACTCTCAGTTCAAATGTGCACCAATAACATAAGCAATCACTTTGCAGTAGATACAGATTATTAAGGAACAATCGTAAATCAGGGCAAACAGAAAACGTGTCCAGCTGTGTTACATATTAATTCATTTTAATTAAAAACAATTATTCTAATAGTGTGGGTTTGTGCATTTAAGTTCCTTTCTTGAGAAATAAAGAGCTGGCCACCTTTGCAGGTAAGCACATGTAATAGGCAATGACAAACTCAAGTGCTCATCAAATACATTTAGTTGACAGAATAGCTTTAAGTGTCCAGTGAGCCTTCATTTTCTTTCCTTCCATCATGCTTGCCTAAGTAAAAGATTTTTCCCTTTTCCATGTTTAAATTCATTTCCTTGACAAGAAGCATTGCAAACCCTTCAATGATTTCTCTGTGCCAAATGAATTTCTGTCACAAGGCTCAGATGAAATCTGTCTACTCCTGGTGACCAAATTGATCCAGCTGCAGCACAAGATGAAACAGATCATTCATCTAAGTTTGGCTATGCCAAAGGTTGTTCCCTCCTCCACAGCACAGTCGTTGAAAAGTGGGCTACTGACTTTATCTCACAGCCTGAGCTTAAGGCAGTTGAGGGTTTTCATTACCTGTGGACATCAATGACTTTGGGACACAATTAATCAAGTTGGAATTGCTTCATTATTTTAATGAAGGTTTTTCTCTTTCCTTTAGCTAGGATAAAAAAAAAAGCAATCCAGGGCAAAGAAATTTTTCTCATTATTTTTGAATATAGAGAAGGAAGGAAATAAATGGAAATTTAAAAAAATGCAAAAAAAGCCTGCTGTGCTCTCTGCAACTACTCTCTTGGATCAGTAAAGAAGTCAGAGACAGAAGAGCTCTTTGCAAGGAAGCAGAAAGACAACATGGCTGCTAAGATTACCATCCAGGCTTCAGACGCTTTTTTTTTTCTTTTCAGTCCTGAATATCTTTAGAATAACATTTTTCTGGAAATGAAAATTGGAAAATGTAGTTATTTGTTCAAATATGTAAAATAATGTATGAGTGTAGTGCCTGGAAATAAGATAGGAACACTACATTCTACTAATTTGATGATGATTACTGTTTTGTAGGTAGAAAAAAATAATAGGAATCACACTGAGGGGAAGCACCTGTGAATTGTCATCACATGAGAATTTATCTTTACTTAAACAGTAATGCCCAATCTGTAGTGCACCTCAGAATCACCTAGAGCATGGATTGCTGGGCATACACACAAAGGAAGACAAAAATCAGGAAACTAAATAGTATGTTTTTCAACAAAATGTCATGAAAACTCATGACATAATAGAAACAACTACGGAGGTAGTACAAAGGAGAAATAAATTAATTCAGAAAACCATGAAAGAGGCCCACAGTTTTCAGTACCTATTATTGCAAAGAATATTAACTTCTATCTTAGATCAAATTAATTTGAATTATACCATCCTATTTCACAAAAAGAAACATTGTTTAGTATTTTATAAGTATGAAGAAGAATAAAAAGAATTGTGTGCAACACCATTGGACATAAAAATAAATATATTTTAAGGTTGATGAGAACAATCCCAAAGCCCATGACCTTTCCTAAACTCTTCTATGAGGCCTTCATATCTTGGGTATGGCACCAATTCTATCTTTTGATTTTCTGTCTTCTATTCCTGTACATACAAATATGAAATTCTAATATGTACATTCTATTCAACACCTAAATATTGCCAGTAAACAGCTACTTTTCTCTAGGAAAAAAGCCCATACTTCTAGGATGTTCTTTCAAGGCAAAAAGGGTATAAAAGTATAGGTACAAGAATGTGGTTGGGGAGACTTCTCAGCGATTAAGAGCACCATCGACTGCTCCTCCAAAAGACCCAGGTTCAATATCCCACACTCATAAGGCTATCCATACCTGTATAGCTCCAGTTCTGGGATATTCCATACCCTTTATGGCATCTAACGGTGCCAGATGTGAATGTGGTACACAAACATACATGACATCAAAACAATAATACTCATAAAATAAGAATAAATTAATCTTTATTAAAAGAGTCTTAAAGCTTTTATTGATAGATCACCAGATCTGGATACTTTAAGAACTTTTCCTTTTTTTCTTTTCTCTTTTTTGTTCTTTCCATTTTTTTAAGGCAATCATATCATTATAAGCTTTACTCTTACTGGAGTCAAATAGACTTACAGGAAGAATTTGCTATCCTTGGAGGACCACAAACAAAATAGTGTTTTAGGAACATTATTTTGATAAAGAAATTTTCTGTCAGAAGATGAATAGAGTTGATAAGCTCAGTGTCTCTAAAGACTTTCTCAAACTTGCACTTTCAAGAAATTAATAACACAAAGGAGAGTGCTTTAGGAAATGAAGAGTACAGTAACTACATTCTGTTTTATTAGAGAAAGATAGGCTTCCTTCCCAGGGTAACAAGATTTTTCACAGCTATCTGCCTTCCAGAATGATTAGATCTATTTAAACCCATCATGGCCATGCAGTGTCTGTGGATTCCATGCATGTCATGGGACTCTGGGGGCAAACAGCCTGTGCACTGGAAAGGCATTATCCTGGCAGCTGCTGGAGACCTAACTGCAGACTACTTCTGTGTCACTTTGCTATTCTGACAATGCCATGAGGGACTCTGAGTTTGAAGAACCTCCAGAGAGTAATAATGCAACCGTTAATCGTTAGCATCTCCCAGAATTCTTGTAGTTCTCATCTCCTCCAGATTTTCAGGCTGCTGTTTGTGTAATTGAAGAAAACGACATAGCCAAAGGGAGGCAATTTATCTTGTGAACCACTCCATAGCCCAGCAACTTATCTGGGTTGAATAACAAAAATCCATGCAGGGGAAATAATTGATGATCAGAGGCCCGTGG
Source organism: Pachyuromys duprasi (assembly GCA_028658305.1). Lineage (NCBI taxonomy): Eukaryota > Metazoa > Chordata > Mammalia > Rodentia > Muridae > Pachyuromys > Pachyuromys duprasi. The sequence continues at coordinate 24,713,040 of CM053743.1, forward strand.
GTGTGGTTTCTCCTATTTTAAAACCACTAAATTGTAGATTGAAAATAAAATAAGTTTAAGACGCATTAAAAACCTTTAGAATTTAAAACAAACTCAAAAAAATGTCTTTTCACTAGAAACAGCAATCTCAGCAAAGAGATGTAGGAGAAAACAGGCATTTATTATTCATTCCCAATAAATACTGAGACATGACAGCCTGGGCTGTACTGTCTGCCTGATGCTCACTGGCTTTGCAATGCCAGGTTGAAAACATGTTTGGAGATCATTAGTCTAATGCAACTAGTTATATTAAGACCATGAAATATTGTACAAGTATCTGGAGATTTTCTCAGTACTTATTCTTCTATTACTGTTATATTTCAGAATAAACTTACACTAGATTTCAGGAATAAAGACTCATACAACTGCCAAACAGAATATCTATAAATGTCTATAGAACGTCTATAAACTGGAATCCACCTGGAAAACTCTATAGCTGTGTGTGTGCATGAGTGTCTGTGTCTGTGTGTCTGCATCTGTGTGTGCATGTTCTAGGATTATTTTCAGAGTTTTCAATGTAACTGGTAGTTAAAAACATTAGCCTATGCTCAGAAACAACCAAGAAAAATAAAAGTGAAATGATACATACTTACCAGTGACAACAGTTTTAATAAAACCAAACTCCGGGTTCACCAAATCAAAATCTTAGGTTTAATCTGAACATACAAATCACCTGAAGCTTAGTCTTTTGTTGTTTAATATCTAAAAGGTCTTGGAATCTTGTGTCTATCAAAACATTTTAACAGCCGAGGTAAACTGATTTCTAGAAAACAGTAAAGAAAACCAAACAGTGAAGAATTAAAAACAACTGAAGGGAGCAGCAGGACAAGATGGCAGCACCAGGAGGATGCTGCTTCTTGAGCTGCAGAACATTTTTGGTACAGAGACCAAGAGCCTGAACTCTGGGCCCTAAAACAACAACGATCATGTTTCCAAGGTGAAAAAAAAAACACAACAACAACAACAACAACAAAAAACCACCATGTGGGAACCAATCAGGTCCATTCTCAGGACACCCAGCCAGAACCCGGAAGAGATCCCAGGTCATGCAGGCACTCAGTTGCCAGACCAGAGCCACATGCCTGTGTGTCCTGATCACCTTCCCAGGTTGAATGGTGGGCACAAAACCACCAGAGACTGGGAGTTCCAGTCGTGAGAAAAACCCACAGAGAAGGAAGGAAACAGGACTGACCTAGGGCACCCAGCCTACCCCAGGAAAAGGTCCTGCAGAATGGTGGGCACGATCATGCCATCTCTGAATTAGTCTCCACTGGCATGAACATAGAAACTTGCTACACGCCCAACCCAACTCTCTGCCACAGAAGAACTGTGCACCCTGGGGCACCAGAGCCTGGGTTTCCCTGTTGGGAGAAAACCCCACAGGGAAGGAAGCAAACAGGGACTGAGTTAGGGTACCCAGGATCTCCCTGAAAAAGGTCCCTGAGACCAGCGGGTGTGTGCTGCCAGCCTAGAGACCTGCTGTACACCAACTAGCCTCCTACTGCTCCCATGAGAACGGTGCTTACTGGCCACACACTACCGCTTAGGTACTGGGGCACAGAGCTCCAACCTCAGACATACAGAAGCCTGGGATCCCCAAGATCAACCTCAGACACTGCTTAAAGTGGCAATCAGCTATTCCTAACAAAACTGACCAAACCACAGGGCACCCAGGCAATAGCTCACTAAATTTACAGCAAGAAACCCAGAAGCAGGGCAGCTGTCCCCAGGACTTCTCTGAGTGAGAGGGGAGCCCTTGTGACTAACAAGGACCACAGTTACCACTCAGGTTGGTGAGGTGAGCTGTGGCAATTCCTGAAAAACACCAGCCATTCAGTGACCATATCCAAAAGGCTGAGGAGGCTTCCTTCATGAGAAAACCATCTTGCTGCCAAGGGGATTCTCTCCACCACAGGATTCTAGGAACCACCAGAAACTAACAACCAATACCTAAGATAGCCCATTGGGTAGAGGCCAGTGTAAAAGCTCAACCAACAAAAGACAGAGGAATATGGCATCTCCAGAACCTAGTTATACAAGGGCAAGCAGCCCCGGACACCCCAGCATAATTGAAATTCAAGAAGATGACCTAATATCTATGCTTATGAAGAGGATAATAGAGGAAACAAATGTGTAAAGATCTAGAGGAAGATAAAGACAAATAGATTATGGCCATCTGTAAAGAAATACAGGAAGTTGAAGCCAAACACTATGTGGCCTTTACAGAGGAAATACTTAAATCACTGAAGGAAATAAAAGAAACAGGATTGTTGAAACAAACAGCTGAAGGAATTAAAGGAAAAACAGGAAAACACAGCCAGACAGGTGAAAGAAATCAACAAAACGGCTCAAGATCTGGAGATAGAATTGGAAAAATTAAAGAAAACACAAATGGAGGAAATTATGGAGAGAAAGAACTTAGGGAAGAAAGCAGGAACTACAGAGGTAAGGATAACCAATAGACTACAAGAGATGAAAGAAAGAATCTCAGGTGTGGAAGATACAGTGGAAGAAATCGATGAATCTGTCAAAGAAAATGTTAAATATAAAAAATTCCTGACACAGACTGTCCAAGAAATTCAAGACAAAATAAAAAGACAAAACCTAAGAATAATAGGAATAGAGGAAAAAGAAGATTCCCTCCTCCAAGGCCCAGAAAATATTTTCAACAACATTATTGAAGAAAATTTCCCCAACTTAAAGGAGAGGCCAATAAAAATACAAGAGGCCTACAGAACACCCAATAAATTAGCCCAGAAAAGAAAATCCTCCCACCACATAATAATCGAAACAGTAAGCACACAGAACAAAGAAAAAATATTAAAAGCTGCAAGGGAAAATGTCAAGTAACATATAATGAGAAATGCATCAGAATCACACCTGACAACAGAGACTATGAAAGCCAGAAGGGCCTAGACAGATATAATGCAGACCCTAAGAGAACACAGATGTCAGCCCAGGCTACTATACCCAGAAAAACTCTCAGTCCTCATAGACGGAGAAAACAAGATATTCAAGAACAACAACAACAACAAAAATTCAACAATACCTACACACAAATCTAGCATTACATAAGATACTAGAAGGAAAAATACAACCCAAGAAACCTAACTACTTTCAAGAAAACACAGAAAATAACTAACCACACTATAGTAAAACAAAAGTAACCAAGCACACAAACTTACTACTACAGCCAACCTCAAAATCAAAGGATAAAACAGCCACTGGTCATTAATCTCTCTCAACATCAATGGACTCAATTCTCCAATAAAAAGACACAGACTAACAGAATGGATACCTAAACAAGACCCAGCAATCTGTTGCAGAAAAGAAAAACACCTAAAGTCACAAAGATAGACATTATCTGAGGGGAAAGGGCTGGAAGACAGTTTTCCAAGCAAAGGAACCCAAGAAGCAAGCAGGAGTAGCCATTATAAGATCTGATAAAATAGACTTTCAACCAAAATTAATAAAAAGAGATGGGGAAGGACACTTCATACTCATCAAGGGAAAATTCCACGAAGAAGACATCACAATCCTGAACATCTATGCAAAAATACAAGGGCATCCACATTTGTAAAAGAAACATTGATAAGACTTAAACCACACATAGATCCCCACACATTAATAGTGGGAGACTTCAACACCCCACTCTCAACAAAGGACAGGTCAACAAAACAGAAATTAAACAAAGAAACAATGTCTCTAACAGAGGTCATGAATCAAGTGGACCTAACAGACATCTACAGAACCTTACACCCAAACACAAGAGAAATTACCTTCTTCTCACACCTCGTGGAACCTTCTCCAAAACAGACCATATGGTTGGTCAAAAGGCGATCCTCAACAGATACAAGAAGATTGAAATAATCCCTTGTATCCTATCTGATCACCAGGGAATAAAGCTCGACTGGACAACAAGAAAAATAGCAAAAAGCCTACACACACATGGAAACTGAGCAACTTGCTACTAAATGACAGCTGGATCAGAGAAGAAATAAAGAAATTAAAGTCTTCCTAGAATTCAATGAAAATGAAGACACAATATACCCAAACTCATGGGACACAATGAAAGCAGTGGTACGAGGAAAGTTCATAGCTGTGCCTTCCAGAAAAAATTTGAGACTTCTCATTCATGCAACTTAATGGCTCAATTTAAAGACCAAGAAAAAAAAAAAAAAGAAGAAGAAGAAGCAGACTCACCAAAAAGGAGTAGACAGCTGGAAATAATCAAACTCAGCACTGAAATCAATAAATTAGAAACAAATAAAACAATTCAAATAATCAATGAAACCAAGAGCTGGTTCTTCGAGAAAATCAACAAGATTGACAAACCCTTAGCCAAACTAACTAAAAGGCAGAGAAACACAATGCAAATCAACAAAATTAGAAATGAAAAGGGGGACATAACAACAGACACTGAGGAAATCCAAACAATCATCAGGACTTACTACAAAAGTCTATATTCCACAAAATTTGAAAATCTAAATGAAAGGGAAAATTTCCTGATTGATTCTACTTACCAAAGCTAAATCAAGACCAGATAAATCAATTAAATGGTCCTATATCCCCTAGGGAAATAGAAGCGGTCATCAAAAGTCCCCCATCCAAAAAAGCCCAAGACCAGATGGTTTCAATGCAGAATTCTACCAGACCTTCAAAGAAGAGATAACTCCAGTTCTCTTCAAACTATTCCATAAAATAGAAATAGAAGGAACACTACCAAACTCATTCTATGAAACCACAGTTACCTTGGTACCTAAACCTCACAAAGACCCAACAAAGAAAGAGAATTTCAATCAAATCATCCTTATGAACATTGATGCAAAAATACTCAACAAAATACTTGCAAAACGAACACAAGAACACATCAAAGATATCATCCACTCTGACCAAATAGGCTTCATCCCAGGTATGCACGGGTGGTTCAATATACAGAAATTCATCAATGTGATCCACCATATTAACAAATTGAAAGGAAAAAAAAAACACATAATAATCTTACATGCTGGAAAAGCTTTTGACAAAATCCAACATCCACTCATGCTTAAAGTATTGGAGAGATCAGGGATACAAGGCACATACCTTAAAATAATAAAGGCAGTATACAGTTAGCCTATAGCCAACATCAAACTAAGCAGAGAGAAACTTAAAACAATCAAACTGAAATCAGGGACAAGGCAAGGCTGCCCACTCTCTCCATATCTCTTCAAAAAAGTCTGGAAGTCCTTGCTAGAGCAATAAGACAATTAAAGGAGATCAAGAGGATACAAATCGGAAAGGAAGAAGTCAAATTATCACTATTTGCAGACGATATGATAGTATACCTGAGTGACCCCAAAAATTCTACCAGGGAACTCCTACAGCTGATAAACAGCTTCAGCAAAGTGGCCGGATACAAAATTAACTAAAAAAAAAAATCAGTAGCCTTTCTGTATACAAAAGACAAAAGGTCTGAGAAAGAAATTAGGGAAACACCACCCTTCACAATTGACACAAAACACATAAAGTACCTTGGTATGACCCTAACTAAGCAAGCCAAAGACTTGTATGAAAAAAAATTTCAAGTCTCTGAAGAAAGAATTAGAAGAAGATATTATGGTGGAAAGATCTCCCATGTTCATGGCTTGGCAGAATGAACATAGTAAAAATGGCCATCTTACCAAAAGCAATCTACAGATTCAATGCAATTTCGATCAAATTATCAACACAATTCTTTACAGACCTTGAAAGAAAAATTCTCAATTTCCTATGGAATAACAAGAAACCCAGAATTGTTAAAACAAACTTCTACAATAAATGATCTTCTGGTATCTTCAGGTATCTCCATCCCTGATCTCAAGCTGTACTATGGAGAAACAGTAATAAAAACTGCATGTTACTGGCATAAAAAAAGAATGGTGGATCAATGGAACTGAATAGAATACCCAGAAATAAACCCACACACTTAATGGACGCCTGATTTTGACAAAGATGCCAAAACCATACAATGGAAAAAAGATAGCATCTTCAACAAATGGTGCTGGTCCAACTGGATGTCTACATACAGAAAAATGAAAATAGATCCATATTTATCACCCTGCACAAAACTAAAGTCCAAGTGGATCAAAGTCCTCAACATAAACCAGACATATTAAATCAGTTAGAAGAAAAAGTGGGGAAAAGCCTTGAACTCATTGGTACAGGAGACAACTTCTTGAAGAGAGTACCAACAGCACAGACTCTAAGAACAACAATCAATAAATGGGACCTCATGAAATTGAAAAGCTTCTGTAAAGTGACGGACACTGTCATCAAAACAAAACCTCTGCCTACAGATTGTGAAAGAATCTTCACCAACACTTTATCTTACAGAGGGCTAATATCCAGAATATATAAAGAACTCCAGAAGTTGAAAAGCAACAAAACAAGTAATCCAATTTAAAAAATGGGGAACAGAGCTAAAGAGAACTCTCAATTCAGGAATATTGAATAGCAGAGATAAACACTTAAAGAAATGCTCAACATCATTAGCCATCAGGGAAATGCAAATCAAAACAACCCTGAGATTTCACCTTACACCCATCAGAATGACCAAAATCAAAATCTCAATTGATAACACATGCTGGCGAGGTTGTGGAGAAAAAGGAAGCCTACTCCCCTGCTGGTGGAAATGTAAACTTGTACAACCACTCTAGAAATCAATCTGGCACTTCCTCAGACAACTAGGAATAGTGCTTCCTCAAGATCCAGCTATACCACTCCTAGGCATATATCCAAAAGACGCTGAAGTACACAATATGGACCTTTTCTCAACCATGTTTGCAGCAGCTTTATTTGTAATAGCCAGAAGCTGGAAAACAACCTACCCTCACCTGAGGAATGGATACAGAAATGGTGGTACATCTACACAATGGAATATTACTCAGCAATAAATGCACGGAAATCATGAAATGGTGGGAACTGGAAAGGATCATCCTGAGTGAGCTATCCCAGAAGCAGAAAGACACACATGGTATATACTCACTCATATTGACATATAAAATAGGATAAACCTACTAAAATCTGTACACCTATAGAAACTAATCGAGAGGCAGGACTCTGGTTAAAATGCTCAATACCCAGCCAGAAAGGCAAAACAGATTGACATCAGAAGAAGAAAACAGGAAACAAGCTAGTAGCCTATCACAGAGGGCCCTGAAAAGCTCTACCCTGCAGAATATCAAAGCAGATACTGAGATTCATGGCCAACTGTTGGGCAGAGTGCATGGAATCTTATGAAAGATGTAGGAAATAGTAAGATAGGGAGAGGTCAGTAGCTCCACAAGGAGAGCAACAGAACCAAAAATATGAGCACAGGGGTCTTTCCTGAGACTAATACTCCAAACAAGTTCCATGCATGGAGAAAACCTAGAACCCCTGCACATATGTAGCCCATGGCAGCTCAGTATCCAAGTGGGTTCCATAGTAATGGGGACAGGGACTGCCTCTGACATGAACTGATCAGCCTGCTCTTTGGTCACCTCACCCTGATGGGGGAGCAGACTTATCAGGCCACAGAGGTAAACAATGCAACCACTCCTGATGAGAGCTGATAGACTAGGATCAGAAGGAAGGAAAGGAAGTCCTCCCATATCAGTGGACTTGGGGAGGGGCATGTGTGGAGAAGGGTGAGGGAAGGTGGGATTGGGAGGGGAGGAGGGAGGAGTTTATGGGGCGATACAAAGTGAATAATGTGTAAATAATAAAAAAATTTTTAAAAAGCAACTGAGTCCTCCAATATTGTGAACGCAATAGAAAATTCCTTACTCAGCGTTAAAGCTTGCTTGATAGCAAGGTTTTCTGCTTCTTTTTGTAGCTGCGGCTTTCCTGGAACTCACTCCCTAGACCATGCTGGCCATCACTCAGAGGTCTACCTTTCTCTGCCTCCCAAGTTCTGAAATTAAAGCCATAAATCACCACTGCCCAGCTCCCAGATTTCTTTATATCTTTCATCCCTGCCCTCCTTATATGGACTAAATTATAGAACCATAGTTCCAGTCTAAATCTTTTAGTATAGACAATTGGAGACTCTGCAACTCTAGGTCTAGGTCTTTGAGATGTAGGCAGCCATTTCTGCACCTCACCAGACACCACTCCATTCTTAGGCGCTCCCCTCGCTGGGATAATCTACCTTATCACTTTCCTTCCCCATTGTTGCATTAGGTATTCTGATGGAAATATGAGACTACCTCAGTGTGAGTACATAATCATGCTGACTGAAAGAGTAGAAAGGAAACTAAACAAACAAACAAAAATGCTAAACTGATTGTAGCCTTAAAGGAGTTAACTAGGATCCTGCAACTGTAAAGATGCTCCCAAGGAAAGAACACTTTTTCACCTCCAAATGGCCCTACCTCCTACCAACATCACTGAAAGGAGGACCAAGTTTATAACACATAAACTATGGAGGAGCACACAAATAATGAACAAATCACAAACCTACTGAGGAATTCTCACACTGCTCTCAATGGCAGGTGATTTCTCATGAATTGACAAAAAAAAAAAAGGAAAAATAAAAATAGAACCCAGAAATGGTAAATTGTAAGTCAAATCTCAAGAATCTAAGTAATGGTGGAGTACTACATTAAAAGATGTAATTTTTTAAATAAATTTGTTTATTTTTATATCAATCACAGGTTAGGTTTTTTGCATCCCATGCATAGCCCCCTCCCTCACTCCCTCCCACCCTTCCCAACCCTCCATCAACTCCTCCCCTCCCCCTCCAATTCCACCAACTGGGGAGGATCTCCTTCCCTTCCATCTGACCCAAGATCATCTTGTGTCCTCAGGGCTGGCTGCAACGTCCTCCCCTGGGATCTAGCCAGGCTGTTACTCCCTGGCATGTATGGGGGAGGGTTGAAGAGTCAGCCATCAAGTTCAAGACTGAAACAGTCCCTGTTTCCCTTAATAGG
>CM053743.1:24722511-24740327 GCA_028658305.1 Pachyuromys duprasi
ATTGCTGAGTAATATTCCATTGTGTAAAAGTAGCACAATTTCTGTATCCATTCCTCAACTGAGGGACATCTGGGTTGTTTCCAGGTTCTAGCTATTACAAATAAGGCAGCTAGAGAGAACAATGTTTAAGAAACCCTGCTCTTGGATTTCTCAGCTTTTATTATTGTGAGAAAGGTTTTCTGTTCCTTGAATGTTAATTGATCAGGGCTGGGTGCATCATCTTTCTCTGTGGCCTGCAAGGCTGTACCCCCTAGGTGGAGGTGAACAAAGAACTGGCCACTGAGTTTATTTCAGAGAAAACCCATGATCCCCTTCCTAGGGAGCCCACTTAGGAACTGAGAAGTCTATGGGCTTCCTCTAAGCAGGGGTTTTAGGCCCTCTGCAGACCTGAAGGCTGGGGTCAGTTAGGAGAGTAGGAGGTCTTCCCCTATCAGTGGGCTAGGAAAAGGGTATAGGGGGAGAACAGGAAGGTTTGGTGGGACTAGGAGGAGATGAGTTATTGGGTTACAGTGGGGATACAGAGTGAATAAAATGTAATAAAAAATTTAAAATATAAAATAAAATTCAACAAAAAGAAAGTTAATAAGTCTCAGAATTCTGTTACTGAAACCCCAAATAGGCTAAAACATCAGAAAATAAATAATCCTCCCCCCCCCTCAAAAAAAAACGCACTTACTTTTCTTGACTTTGTCCACATGCTTCTGACTTTACAGAAACACTTATTGTTATATCCTGAGAATATTCTGGAAACTTCATGGTTACTTCTCTTCTTATCAATGTCCAATTCTTCATTCTTGTCACTGCACACATAATTTTCTTTCTCATATAAATAATTAGCAAATATTTTTCTATCTAATTTCAATAGGTTTGAAACTTTATTGCTGATATTTTAAAAAGTAAATGATAAACCATGAAAAACAAGCATAATTTTAAATAAACTATTAAGCAATATATTATATTTTTCTCATTTTCTTAGTGTTAGTATAATTTTAAAAGCTTTTGTCTTTGGTGGCATGATAAAAGAGTATGTTCTTGAGTGACATTTTAGTTCTCTTATGTTATCTAATCTTAACTCTATCTGTGCTAATTCTGCTGAAAGGAGAATTGTTGGCAGTAATAAAGAATAGGAGTGTTATAGGAGTTAAAGAAAGAAACAATGTGGTCATAGTATACATTGAAAATATAGTGGAGAGCTTAAATATTACTACATTGAAATACACTTACTAATATTTCCAATTTATTGGAATTAAAAGAAAATGTCAACCATGATAATTCCAAGTTATTTATTTAGATATCTAGTTACTTTAAAAAGGATTTTCTTAGAGTTAGGCATATAGACTTAGATAAAATCATGTCAACTTAAATCCTAGAGGAGTACGTTGGTAAGGAAAGCTGTGGAAGGAAATATACATCAAATGTTAGAAATATTTTTTACAGTACTGTATTGGGCAAAACTATCAATCCAACAATAAAATGGCCTGGTGAAAGAAAAAGGGCCAATCTTTGAAATGAAAAAAAAAAAAAAAACTAGCAAAAGACACTTGAGTAACTGAATGAGGTATCTTCTGGGGACCATCCCTGATTTCATGATTCAGATTAAGAAAAATGGATTTTAGGTGCAAACTTAATAAAACTCTCTTAGAATCAATACATAATCACCATTGATATGCACACTTTTAGATGCTGTCACAAATTAGGTACTTCTGCTTGTCAATTATTTTCAGGGCATACCAAGGCAAGAAAATTTATTAACTGCCAGTGGTTATAAAATTACATTAACAGGTTTTTGGTTAAATACACACCTCAGAAATATGTATTTTTATCACATTTTGGGTTGTTTTGCTTTTAATTTTTATATGTACACATATACATGAACATACAAATATTTACTTGTACACACATATATCACAAATAATGTAGAAAACTTGGACTTTAGTTTTGTGCAGGGTCATAAAAATGGATCGATTTTCATTTTTCTGCATATAGAAATCCAGTTGGACCAGCACCATCTGTTGAAGATGCTGTCTTTTTTCCATTGAATGGTTTTGGTTTCTTTGTCAAAAATCAAGTTTCCATAGGTGTGTGAGTTTATTTCTGCGTCTTCTATTCAGTTCCATTGATCCACTATTCTGTTTCTATGCCAATATCATGCAGTTTTTATTATTAATAGTTTGTACTATTGCTCTGTAGTACAGCTTGAGGTCAGGGATTGCAAACTGGTACAACCACTCTGGAAATCAATTTGGTGCTTTCTTAGACAATTAGGAATAGTGATTCCTCAAGACCTACCTATACCACTCTTAGGCATATATCCAAAAGATGCTCAACTACACAAGGACATTTGCTCAACCATGTTTGTGGCAGCTTTATTCGTAATAGCCAGAACCTGGAAACAACCCAGATGTCCCTCAGTTGAGGAATGGTTACATAAATTATGGTACTTTTACACAATGGAATACTACTCAGCAATTAAAAAACAATTAAAAGAAATCATGAAATTCTCAGCCAAATGGTGGGACCTGGAAACAATCATCCTGAGTGAGGTATCCCAAAAGCAGAAAGAAACACTTGGTATGTACTCCTCATTTAGACCTATAGGATAGGATGGACATGCTGAAATCTATACACCTAGGGAAGATAAGCAAGAAGGAGGACCAGGGTGGGATTATCAGTCATCGGTTAGATGGACAAATGGGATGGACATTGAATGTAGGAGAAAATAAGCAACATGACATGAGCCTACCACAGAGGGCCTCTGAAAGACTCTAACTAACAATGAATCAAAGCTGATATTAAGACTCACAACCAAGCCTTTGCCAGAGTGCAGGGAATCATATGAAAAAAAGGGGAGTTAGTAAGACTTGGGGAGGACAAGAGCTCCCTAAAGACCAAACAGATCAGGGCACAGGGGTCTTCTATGAGACTGTTTCTCCAAACAAGGTCCATGTATGGATACAAATTATAACTCCTGCTCGAATGTGGCCCATGGCAGCTCAGTACCCAACGGGGTACCCTAGTAAGGGGAAGAGGGACTATTTCGGTCATGAACTCAATGGCTTGCTTCTTGACCACTACCTCCCACCCCCGAGGGAGGAGCAGCCTAACTAGATCCCGGAAGAGCACATTGCAGCCAGTCCTAAAGAGACATGATAAGCTAGGGTCAGATCAAATGGAGGGAGGTTCTCCTCTATCATTGGACTTGGAGGGGGGCAGGGAGAAGATGAGGGAGGAATGGGGAGAGTGGGAGGGAGTGAAGGAGGGGGCTACAGCTGGGATACAAAGTATATAACCTCTCATTAATATAAAAATAAATAAATTACTTAAAAACACAATGAAATATTGGACGATAACATTACACATAGATTCTGCATAAAATAAATCTGTATCAGATCTGGACAGCTCAGTCAACATGGCATTTCTTGTGTTCCTATGGATTACTAGAGGGCAAAATATACTCTACCTTTGCATATAACCAAATTCTTTGGAGGATTGGGTAGGAAGAACAGACATGATGGACACCACCAAAAAGATGAAGATGAGAAAACTAAAATGCCTGCATCATTAGTTAATTTACCTAAGTGCATGGAGTTATCTGTGACCTGATGTCTTAGAAGATGAACTTATTAGAAAATTTATTAAGGTTTTTCTTTTTTCTTATAATTTTTATTTTCATATTAATTACAGGTTATTTACTTTGTATCCCAGCTGTAGTTTCCTTCCTCATTCCCTCCCAAGCCGACCCTCCCTCCCCATCTCCTCCCTGCCCCTCTCCAAGTACACTGATAGAGGAGGTCTTCCTCCCCTCCATCTGACCCTAGTTTCTCATTAATACTAGCTGCAATGTCCTTCTCTGTGGCCCAGAAAAGCTGCTCCTCTCTTGGGGTGGCGGGGGGAGGTCAAAGAATATGCCACTGAGTTCATGTCAGAGACAGTCCCTGTTTGCCCTTACTAGGGAAACCCACTTGGATGCTGAGCTGCCATGGACTACCTCTGAACAGGAGTTCTAGGTTATATCCATGTATGGTCCTTGGTAGGGGAATCAGTCTCAGAAAAGATCTCTGTGCCCAGATACATTTGGTCTTGTGGCACTCCCGTACTCTCCAGATCTTACAAACTCCACCTTCTTTCATATAATCCCTGCACTCTGCCCAAGTTTTGGTTATGAGTCTCAGCATCTGCTTTTATACCTTGTTAGGTAGAGTCTTCCAGAGGCCCTCTATGGTAGGTTCCTGTCCTGTTTCTTGTTTTCTCATAGAGAGGTTGTGGAGAAAGGGGAACCCTTCTTCATTGTTTGTCGGAATGTAAACTTGCACAACTACTTTGAAAATCAATCTGGCTCTTTCTCAGACAATTACCAATAGTGTTAATTCAAGATCCAGCTATACCACTCCTAGGCATATATCTAAAAGATGCTCAAGTACACAACAAGGACATTTGTTCAACCATGTTTGAAGCAGCTTTATTAATAATAGCCAGAAGTTGGAAACAGCTCAGATGTCCAATGGAGGAATGGATACAGAAACTGTGTTACATTTACACAATGGAATACTACTCAGCAATTAAACACAAGGAAATCATGAACTTTGCAGACAAATGGTGGGAACTAGAAAAGATCATCCTGAGTGAGGTATCCCAGAAGCAGAAAGTCACACATGGTATATACTCACTTATAAGTGGATACTAGACCTATAAGATAGGACAAACGTACTAAAATCTGTAGACCTAATGAAGCTAAACAAGAAGGGATTCTGGGGTAATGATGATTAATCCTCACTTAGAAGGACAAATGGGAAGGTTTTTCTTTTTAATTAAGAGAAAAACTGTTGAGACTTTGAAAGAATTGAAATGGTACTTCATGAAAGTCATGAATACAATCATGCAGCAATATAAACGGGAATGTCACAAAGATGAACTCTTTTTTTAAAATTCTATCATCTAGACTGTATTTATGGTTTATATATAAAAAGTTATGTGACAATTTGGTAATAAAATTTGTTAACAATGATGTGAACAAAATTTAAAAAAATGAATATTTTGTTTCCTCAAAGAGTTAAAATATAAGCAACAACACTCCCTCTTATAAAAAAAAAAAAAAACAGGCAACAAGAAGGGGGAGAAAGTAAACATAGAAAATCAAGCACATTTCTCTCTTTAGGATTCTTATTTCAGAGGTTACTTTCCTATTGTGCACTCATACAAATTTAATTCTATTGTTTTAAGTGCAACAAATACATAATTTTCACAGTTAAGTTTTTACTGCCTAGCATGGACTAAATAAAATACTTGTCTTGATATTCTCATTTAATCTTAATTTGTGAAAGAACTACTGCATATAGTCTTGGCATGTATACAATGAGAATTTGGATCCTAATTTAGTGCTAGATCTAGACATAAATTCAAACATTGTATCTAGCAATATTTGTCTTATCTAATGTTCTCAGTCATTATTCGTATAGAGGCTATCTCAGAAGGAGAATTAGAACAGATATTTAGGCATATAATTTTCATAAAAAATAGTCACATAAATTTCAGTTTAACTTAAAATGTTGTAAATTATTAATAATATTGCAAAAATATTTTGAGACAGGGTTTCATGTTTGTAGTCAAGAATGACTTTGAGATTCTAACCTTCCTGCCTTCCCCTCCCAAGTGCTGTAATTATAAGCACAAGCCACTACTCACATATTATTCTCTGTTGGAACTTAACCCTGGACTTCCTTCATACTAGGAAAGTGCACCTGAATGCTCAGCCCAGGATTTTGTAACTTTTACCCAGATGTAGTGATGAAACTTTTCAGACATTTTTCAGGTAGCACTTATGAAAACTGAAAGAAGAGAGAGAAAAAGCAATTTTGAAACTATATTGTATCCATATCCATGATCTGGTATCATACATAGAATTTTACTTCTTTTGAGTGTTAATTAAACTAGTGGGCAGAAAAGATACAGGACCTTCTGAGTTATGTCTATTGTTAATTTTTCTTTCCTTATTTTAAAATTGACAAAAACTTAGTAGTTTGCTAACTCTAACATAATATGCACATTTTAATTATACTATTATAATATAGCCACTTGTGTATGTTGCTATCATCAATAACCATTTTACTTATTACACATTAGGTATTTTAAATTTCATTCTTTGGTTTCAGACAAACTCTTACTGTATAGCTTTGATTGGTTTTGATATCATATATATCCATATGCTTCTCCATCCCACCTGCTGAACTAAAGGTCTCAACCACCCATCTCCACACCTGAAAACCATTTATGATTGCTTTAATTCACGAGTCTCTACCTTCAGCAACATTTGGTGAGTCAATTTATATATATATATATATAGATAGATAGATAGATAGATAGATAGATAGATAGATAGATAGATAGATATAGATAGATAGATAGATACACATATAGCTGTTGTTGTCACAAGTATTAATCTTAAAAACAAATATTTAATTTACTTCTTAGAATTTCCTCTTTAAAATTCTAGTTAAGACTATTCATGAGCAATATTTAGGGAAAATTTAAAGAGTTACAGTACAAATTTCCTGCCTATCTGGAAAACACTGTTCCTTTGTAGTGTTAACCACTGCCCTTGACTCTTACAATCTTCTCTCTCTCTTTCCCGCAACGATCCCTAAGCGGTGGAAGGAGGCGTGATCTACAGATGTTCAACGAACGATGGGTTGATCAGTCTTCCATTTCATCTCTGTTTTCTGTATGTTGACCATGTCTATTGAAAACAAAACAAAACAAAACAAAAAGATGTTTCTTTGATGAGGAGTGAGAGTTAAGTTCCACCATGCTACAGTGGAAAGCTTAACAACTAAGAACCCAGGACACAAAAACAATCTAGGACACAAATTTGGTTGGGGCATAGAAATGGGAGTAGATCTAGAAGGAGTTGGAGGAGGGGGTGAATGTGGTCAAGAACGAAATTCTGGAGAATAGGAAAATAAAAAGAATCAGAAGTAAAGAACATCTAATAATGGGTAAAACAGTCACAATATGAACAGTAAGTTTTTCTGGATTTCTATGTCAAGAGAAAATGAAAAATTATCATCATGTTTATTCCCATTAATGATATTTTCTGCTTCTGGCTTTTAGAACTTGCTATGTGTGATAAGAGTTTAGGTTATTGTACTTAACACTGTTTTTGTGAAATGACTATTGTTTCATTGTCACATATGCATCTTACGTTTTATAGCATCAGTGGGCATTTGAAAGAAGTGGTGAATGAATAAAACAATAAGTCATGAAGCCATAATAAGAAAGTAAATATAAATCTTAAATTTTAACATCTTTCTCACAAATAAAATATGTAGAAGATTTTAATGAAACAAGAAATTATTAATTATGCAGACGAAAATGTTCATTTTAGAAGAAGTACAATGAATAAACTAATTAGAAGTGTCTAAAATCAAGATACATTTGGTAGAAGATACATTAATTAATTTTGAGATATTTTATCACTTAAAACCTTTAAGAGTTCAAGCTTTGTCAGGCTCTGCTATGCAAAATCCACCAATTTTTCAATTTCTCTGAATGTAATAGTCCTTGAAGTATTTCTTGCACCACTAGGGTGCCATTCACTAAATTGCTTCTTCATAAGCACTGAATTGCTCACTAATGTGTTGAGAAAGAAAGCCATCTACTCCCTAGGATTATAAATGTGATCTCATTAGCTCTAAAAATACACTGACAAGAACTGAAACTGAAAAGGAAAATATTGCTATTATTTTTAGAGGGTGAACACTTGGGAGCCCTAAGGCAGACTTAGAGAATTACATTTTACATTCTGAAGCACCTGTTATAAAGTCACGTGTTTGACTTCCTAAGTGAGAAATAGTGACTCATATGTCTGCATACCCATGTGTCAAAGCATATGTAGTTAAGGAACTATTAGAAACCTCTGTCTTTAGATGAATTTTATGTAAAAGTTTAGTAACAACAGAGTGACTATATGGATTAAAATGCCCATCTTGTCCAATAAGATGATATTCATCCAGAAATAAATATGATAGTTTGAGGGGGTAGAGCAAATCATCTCTGGACAAGAGAGGTTTAGAATTATTTCTTTTATCTTTGTACTGTGATATTTCATCTGTAATTTACTACTTTCTGTATTTATATTTTCTGCAACTTTACCAGTGAATATTTTCAGCAATTTTTAACTGTTTTAAGATTCAGCCATTTATCGATTTTTTTTTTTTTTGCAATTGTCTGCTGGCATGTTGGAATTGGACAAGAAGCTGTTGGAGATTGGCCTTGTGCTAATTACTGGGCCTCAAGATCTGGTTACTCTCTGCTGGATAAACCTATCCTTGATTGTATAAACCTACCTAGCACATTAGAGCTGATTAATTCATCACATGGCCTATACCTGGGCAGGGCAGGATGGGGTAGGCATGGCTAAGGTTCCAAGGCTTTGGAGGAGAGACAGGATCATGAGAAAGAGAGTGAAAGGAAGAGAGGAAGAAGGAGGACCCCATGATGAGATGGGTTAATAACCTGGAGAAATAACCATGTAGGGCTAGGAAAAAGGACTCCAATAACGGTGTGAAAAGATCCAGGGGAAGACAAAAGGCAGTATTTATAAATTATGGGTGGAAGACAGGAGGATTAAGGAGAAAAGTATTGGATGGCAGCAGGGAGATGGATGGTGAGGTGATTCAGACAGCATAGTTAGGAATATCTACCTGGACAAAGGTAAATAAAGTTATTATAAATCTAGCATATCTTATTATTTGTGATAGTGGGTCAAATAATACAGCCACGATACTCTTAGGGCTAATAAGAAACATTACATTGACCCATTTTTAATCTGCTACATCTAGAAGCACTTGAGGGCATAAGCCTTTAGAATGTGCCAATGTATCTGAGGAGCTTTTTCTTTATTATGGTTCTGAATGTAGCAATGTTGCCAACAGCCATGTGGGAGCCTGGCTGTCTTTACTTCTAGGCCTCACTAGTGACATTCTGCTGTGGATCTTAAAGCTCTGGCTTTAGTTTGACACTGTGTGAGGACTACTATTTTAAGCAAAAGACTTAAACTATTTCCCAGGGTGTTCCACCTCTTTAGATTTACAAAAGGCTGTCAGTTTTCTTGTTTTCTTTTTTACTTTTCAGGCCCATGTTGTTCCTCGCAGTTCGCAAGAGCCCAGGCTTCAAAAACACATTTACTATGTTTTAAACTGGGAACAAAAGGGTCCACAATCCCAACTTCCATTCAGCCAGGGGATAAATAAGCCTAATCCCTTACCTGAAAACATCTGCTCTTCCTAAAGACTGACACTTTTTGGCACAGCAGTTTTACCTAAGCTGAGTAGGGGTTACATATCAGCATAATGCATGATGCCAGCAGGCATGATGGTCAGGAAGGAAAAAAAATCACTTTATATGCAAGGACCCTCAAAGGTACACAAATATTGAGTTCAAGGCTGACAGGAGCTACACAGAAAGACCATCATTATCATGATCATTGTCATCAACAGCAACATAAAAGCAAACAGAAGAATAACACTGACACCCACTTACACACTAACATGTTACCAATTTAATAAATCCACATCGTCATCTTTCCTTGCTTGCTTCTGTGTTTTAATACATTAGAAATAACTAAATAGCACAAGGACGTTTTATAGGTTGCCCGCTTAAAAGAAGATTTAGTCTTCTGTACACATTAGAATTTTAGAAAATGTGACCGTGGCTCTCTGTAAGACTCCTTGCCCAAGCAAACTCATGTCCCAGAAGTGCAGCTGTTTTTCCTGTTCCAAGTATACAGATTTTTCTTACTACTGATTTTGTTGATTTAAGAAAACAATAATGATGATATTACTCTAGGGGAACATTCCTATTTACAAAGATGTTGAGGTACTGTTTTTTTATTTTTATTTTTTACGAACTATAGATTTTCTATTTACTAAATACTTAAGTTTGAAAAATTTAGTAATAGAGTATTACAGAGAAATATCAACTGGCTATATTAAGAGAAGAAAAAGCTATATACAGTTTTTAAAAAAAAGTGAAATAAGTTGGTGTCCTAGCTTCCAAGTACTTTTTCTGGGCCCTGAAAAGTGTGTGGTAATAATGGTGTTGTTAGCTACGATTCTGATCTCCTCACACAAATGGACTAATTACATCACTGCACATTAACAGGGGATTGTGTTGTTCATATACTTTAAGTGACTGGCAGTAAACAGTTATGATTTTCCTTTAATTTTTCTTTTCTGTGAACTCACTGGGTATCTACCAACTCTTGTTACTGTAGTCTTGTCTCTTTCTCAGAATTAATTAAAATAAAATGATGCTATTTTTTTGTGTGTGTCTATTTCTTTCTGGCAAGGCAACTGAATACTTTTGGACACACAGTGTATGAAAATGGAATAAGAAGTGAACTAATTTTCAGAAATTTGTTTATGAGTCTAGCATTTAATGGTTGTTCCATCTCTGAATCTTTTTTTTCAGAATCACAGTGCAACACAGTTTTTGGAAGTCTGAGGTCACACACCCAGCAAATAACCAGTCTAATGAAAATGTGTGTGGCTTCACAGATGCCATCTCTGAATGGGGCTGTATATTTCAGAAAGTCAAGACTTCTCTATAAGGCTATACAGTGATACCAATCCACTTTACCTCTGAAAGTAAGGATTCAATTTAACATTCATTTTCAAGAGATACAAGAATTCAGACCCATGTTTGTAGCAGCTTTATTTGTAATAGCCAGAAATTGGCAACAACCCAGATGTCCATCAATGGAGGAATGGATACAGAAATTATGGTACTTTTACACAATGAAATACTAGTCAGCAATTAAAAACAAGGAAATAATGAATTTTCTAGGCAAATGGTGGGATCTAGAAAAGATAATCCTGAGTGAGGCATCCCAGGAGCAGAAAAACACATATAGTACATACTCACTTATAACTGGGTACAAGACCTATAAGATAAACATACTAAAATCTGAACACCTAAAGAAGCTAAACAAGAAGGAGGACCCAGGGTAAGATAATCAATACTCACCTAGAAAGGCAAAGGGGATCGACATTGGAAGTAGGAGAAAACAAGTAACAGGACAGGAGCCTATTGCAGAGGGCCTCTGAAAGACTCTACCTATCAGTGTATCAAAGCAGATGCTGAGATTCATAGTGCAGGGAATCATATGAAAAAGGGGGAGTTAGTATGACCTAGAGGGCACAGGACCCCCACAAGGAAAATATATCAGGGCACAGGAACCTTCTATGAGACTGTTTCTCCAACCAAGGACCATGCATGGATATAACTATAACCCCTGCTCTGATGTAGCCCATGGTAGCTCAGTATCCAAGTGGGTTCCCTAGTAAGGGGGACAAGAATTATTTCTGACATGAGCTCAATGAGCTTCCCCTCCCTGCCACCCCCGAGAGAGGAGCAGCCTTGCTAGGCCTCAGATAAGACCAATGCAGCCAGTCCTGAAATTACCTGATAAGCTAGTGTCAGATGGAATGGGGCAAGGAGGAGATGAGGGAGGGAGGGAAGGTTTGGGATGGAAAGAGGAAGGGGACTACTGTTGGTCTGGGATACAAATGAATGACCTGTGATTAAAAAAAAAAGATATATATATTAAAAAAAACCACCACAAGAATTCAGACCATACCAGCAATAAATAGTATGAAGTAGATACTTAGCTGCCCATATGGAAAAGCAGTTCTGATATGTCTTTACCTGAAGGGTGGCAAATCTTTTTTTTTATTAATTACACTTTATTCACTTTGTATCCCCCCAGAAACCCCTTCCTCTTCCCCTCCCAATTCCTCCTTCCCTCCCCCTCTCCATGCATGCCCCTCCCCAAGTCCACTGATAGTAGAGGTCTTCCTTTCCTTCCTTCTGATCCTAGTCTATCAGCTCTCATCAGGAGTGGTTGTATTGTCTTCCTCTGTGGCCTGGTAAGGCTGCTCCCCCATCAGGGGAGCTGATCAAAGAACAGGCCAATCAGTTCATGTCAGAGGCAGTCTCTGTTCCCATTATTATGGAACCCAATTGGATACTGAACTGCCATGAGCTACATCTGTACAGGGGTTCTAGGTTTTCTCCTTGCATGATACTTGGTTGGAGTATCAGTCTCAGGAAAGACCTCTGTGCTCAGATTTTTGATTCTGTTGCTTTCCTTGTGGAGCTCCTGTCCTCTCCCTATCTTACTATTTCCCACATCTTTCGTGAGATTCCATGCACTCTGAGGGTGGCAAATCTTAATGATTGCCATTATTACTACATGGTAAAGATAATATTGAAGCATTGTTGACATTTTATATGGTTTCTAAATGTTCTAATTTTCCTGTTTAATACTTTGAGGTAATATGCTAGACTAGTAGAATGTATAAGCGATCACTGTTTTTACCATTCTTTAAAAAATTATATATCAAATATAAACTATTTATTTTTCCAGTATCATGTAATTTTTAATGAAGCAACATTATATTTGTTAGAATGAATACTTTCACGTAGTAATAACCATCCTTACTTTAACATTTTCATTTTTTAAAAAAAAATTCTAAGTTTTATAAAAAAATTATTTTGGACTAGTATTTTCACTTCAGGAAATTTTTTGAAAGGTGATTAAATTACTTTAAAAACAATTATGGAATCTGTGAGGTCAATTTCATATTCCATTTTATATAAAATTTTCTCATATTTAAGAGAACTAAATGTTACCAGGATTCTTTATTTTCTGTTTAACATATGAGCTTATTTCTTTTCTTTAATATTCATGTGAATCTTTTCCCCTTCTTAGTTTGGCTGGGGTTTTAATTGTATTACTAGATTATTCATGAACTCCACATATCTGATATTTTTACTTCATCTTCATTCTATACTTTTTGATTCTATAATTAGAATTATGCCTCACTTAATCTTTACTTTTCTTTTTTTTATTTCGCGTACTTCATTTATCATATAGATTTGGATACATTTTAAGAAATTTATTTTTATTGTGAATATTTTATATTTATAAAGATTCTTCTAGCACAAGAAACATGCAAATGTTGAATATATGATGTTTTTCTATTGTTTCAGTTTCCCATTACAATTACCTTTTACATTGATTTTTATAGTAATTATAGCTTTAAATCTAAATAGATAAAGCATGTACCATTGTTTATAGGTGTTTAAATAGAATTTTATGTTTGGTAATTACACAGAATAGGTAAAAGTATAATTGTGTCAGATAATAGGAAAAATTGAAATTACTATTGAAACCATGGGTTTCTCTATGACGAAAAAAAAAAAATAGTGGATGCTGTGAGGGTCAAGCCAGGAAGCAGAGAAGGGGAACCACAGGAGTTGTCTTCGGGAGATAAGATATAATTTATTCACCATTATAGAGGCTTCAAGATTAGCAGGTGCAGCCAGGTGCCTGGGCACATAGATGTACTGAGGCACATAGGAATACTAGCATTCATTGAGCAGGTGCACATGTCCAGGCTTACACAGGCTTCCTGACAAAGACAGAAAGTGAAGACACTCACCTTTTACCTCAAGGTCATATTTATAAAATATGCAGACAAAAGTGATATTCTGCTACAAATAGTTATATAACAAATGGCATCACTGGTTACTTGGAGTTTCTTAAATATCAGGTGTTACATCCTTAGCTAACTTGTGATCTCCCAGATGCCAGGTATCAACCATGTGTCACCTGACTAGATGTTCATTTCAGCACTTGGTTGTCCAAACATAAACTAGCTTTGAATGCTTTCTGTCCTCTGCTGATGTTTTTGTACAAGAAGAAAATGAGCCAATGCTGTAAATTTTAGTTGGGTTAACTTTGTTAAGAAGTTCAGAATAATGACTTTATTAGTAAAAGTTGGTATCTAGCATTTGAAAATTTCAGAGGTAATTTTAAAATTCTGAAAGAACTGAGACCATGACTTCTCAAAATCTACCACTACAGTATAATGAATTGTTTGCAAAGTAAAGAGTAAGAACATCTTTCTGTTTTTGCTTTATTTTCTCAAAAACAGGACATTAAATCCCTACTCTAGAGCTTCTCTCCCAATGCTAGGAGAAACAGAACATGCTTTCCCCCATGTCTTTATTTTTTCTGTTTTTATTAATTTATTCTCGCATATATCACATCCCTACTGCATCTCCTCTGTTCTTTGCCCTCTCCTTCCTTCCCATCTGCCCCTCCTCCACTGCACTTCAAAAAAGGGCAGGCCTTTTAGGGATATATACCAAATATAACAGGTCAAGTTGCAATAAGATTAGCTACTTCCTCTTATATCAAGGCTGAACAAGGCTACCCAATAAGAACAAAAAAGGTCCCAGAAGCAGACAAAAGAATTAGGAACATACCTCCCCCCCACACATACTCCCTCTGTTAGGAGCCCCACAAAAACACCAAACTGCACAACTATGACACATATGCAGAGGTCTTAGGTCAGACTCATATGGGCTCCCTAACTCTCAATGCAGTCTCACTGGGCCCCTAGGATTCCAGGTTTGTTGATTCTGCTATTTTTCCCCCTCTGGCTCCTACAATACTTCCTACCCACTTCAGCAGGATTCCATGAACTCTTTTTAATGTTCGGCTATGAGTCTCTACATCTGTTTCCATCAGTTGCTGGATGAAGCCTCTTTGATGACAATTATGTTGCACAGCAATCTATGAGTATAGGAGAATACAGTCATTGTTTCATTGACATTTCTTTTTGCCATGGTTGGTTCTATCCCAAGTCTCTGGGCCATCTGGCCTCTGGTTTCTGATCTTCCAGGAATTGTCAGTGGCGATCTACCTTTGTGGCATGGGTCCTACATTGGAACAGTGATTGGTTTGCCACTCCCACAATTTCTGTGCCACCCTTACTGCAGCACCTCATGCTAGCAGGACATTAATTCTATCAGAATGGCTAATATCAAAAAAACCCAAGTGACATCTCATGCTGGTGAGGATGTGTATCAAAGGAATCATGCCTCCATTGCTGGTGAGAGTGCTGGTGAGAGTGCAAAATTTTACAACCACTTTGGAAATAAATCTGGAATTTTCTCAGAAGATTGAGAGTAGATCAACAATCAAGACCCGGTTATACCACTCTTGAGAATATACGCAAAAGACACCTCACCTTGCCACAAAGACATTTGTTCAATTATTTGCATATAAGGCTTATTTGTAAAAAACTAACACTGGGAACAGCTTAGATGTCCCTCAACTGAAGAATGGGTAAAGAAAATGTGGTGCTTTTACACAATATAGTTATAAACAATGGCATCATAAAAATTGTAGGCAAATAGAACTTAAAAAAAAATCATCCTGATCATCTCCACTGGAGTGGGGAGCAGCCTGACCAGGCCACACAGGAAGACTATGAAAGACAGTCCTGATGAGACCTGATATGCTAGAGTCAGATGGAAGGGGAGGACCATCCTCCACCATCAGTGGACTGGGGAAGGGGCATGGGGGATAGGAGGGAGGGAGGGCAGGATTGGGAGGGAATGAGAGTAGGGTTACAGCTGGGATACAAAGTGAAATTGTAAAGAATAAAAAATTATATAAAAAATCATCCCAAGCTAGGTAACTCAGACCCTGACACACAAACATTGTATGTACTCTCTTATACGTGGATATCAACTGCAAAGTAAAGAATAACCATACTCACTTCACAGATCCAGAGAGGTTAAAGAACAAGGACGGTTCACAGGGGTTGCATGGGTCTCCTTGGGGAAAGGAAACAGAATAGATATTGAGGGTAGGCTGGAACAGGAAGGATCAAATGGAGAGAGTATGGATGGAGGCAGTACTGGAAAGACAACTAAAATGGGTGGGGCAATTTGGGGACAAGGTAGAAACCAGGAATCATTGAAACTCCCAGAAATCTATTAGGGTGACTCTAGCTAAGACACCCAGAAATGGAGCATAAGGAGTCTGCCCTGGCTATCTCCTACAACCAGGTAGGACTTTCTTTGTTCTTTTTTTCTCTTTGGAGGGTACTATTTTTATTATTATCATTTATTACAATTTATTCACTTTGAATATCCTCTGTAGCCCCCTCTTTGATCCCCTCCCAATTCCACCTTCCTTCCCTCTTCTTCCCTGTACCCCTCCACTAGTCCACTGATAATGGAGGTCCTCTTCACCTTCTATTTGACCCTCACCTATCAGGTATCAACAGTACTGGTTGCATTGTCTTCCTCTGTGGCCTGGCAAGGCTGCACCCCATAGAGGGGTGTGATCAGAGAGCCTGTCACTGAGTTCATGCCAGAGACAGCCTCTGCTCCTCTTACTAGGGAAACTACTGGATCCTGAGGTGCTGTGGACTGCATCTGAGCAGGGGTTTTAGGTCCTTGGTTGGGTATCAATCTCTGCTGGGCTCCCAGGGCTCAGTTTTCTTTTTTTCCCCCTCTTATGGTCTCATTTTTGAGCTCCTCTTCCCTCCCAGTCTTTCTTCTGTTTCTTCCATAAAATTCCATTTCCTCTGCATAAAGTTTCGCTATAAGTCTCAGCTGCTGCTTCCATACCTTGATTAGTACAGTCTTTTAGAGACCCTCTTTGGTAGGCTCCTGTCCTGTTCCCTGTCTTTTCTGGCTTCTAATGTCTATCACATTTGCTCTTCTGAATGAGGATATTCCTTGTTGTTTAGCTTCTTTAGAACTATAGATTTTAGTATGTGTATCCTATATTATATGGCTAGTATCAACTTATGAGTGAGTATATACCATGGGTGTCTTTCTATTTCTGGGTTACCTTACTCAAGATGATCTTTTATAGTTCCCACCATTTACTTCCTTGGGATACCAACCTAGCCACAAAACCTTCGACTTACAATTTGAAACAGAACATTCTTATCATCAGGTACAGTGGGCTGAATTGCAGAGACTTCCTTAGAGAGAACATGCTATAACACTTCCCACTTTTCTTTTGCCCTCTCATTTACTTCCATTTGAAATATTGCTATCTCTTTTCTTTAGTATAATAGTGCTTAGGTTTTATCAACACTTTGTGTCTTCATTTTCCTATGTGGTCTCACAGATTGTAACACTCTGTGTGCTTTTGTAGTCCTCTCTTTTGTTAATCTTTTTAAAGCCTTATTAATTCTCAAGCCTGGTTGGAAACAATGCAGGTAAAGAGTTTCTCATCCACAGTGGCTTAGAATTATAAGCTCTAAGTCTGAAATTGAATAGATCAATATGAGAGACAAGTGAGAATATGGAGAGGTACTAGTAGCCTACAGAGGTAGTGACATTTTTGATATGCACAGAATACATAATCCATTAAAAAGATAATGAAAATATCTGGTTTTCATTAGCATAAAAAACTTTTGCACTGTAAAGGATAATGTGAAGACAAGAAGAAAAGAGTTATACACTATAGAAAGTATCTACCACAAACTTTATCTGACTAATGACTATTACACAACTAAATTATTAAAACTCAGTTACAAGACAAGGGGCAACTTAAATTAAGTACACCAAAGAGATCAACTGTTATCTCACCAAAAAGTTATACAGATAGAAAAATAGCATGTGAAAGGAACCTCTACAACAGAATAATATTAAGTAGCAAATTAAAATGAGATCTAACTATCTGCTTATATAAATATACTTTAGTCACAATACTGACAGTACCCATTTGGGGTGCAGAGTCTTTGATTTTTTTTATGACACTGTATATAGGCATACTATAATATGCATCAGTTTTCATCATTCAGTCAGATTTTAAAGACTTAAGCATAGCACCACAAGAACCTGCATACGGGTCTCTACTCATACTCATCAAAATATGTCAACAAGCAGAATGAGGAAGAAAACACTACACTACATCTAAATAATAGAATATCATTCAT
>CM053743.1:24740827-24800464 GCA_028658305.1 Pachyuromys duprasi
AAAACAAGGAAAACATGAAATTTGCAGGCAAAAGGATAAAACTAGAAAAGGTAATCCTTAGTGAGGTAACCCAGAAGCAAAAAGAAACATATGATATATACTCACTTGTAAGTGGATATTAGCCATATAATATAGGATAAACATACCAAAATCTATAGTCCCACAAAAGCTAAGCAAAAAGTAAGACCCTAGAGAAGAGGCTGAAACCTCACTCAGAAGGGTAAACAAAATATCTTGGCTCAGGGGTCTTTTCTGAGCCTGATACTCCAACCAAGTTCCATTCATGGATGTAACCTAGAACCTCTGCTCAGATGTAGCCCATGGCAGCTCAGTATCCAAGTGAGTTTGTTAGTAAGGGGAAGAGAAACTGTCTCTGACATGAAGTCAGTGGATGTCTCTTTGGCAAACCCCACTCCTCCTGTTGGAGAGCAGCCTTGCCAGTCCACAGAGGAAGACAATGCAGCCAGTCCTGATGAGACCTGAAAAGCTAGGGTCAGATGTAAGGGGAGGTGGGCCTCCCTTATCAGTGGACTTGGAGAGGAGCTTGGGAGAAGATGAGGGAGGGAGGGTAGGATTGAGAGGGAATGAGGGAAGGAAGTACAGCTGGGATACAAAGGGAATAAAATGTAATTAATGCAAAAAATAAAAATGTAATTAAAAAAGATAGAAGTCAGAAGAAGACATTATCTTAAAGGTAGCGTGCTTACTCCAGCAAATCAAAAAGAATCAAATAGAGTAGAACAATTAGAACTGCACCATTTTTTTTCGTGTAAATTAAATATTTGTTCTTAATTTTGTGCACTTTCAAAACTGAGAAACACTGCACCTTTAAAATTGGCTGCAAAATGATAACAACCGAATATGTGATCCAAAAGAAAGATTTTAAAAACCATAGCTACACTTTATTAATTTTAGAACTTTATTAGTTTTATGTGTGTTTATTCCTGAGCGAATGTATGTGTACCACATGTCTGTAGAGGAGAGAAGCATGTTGGATCTCCTGGAACTGTAGTGATAGAGGTCTTGAGTGGCTTAGTGTGACCACTTAGAATTGAACCCAGGTCTCTGCAGGAACAGCAACTATGCTAATCTTCTTAGTCATCTCCTCAGCCCTCCATCACATCATATTTCTTACATTTGCTAAAATATATTACATTCAGGCTATTTTTATTGTAGGTCTTTTTATTATTTTAAGGTTATATTCACTTATGTCTTACTAGGTAATCATAATATTGAAATTTATTATTTTCCCTAGGATTAGTAGCAATTTTCTTTTATTTTTTTGCATAACAGAAGTTTTAAAGAAAACATATGCAACTAAAACATTTCAACCTTTGTATGTGATTTAATCTCATACTTTTAATGAAAATTCTTTCATGGGTTTTGTTTCTCCCAGAAGAGAGTTCATTGTTCATAGCCACATTCTTTATTATAAAATGGAATGCTTCCCAAATCCTATCAGAGAGTAGTGTACAGCATGATACATTTCATAATGTATAATACATATTACATATATATTATATATTGCACATATATATTGACATCTGTGACCATAAATTTCACATTGGCTGATTCACATTTTGTATTTTACATCTTCTCCAATATATTGCACAGTATTTTCTGTAATTTATTAAAGATCGAACACATTTGATAATAACAAATTCCCACAATGGCCTCAGCTAGAAGCTAAATGTGACAACTGACAGTGTCACATACCTCTCCAAATTTCAGCAGATTCAATTTGGAATGAAATTTCTAGATTACCTTTTCAGGGATTTCATAAATAAGACATAAATCTAATTACAAGTTAACTCAATTTGTAACAAACTGGAGACTTGGATGCTGAGCATGTCATGAGGGAAGTTATATGTAAGTTGAATCTCAATTAAACATAGGGCAAATGAAGAAGAATGAAAGCAAAACAAGTGTATGTGTGTGGAATATATATATTTCATAAGATAATACAACATAGCATAATATAATTACTTATAAAGCAACTTTACCTAGAATTTCTAAAGTTGCCCACTTGTGTTTCCCATTTTGTTTGATTTTTCTTTTTATAATATTTATTTATTTATATGTTTGTTTGTGTAATGTACATGACAGCACTCTTTGCCAGAAGACAGCATCAGATCACACTATAGATGGTTGTTAGCCACCACATGGTAGCGGGAAATTGAACTCTGAACCATGTTCTTATTTTTTCTGCCTTGATTTTTCTTTTATTTGTTCAGTTGTTAGTGGCTGGATTTCTAACTCACAAGTCTGCATGACTTAACTGAAATGAAGGAAGTTATGTAATTCTAGTAAATGTAATTTGGACCAATTGTGGTAAGAACTGTGTAAACAATGTAATGAAATAATTTAATTATAGTTGCTTTTAATTTGTCAATTAGAAATTTATCAAAACTCAATCAGATTTAAATAAGTCATTTCCTAATTTGTATAATATGACATCTTCATCTTATTATAGAAAGCAGAAATGAAACTTTTTCTATTAATCACTCTTAAATAAACGGTGTTTATTTAATGGTGTGACTCTCGAAGGAACCTGACATGATATGATGGGCCCCACTAATGAGATCAGTTCCTCAGTGAAGATTTTTCTTGCTCCACATGAAGGATATGTTGAACTTACACACGTCAAGGAAGACATAAATATCAATACTGATACTCAAATCAGAAAAAATATTCCAAAGTGAAGATTTGGGTTATTAGCT
Source organism: Pachyuromys duprasi (assembly GCA_028658305.1). NCBI lineage: Eukaryota > Metazoa > Chordata > Mammalia > Rodentia > Muridae > Pachyuromys > Pachyuromys duprasi. The sequence goes on from CM053743.1 coordinate 24,743,548, forward strand.
TTGCTTAGAGATAAATTTGGGATTTTAAAATTAGAGTCTTAAAATTCCAGCTGTGGTTTCATTTTTGCCTTCTCTCAAACCATATCATTTAGTCCCATTCTCCTGAGAGTTAAGCAGATGATGGACTGAGTGGATGTCGGCTCCATCCATATCAGTGGGATACAAGGAAGAGAATTGATTCCACTTATTGGAAAAAAGAAAGCTGCTCTTACATCAACGGCAGACATGCATTTCCAAGAAATAGTCACAGCTTTTAACCTCCTAGCAGGCAGGTCTAGGACAGAAAGAGACTTGCTTGAATTTTGTGTTTAGGCTTAAAGATAAAGAAACTAATTTGACCTCATTAACATTTCTATTTTGGAGCTATGATCAAATAAAAGGAAATTATTATTGATTTTACTGCTTTAGAGGCTGTAAATACATTTCAAAAGACTGTAGTTTCTTATCCTACATGTGGCAATATCACTACCTGAGCTTTGCTTGCTAATTAGGATCTTAATTTATTTTATTACAGACACTAAAACAGCCCAGAGGAGTCTTTCATTTAAAATCTGAGAATAGGTTTCCTTGTAGAGCTCCCTTACCCCTAAAGTAAATATGTACAGCTTCTATAAAGATCCTTGTGTTCTCATTCAGAATGTACAGTGTTTAAGTCATCTACCTGTAATTTTATAAAGTATAATCAGGGAAACATGCTGAAATTCTGAAATATAAAAATTAAATGCTTTTTAGTTATACAGGAAGAAATTTAAAAACCTCAAATAGGTGTGCATCTTGTACCTTTCTTTGATACATCTTCTCTTTTTTTATAATATGCTGTACAAATAAACATCACAGGAGGACCAGGAAGGTATTCCACTGTTTAAGAATGATGCTGATCACTTAGGCAGGTGGCACAGGAAGTAGAGAAAACAAGGTAGATTACAGACATCATGTGGATGCAGAGTAGACAGGTGTTGATGGGTTGGTTGTAGGGTCTGAGATAAAGGACAAAACCAAAAATGTCTTCGGGAAATTTTTCATTATATGTGACTTTACTGAAAAAGGTTACTTCTATAACTAAATGTCGACTTGGCACTTCTTACCTATTAGAAATTGGAATAGGACTATGGTCAGACAATAGGGGAAGAGGGCTTACCCTCTCCGTGGACTAGGGGAGAAAGATAGAGATAGAGGAGGGAGGAAGGGTGGGAAAGAGAGGAGGTTAGGGAGAGGGGTACAACTGGAATACAAAGCAAATAAATTGTAAATAATAATAATAATGAAGAAAAGAAATGACAAGTCATGGCTTATAGTAGATGAATATCTATTTGAGCTTGTATCATTGCTTCAGAAATCTAAATAGAATAACTTTCCTACTTTTGAAAGATTCTTAAAGGATTAGTGAGAGGCTCACCCAAACAGCTAGATGTACCATAGTGTTTTCATTAAAAAAAGAAAACCATCTGATTATATTGGCCACGTTTGGCCATATTCTGGGACCACATTCTGAGCCTCAAGACTTTGTTGAATGTCGTATTGTTTCTGAGGAAGCTTTGGTAAGAAGAATGCTTTTCACAAACATAGTAGGTGCTTTTGAGTAAGAGTTTTGTGAGGGCAATTATGATATTTTATAGGTTTTATAAACATTATGAACACCACACAAATTGGAAACTGGAAAAATTAAAAAGAAATTGTGAGGCATTATTTAGCCAAGTCCATGCAGCCACTTGCAGTTTCCTTTGTACTTGAATAACACTTGTACTCAAAATTATAGCTATTACAGAAGAAATTGCAAATTAAATATCGGGAGGTAATAAACTATGTCTTTCACCAGCACACCAGCACAGTGAGAAACATGCCAATCTGACACCATAAGTTGATCATAAGTAGATAACATGGAAACTGTGCCACTTGTGCCCATTTGTCTGTGTGTGTGTGTATAGTTTGTATAAATATTAAAGAAAATATTTTATGACTACGCTTGTTTTGCTTGTGTGTGTGTGTGTGTGAATCATACATGTGCTTGTGAATCATTCTTCTGTAATTATCCATATTGTTTGTTTTTAAGTCAATGGCTACCACCAGTTAGAGGCCAGGAAGCCCTGCTATTTATCCAGTCTTTGCCTTGTCAGTACTGGTTTGAAAGCAGGTGTTATCATGTTATATCTATGTATCTATGTATCTATGTATCTATGTATCTATGTATCTATGTATCTATCTATCTATCTATCTATCTATCTATCATACTTTTTGTGTGTATATATACATATGGGGTACAGAAATTGAACTTGTCCTAGTATTTACAAGGAAAGCACTGTATCAACTAAGCCATCTCCCAAATTGGAACTCCAATATTTACAGTAAATGTGGTTTTGTTTTGTTTTGTTTCTCCTCATGAATAGCTACTAAGAACTTGTTAGTTCCTATAGCTAGAATTTTGTGAACAAACATATGACATAGCTTCTGTCTCTGGTGATAAAATTAGTAAATTCACATTTACTGACATTTGCCTGAATATGTTTTTCCCCAAGGTATATTTTAGACATCTAAAAAATACATATTAATCTTCATTTGTTAATCTTCAGTATTACAGAATTGGACACATTTTTAATGTGAATATGGGGTATATCTTTTCTTTGTCAAATACTTCATTGAAAGCAGCTATAGAAATAACAGTGACATGAATAGGTATAATCTAAAACAAACCTTTACAATTCTCAACTCTTTTCGAGCAGGACTTAATTCTCCTTACCAGCATTTCAGTAGAATTGTCAGGAAAGAATATAACTTTGTTGACTGACCTACAATTTTATTTTACAGGAAGGTAAACATTATCAGAAAAATTGCCCAAAGACAGGTACTTGAAGAGTGAAGAATAAATGGTCTTTATGATATATAAATTGGAAAATTGGTCTTGCTATCTCAGGGAACTCAGTGCAACTTGGGCAACTGTGATCAATAACAACCCTGCAAAATATGTCTGCCCTGAGGACTAATAAACTGGAGAACATTTAATCTTGCTTCTTCTACAAATCCAGACACCGTTGTGTTTCTCTTTTCTTTTTCAATCTTTAAATTTACATTTTATGCCAGGCTGAGGATTTCTGTAGTATGAATTTAAAAACGTAAAGATCTATAATTGGCCAGCAGTGTATTGTTAACAAGTAAACATACTCCGCATAAAAAGTAAATATTTTCTAATGAGAGTTGCTACTCTGTAACTATTGCTTAAATTTCCCGCCAACTATTGTAACTATTGAATATGCTTCTTTAGTGGAAGTATTAATTTAATATTTGTGTATTAATAAATTATAAGAACACAAAATTGAATATTTTACAGAGTTTATATAAACACCTGAATCTAGCAATATTTAATGCTGGTTTGTTTTATGCTTTCATATAAGTTATAAATTTTATCTGCCATGACCAGGCATTCTAATACGTTTTCCACATAAATATTGAAGGAGAATGTATTGAAAAAATCTTATTGGAGTATTTTTTTAAATTAAGGTTGCCTCTTCCCAAATGACTCTAGATTGTGTCCCACTGACATGATACTAGTTGTCACAAATGACCTCTCCTCAAATTGACACATAAATACATCACTATTGAAATATAACCATTGCTTTCTAATTCATCTATAAGATCTCACATTAATATTACATTATAAAACATAAATAACTTTAAAAACTCTCACCATCTTTAAAAAAGTCAAACACTCAAGTTCAGTTTCTTTGAAATACATAGTCTCTCAGAGCCATAGTATCAAGGAGTTTGCTGTTGGACTCCATCTCTTGGGAATCTCAGCATCTTATGAAGTTTCACCAACATAAGTGCCTAAACAAGAGCTGAACATGGACAGCAGCAATAGATATTCCAAAGCGGACAATGGAAAGCCTAATGTCAAAATAAAGCAAACATTTAAAAAATAAATGTGATATTTATAACAAATTTACATATTTTAAAATAATCTCTATTTATTATTCATGAAACTATTCAAATTCATAATATTTTATAAAAGCTTTCATGATATCTAAGCCAAAAATAAATTATTTTCAAAACCCTGTTGTAGGGTATTTATGGCTACTAGAAGTTTGGGTAATAATTGATTAGGTTCATACTTTTACATCATAAGCTCCTTCAGGGATGATCCACATGTGTCTTACCTGTTTCTACTAAAGGTTCCTAAGCATAGCAAAAACAAAGCACACAAGAGAAGAGACTGCATGAGAGAATGAATAGCATTGACAGTTACAGTGAAAAAGCAAATTGCTTCACATAAAATTCCTAAAATGAATGTATGTCATTACCTCCTCTGAAAAATGAAAGAAAAATTTGCAGTGTTAAGAATGTATTCTGGAGAACTTGCTTTAATCACAGCAGATTTATGCACTGGACTGAGTAATAAATCCTTTTTAGTATTGATCCTGCTTAGAATAGTAAGTTGCTTTGGCCAGTCTCAGTATTATAAAGCAGAACATTTAGCAATGACATGTCACAAAAGCCTGTGTTCTATTAGGAATGGCATCAGATTTACTCAAGCATTTATTTGGTTCATGCAGAATTGCTAGTCACCCTTGGTCCATATGTGACAGTCTTATATGTCTCCACCTTATTAGGTTTATGTTAACATGAAGTTTATATAAATGAAATAATGAATTTGAAAATAATACAATATAAAAATGAAGTAATGAAAATTAACTTGCATATAGTCAGTAAGTATCCTGATGAATGAACAGGGCAACACAGAAACTGGCCAAGAATGTATGACTTTTATCTAACATTAATTGTAAGAGTCAGAACACCAGAAAAACTGCCATGAGAGTGTGTCTCTTAGAAATGACTGTCTACATAGACCCAAAAGAATGACATTAATATCCATACTAACATGTAAGAGGAAATCTCAGAGGGTCCACCTCTAGGTAAAGAACTACTGGCAACCAGCTGCTGCTCAGAGGATAGAATCAGTCTTTCATGGGGATGAGCCGCTATCAACTTAGCCAATACAAGAGATCATTCCTGAAGTCATATGCATACAAACAGCACAAAATGGAGTAAGCACATTGTATTTAAATATGTACACAGCTATTTATATTGTAGTCTCATATATGTATGTATGTATGTATGTTATTCCCACTAAAAACCATGATAAAAGGGAGAAAATGGAGAGTTCCTCTCCATGCATGGTCTGGTTAGCGTATCAATCTCTGCAAGGACCCAAGGGCTCAGTTTTTGCTTTTGTTTTGTTGTTGTGTTTTTTTTTTTTGGCTTTGTTGGTCTCCTTTTGGAGCTCCCTTCCCTCCACACACTTGGTGTGTCTTAATAGTTAGGATATCTAGGGTATGGTGTAAATAGAGAACTAAGACACTACTTAGTTTTGTGACCTGAGAAATTTATTTTTGCATCTGTTAAATGATGATGATGAGCAGAAATCATAAGCTAGTTGCTGTTGGATAATTTCTAGTTGTGAATCATGATAAGTGGCAGCATAGTTTGGTAAAGCTACCATTTCATATCTCTTCCTAGAGAATCACAAGGTACATTGTGATCTGAGAAAATAATCCTACATAAGATCTCAAACTGGCCTCATACAAACACATCTGAGACCGTTTCAACCTTTAATGTAATGTTTACTCATAAGATGCATAGTGAGTACCTAAAGAAATACATATTGGAAAGTCCTCTTCTAAAGATTCAAATGTATAAAGGGAAAAAAGGAAACAGTAAAATATATCTGGACACAGGGTCTTTTCTTAAACTGATTCTCCAACCAAGGACCATACATGGATATAACCTAGAACCCCTGCTCAGGTGTAGCCCATGACAGCTCAGCATCCAAGTGGGTTCTCCTAGTAAGGGGAACAGGCTAGCTCTTTGACCAGCACTTCACCCCCCCTGCTGAGGGGGGAGCAGCCTTGCTAGGCCACAAAGAAGGACATTGCAGCCAATCATGATGAGACTGATAAACTAGGGTTAGATAGAAGGGCAGGAGGACCTCCCCTATCAGTGAACTTAGAGAGGGGCAGGGAGGAGATGATGGAGGGAGGATGAGATTGGGAGGGAATGAGTGAGGGGGCTATGGCTGGGATACAAAGTAAATAACCTGAAATTAATACAAAAAATAAAAATTATTAAAAAGGAAATAGTAAATGATCATAGAGTATAAATGTGTAGAAATATATATTATATTAACATATATTGCTATCAATCATTCATATAAATTTTAGGAAGTGTTAATTTTGGAATACAATGAATTTGCTGCTGTTAGAAATGAGTAGTAGTTGTTAAACTTGAAAATATAAATCAAAGCCTCACTGTCCCACCACACGTTCTTTTAATGAATGAAACATTAGTATTTTAGTTCAATGCATAAAAAAATATATACATCTTTTTCTGTATGTGCTCATTAAAGCTAAACAACCTCCTTGGAAGGATCAGGTCTGAACTAGGAAGCAGAACTCAGAGTATGTATGATCCTTCTCAACTCTTCTTTGTGCAGTTCTGCAGATTTGATATAAGGGAGTTAGTGACCTTTCCCCACGATGGTTTTTCTCAGCACGAAGCTAACATCTGCTGACTCTTCTGATCTGGGACAGAACTAAGAAGATTGCTATTTTCACTAAAAGAGCATATCTCTAGAAATTTTTGTTGTCTATAATTACATTAACCAAATATTATCAACTCAGGCTAAATTTAAGTCTCCTCTCCCTTCCCTTTAAAGGAGCCCTCAAGGAGTTTCTCTCTTAATGTTAATTATGGGAATGCTGAAGCATGAACATTGCTGTCCTTCCTATGCAAGGGTGTTGTTACACAATAAAACTAGCTTTGTGTATATACGTCTCACATTATTTTTTCCAGTTGTGTGGGTGATTTTGTGCTGAACTGTTGAGGTTCTGGCTTAGTTCATTTCCTTTGTCAGCAGAAGCTAGTGTAATGCACATGGCTTATGGGAGTTAGGGGTAATGCATGGTCAGAAAACAAGACAAAGCAAAGAGATATCATAGCCCTGATCACTGGACCCCTGGCACATTTCTCCAATGCTGTAGCTTACAGAGATCATTTTAATAAAAACAGCCAGCTGCTTCTAAATGAGGAGTCAGTGACACCTGCTCCCCTGCCCAGTGAATCGGTTCTTTCAATTGGCCACTGATTGAACATGTTTATGGAATCTTTTAGGAAATTAAGATGTTGGAAGTGATAAAGTCCCTTTGCATAAGAAAAGAGCGAGGGAAGTTACACGTTTTATGGCTTTAAAAACGCAGAGTTGAGCTGACTCACAATGTTTCTTAAACCTAAGAAAATGTGTTTAAGCATTTAGGGAACACTAGAATTTTTTTATTAAATTGTTAAGTAGTGTACAATTATGCTAGTGTGAGAACAAAATAAAACAAGATGAAATAATATTGAGATTTCTTGGCTCTGTTTGAAAATCAGTAAAATGAAGTCCAATATGCTGTTAATAAGGTAATTTTATCATGCAAATGTTGCTCCCACACTGAGGTAGAATTTAAATAAACATTTCTACAGAACATATTTTCCAAGTCCTATTTTCTTTCTTGCTGAACTTTACTGGCATTTGGTATAAAAACCTTGTTGGGTTGCATTATTTTCCTGGATATATCTAGACATCAATAGCTATTTTAACATTTTGTCCTCAATTTATTGCTTTTTAACATTTCATTCAAAAGAAAGAACTCAGTCATTTATTCAGTAGTATGTTCATGTTCAATCATTAAGTGAGTAATATGAGGCAGATCTTTATTTTTATTTAAAAAGATAACAAGTGAAACAGGAAGAAATTGTAGAGTTATGAAATGATAAGACCATACAGAAATTCAGTGTTTTTACTAACTTAATAACAGTTTTCTATGCCCCCTCTGTTTTCCAAACATCTAGTCAGACAATATGAAAATAAATATGAACAAGATACATACTTTGATTATGTAAGTTGCATCATGGTAAAAAATATAAAGGTAGTGTTGTCCACTAGTAAGTTGATTCTTTTCCCATTTCAGTTAAGAATTAAAAGAAAAATGGATTCATGCCCCATCCTTACCCCAGAAGCTATATCCGCTTGATAGCTAGTCACTAATGAAAAAATAGTTTGGTCTAACAAAGTCCCACTGAGGAAATATACCACTCATAAGGGTAGACCCTATACCCAACAGGAGAGTCAACACAAAATTAACCTAACAGCATATTAAGAAAAACAACAGCAACAGAAATGCAAACGGGAAAAAAATGCCAAAAACTGTCTAGCGCTTAATTCTGCATTTTCTACTTAATAAAGATAGGTAAGAATCACATCATATGACAATGGAAGAGACAGACTGAAGATGTAAAATGCAGTGGTAATGAACTTGAAATCAAATCAAAGGTTTGAGGAAAACTTTTCAGCTGTGTCGTGAAAGAAAACAAACTGGCAAAGTTTGCTCATTTTCTTGGGAAAATATTCCCAACAGAGAAGATGCCAAGGTGCACAATAGGTCACACTACTCACCAAGGAAATGGGATATGTAGTTAAGAAACATTAGAACTTGTACGTTGTTTTCCGGACTTTGCTGAAGTGAGTTCTCAGATCATATTGGCTGTGCTGACCTTTCACTTTTTAAGAGAGGCAACTGTGTTCTTTATTTAATAGAAATAAACTTAAAATGTACATAGAAATTAATATAAGTGGTTTAACAGTGTCCTAATTTTAATTTATAGGAGAATTAGGGAAATACAACAAAGTAAGTGGTATGAAATTAATTCATAGAAAGAAGTGCTGAGCAGGTGTAATGCTTTATTTTTATTGTGATGACAAATACACTTTACAAGAGAAATGAATAATTTTGGCTCACAGTACCAGAGGGGTCAATCATTCCATGCCAGTTTATCCAATTCAGCAGAATATCATAATGGTAGAAGCTTTAGGCACAGAGCAGCTGCTCACCAAGGAATTCTGGGAAATACAGAGTGAGACAGCAAAGAAGCAGTTAATAGTAGATTTCCAAGGACCCACTCACAATATCCTAATTCTCCTAGCTGAACTCCACCTTCCAAAGTTTCTACAAACTTTTATAACACCACAAGCAACTAAACACTGCCATGCAGAACATTTGAAGAAACTTTTCATTCAATCACTAACACTGTGAATGAGCAGCAGCACAAGGAATGTGTCTATAAATAGCCTTAGTGGTTTTTACACTTAATTAACTGTGCATCATGTGTGTGTTTGTGTGTGTGTGTGTCTGTGTGTGTGTGTGTGTGTGTGTGCGTGTGCGTGTGCGTGTGTGTGTCTGTATCAAAGGAAAACTCACAAGACTCAGTTCTTTCCTTTCATTAAGTAAGTTCCAAATATTGAACTCAGGCCATCAAGATTGATGTAAAGGTTTTTTTTTTAAATGAGTGAGCTACCTCATTCACCCAAAAGATAAATATCTGTGTTATTTTATTAGTTTTCCTGTGTGTCTAGTGCTATTTCTCTCTACCCTGGTCCCATCTGTTTTTGTAAACTATGATTTTGCTTTCTCATTGACTAATTTTGTTATGTCTCCACAAGACATCAAGCTCTAAACTGCATCAGTATAATGGCATATTGAGCACATAACATTAGAAACAGATTTTAGTAGGTTTATCCTAGCTTATAGGTCTAGTACCCACTTATAAGTGAATATATAATGTGTATGTCTTTCTGCTCCTGGGGTACCTCACTCAGGATGATTTTTTTCTAGATCCCACCATTTGCCTGGAAAATTCATGATTTCCTTCTTTGTAATTATTGAGTAGTATTCCATTGAGTAAAAGTACTACAATTTCTGTGTCCATTCCTCCTCTGTTGATGGACATCTGGGTTGTTTCCAGGTTCTGGCTATTACAAATAAAGCTGCTATAAACATGGTTGAGCAGATGTCCTTGTTGTGTACTTAAGCATCTTTTGGAGTGGTAAACTGGATCTTGAGGAAGATATTCCTAATTTTCTGAGAAAGCACCAGATTGATTTCCAAAGTGGTTGTAAAAGTTTACATTCCCACAAGCAATGGAGGAAGGTTCCCCTTTCTCCACAATCTCTCCAGCATGTGTTGTCAGTTGAGTTTTGATCTTAGCCATTCTGATGGGTGTAAGGTGAAATCTCAAGGTCTTTTGATTTGCATCTCTCTGATGGCTAAGGACGTTGAGCCTCTCTTTAAGTGTTTCTCTGCCATTCTATATTCTTCTACAGAGAATTCTCTGTTTAGCTCCGGATCCCATTTTTTAATTGGATTGCTTGATTTATTGCCTTTTAACTTCTTTAGTTCTTTATATATTCTGGATATCAGCCCTCTGTCAGATATGGGATTGGTGAAGATCCTTTCCTAGTCTGTAGGCTGTCGTTGTGTTCTGATGACAATGTCCTTTGCTTAAGGGAGGGTCAGATAGAAGGGGAGGAGGACCTCCCCTATCAGTGGACTTGGAAGGTGGCAGGGAGGAGATGAGGGAGGGAGGGCAGGTTTGGGAGGGAATGAGAAAGAGGGCTATGGCTGGGATACAAAGTAAGTAACCTGTGATTAATATAAAAAAATATAAAAAATAAAAAAGAATTAAAATAAAATAAAGTCATTGCTAACAAATGTTTTTCTGTTTGAGCTAAAATATATAAGTAAGACAAATCAGATTAACATGCCTGTTGAGCTGATAATTTAATCAACTAATTTTTCTTTATCGTCTATTTTTAATTTTTGGTATTCTGACAATTGAGAATTTGCATGATTTTATTCAAAACATATTTCATCATGTTTATTTTGACCCCCCCCCCAAACAAACGAAACTAAAAAAAAAAACAAAAAAAACAGAAACAGGTGATAAAGCATCAAATGGTAAAAGAGGAAAGCATCAGTATTAATGTGGAAGATAAATGTCCCTTCACCTACTGTGCTCCTGAGGATTTTATAAAGAGTTTCATGGATAAACCTTCCCATGAAAATCTTTAATGACTTACACAACAATTATTTTCTGGCAAAAGCTAAAATATGCAGATGTGCAGCTAGTTTTTTTTTTTTCCAATGCTGGAAGTACCGGGTGGCCAAGGCAGTAATTATTTGCCTGCATCTAGTTGATGCTGTTTTCTAAAGACGTTTTGAGGCTTGTAAGTAGCTGCCACATGTTTTCACTGGAAACCTGAGAAATGGCTCAGCGAATACTCACAAATGATCATAGGGTCACACACGTTAGTACCAAAGTATGGTTACAGGTAGATTGTCAAATTTAAAATCCAGTGTCCTGTTTGGATTTCCTATACCTATTTTGATTACTAAAGTGTAAAGTAAGCACAAAAGTAGTAAAGTATTATTTGTTTTTAAACATAGTTGGAAAGAAATAAATCAATTTGGCCTGGTGCCACAAATCTATGTCAGGTCCTTTCCCAGCTCATGCTCAGATTACAAGAGAAAGACTGGCACTGGCTCTGTCAGATACTCTCTGGCATATTGCCAGCTGTACTCTGAGAAGTAGAAGAATATTATGGCAAATTTCTGTTGAGTAGAAAGTCTGAATCTTCTAAGTTGTTCTTTGTAAACTCTTATCTATTTTTTATAGTCTTCACGCTGCCACATTAGGAGTGACCTGATTGACCTGATTACCTAATACTTAAAATTTTCATATCTTTATCTGAGAGCAATAACAAAATAGGTGCCCAATAATAACAGTGACAATGTTAATAATTGTTATTCTAAATAATTATGTATAACTATTTATAAACCAAATATATTTATTATCATTTTTATTATTGGTTTAGTTGTGTAACATTCTATTCTTTTGATTTAAAAGTTTCTGTAACAGTCATAAATGACATTATCAGTTCATGGAGAAATAGAATCTATCAGACCAGCAAGCTTTAGTTTCTTCAGAGAAAGACATATTCATCCCACTTAGAAGCAAAACAAAATCAAAGCACCTGCAAACACTAATCAAAAGTGTTAAATTAGTTTTTAAATACGGTACAAACTTTAGTAGGCTTTTATTCATAGGTAACACTCCAACATGTTTTTATGTCCAAGAATCTGCTAGCCTCTTAAGAATTTTAAGGCTGAGAAACTTTTAAGAAACAAAGGAGAGAAATTATTCTATCCTAGCACAGCATTATGCATAAGTTAGGTCTGTTCGGTGAACCAGTCCAACTACAGAAGCATTGAGTTATGTGGCAGGTACAGGGGGAGACTGCTAAACTGCAAGACACATCATGTGTCAAAATTAATGGGTTTTGCTAAGTTTCTGATGCCAGCCTGGTTTTCCACTCGTGAAGAGGGTCTTTATTATACCAAAAAATTAAAGAAAATCAGTCATTGATTTGAGAGAGAACAGTGAGGGATATATGAAGAGTTGAGAGTGCCTTTATAATTACATCATAATCTCAAAAACAGAATAAATTAAGGAAAAAAAGACATGGACACTAAGGTTGTGATTAGAAATTTTGGACTTTGAGAGCACATGGGCAGCAGAAGTCTCCCTAACTTCAATTTTGGTATGCTGCTGAGAGTCATTTGTTTTGGTTTGCAATTTGATTGTGTATTTTATCTGTCAGGATGAACTCCTCCAGCATTGAACCCAACCTACACTGGACAGATAAAAGTAAGAGAACATTGTAGAGGCTGATTTACAGAGCACTTCTCAATCACAACGTGTATTCCAGCTCTGATGGCCAGTCCCTTCAATTTCTGTGACTCTGAATACTGTGTCTTGGGTTACATGTCTCTGTGTGTTAGATAGAGTATATTGCAAATGTTTATAACATATTTATAAAGTTGTAGAAAGGATCAAAAGCAAATAGTTTTAATCGTTCCTAAGTGTTGTTTGTATGAGCCATTTGAAGTACTTATGCTGGGAAGAATTTCTAATACAAACTCTACAATTCTGAAACAATAAGATGAATTTTCCATAAATTAGTTATATAAAAATGAGTTCTGAGAGGCTCTGGAGGCTAGGTTTAATTGCAAGAGAGAATCAGGCATTAAAATGAAGAAATTTGGACTGACAAGACTGAGGTACAGAGCTAAACAGAGAATTCTCAACAGAGGAATATTGAATAACAGAGAAACACTTAAAGAAATGTTCCTTAGGCATCAGGAGATGCAAATAAAAACAACCCTGAGATTTCACCTTACACCCATCAGAATGGCTGAGATAAAAACTCAAGTGACAATACATGGTGGAGAGGATATGGAGAAAGGGGAACCCTTCTCTACTGCTGGTGGGAATGTAAACTTGTAAAACCACTTTGGAAATCAATCTGGCACTTTCTAAGAAACTTATGAATAGGGCTACCTCAAGATCCAGCTATCCCACTCCTAGACATATATCCAAAATATGCTCAAGTATACAATAAGGGCTTTTGCTCAACCATATTCATAGAAGCTCTACTAGTAATAGCCGGAATCTGGAAACAACCTAGATGTTCCACAAAGGAGGAATGCTTGCAGAAATTGTGGTATATTTACACAATAGAATGCTACCGCCTATTAAAACCAAGAAAATCATGAAATTTGCAGGCAAATGGTGGAAACTAGAAAATATCATCTTTAGTGAAATAACTCAGAAACAGAAAGACCGGAGCCCTGGGGCCCCTAAAGAGAATGATACTGCAACCAAGGTCCATGAGTAGAGAGGACCTAAAACTCCTGCTCAGATGTAGCCCATAGACTCAGACTCCAAGTGGGTTCCCTAGAAAGGAGAGCAGGGGCTGTCTATGGTATGAACTCACTCAATGGCAGATTCTCTGGTCACTTTCCCCTGGGGGAGGGGGAGAGAGGCCCCTTGCCAGGCCACAGAGGAAGACAATGCAACCAGTCCTGATGAGACCTGATAGGCTAGAGTCAGATGGACTGGGAGGAGGACCTCCCCTATCCGTGGAGTAGAGGAGGGGCATAGGAGGAGAAGAGGGAGTGAGGGTGGGATTGGGAGGAAATGAGGAAGGAGGCTACAGCTGGGATACAAATTGAATAAATTGTCCAAATGAAAATAAATAAATAAATAAATAAATAAATGAAAAAATAAAAAAGCTTTTAGCATATCTTCAAAAAAATTTACCGTGGGTGGGGGATGAGGGTAGAATGGTAAGGATAAGCTTAAATGTACATACATACTGACTGTCCAGCTCAATTCAGTGACACCTAAATCATAACATTATGTTATTAACTTACAGAAAATACATGATTTGTACCTCTAGATATACAAAGGATACTATAGCTGTGATGGATAACTGAAGAGTGGGGTTAGAACCTCATACATTTTATTATTTAAAAATAAGCTAAATCGTTGAGTGTTTAAATTATGCAGAAATTCTTAGAAGCTCCTAAAAGCTAAGTTGGGAAAACATACTTTATCAACAAATTACACTCCTAAAACACGCTTCTGTTTTTGGCCATCATGACTTTTATTTCAAAGTTTCTAGCAGAGGGCTTCATTCCAAAAGACCAATTCTCTCTTGCTGTTAAAGTCATTCCCTGGCAGAGGTGCAATGCTTAGTAGAACCCTATTGCTGTCCCATTCCCTGTTGGTCTAGTTCAGTGGTTAAGAGCCAGGCTATGGAACCTGACTGACTGGATTTGAATGTCAACTTTGCAGCTTAATAGCCACGTGATACAGGGCAATTCACCTAAATTCTCTTTAAGTATAAGGCTTCTCTGGGATAAAAATGGGAAAATACTTTCCTCTTAGAAGAGCTATGTACTAGTGATTAAATGCTCCATGTAAAGCATGATATTGTACTACTTGTTTCAAAATAAAATTCACACATAAATATACAGCGAGAACGAGATAGATAGATAGATAGATAGATAGATAGATAGATAGATAGATAGATAGATAGATATCCAATATCATCATTATTGAACTATAATCACCAAACTGTAATGGTTTTTAGTTTCATGCAACCTGTGGGAAACAGTCAACAAAGCCTTGTATCTTACTTGTTTTTGAAAACTATTGCTATATCCTGGTGGTTGGCAGTTCACCCTAGGTCTACTTGAATAATCCATCATATAGAAGGTGATTTTGGCTATGTGTAAATTTTCTTTCTTTTTTTTGAATTTGATATACTTTATTGTTAGGAGACTTAAGTCATATGTATTAGTTTTAAAAAAACAAGTTCTGTGCTTTAGCATTTACATGGAGTTTCCTTTTCATTTATTTATTTTTTATTTTAATTTTTATTAATTACACTTTATTCACTTTGTATCCCCCCATAAACTCCTCCCTCCTCCCCTCCCAATCACACATTCCCTCCCCCTTCTCCACGCATGCCCTTCCCCAAGTCCCTTGATAGGGGAGGACTTCCTCTCCTTCCTTCTGATCCTAGTCTATCAGCTCTTATCAGGAGTGGCTGCATAGTCTTCCTCTGTGGCCTAATAAGGCTGCTCCCACCTCAGGGGGAGGTGATCAAAGGGCAGGCCAATTAGTTCATGTCAGAGACAGTCCCTGTTCCCATTACTATGGAACCCACTTGGACACTGAACTGCCTTGGGCTACATCTGTGCAGGGGTCTATAGCCCAATATTTTGTGATTTTGCTAAACATTATAAATGTGCAATCACATTTAATAATGCTGTTGTTTACAGCTTGTCCAAGCTCTATCTTTTAGTCTTTGCTCCAAAATAGATCATTGAGTACCAGGGCCTCCTCCATGTTGTTGTCCAGCTGGACAATCAACAAAAGATCCAGTTTCTACCTTCAACTTCCTTTAATCTGTATCAACTACTTCTTTCATTCCAACAAAGTAATCTCCTCTTGTCAGAATCGAAGAAGGTACTGGAATTTTTATAAATTCTTCCTGTCTTGCCACTTTTTTTCTTTTCTCTTTCTCTCTCATAGTTCTCTGCCTTCCTATTCAATTACCCTAGTTTAAAACGTCCTACCAACAAACCTCCAGTGTTTAATTTATAAACTTCATGATTCTTAAAGTAATAATTAAACATGACTTAAGGTAGAAATTCATTTTGGGAACAAATTGAGGATGTAAAATTCTACTGCAGCAGAGCAATATTTATAATTCTGTAGACATAACCCGGCAGTTCTAATATGTTATGACTAACTTATTATTCACAGTCATACATGTAATTCAATAAGTTATGTTAAAATAAAATATGGCAGATTCAAGTAAAACAGTTGGCAAATATAGTCCCTACATAATTCATTAAACAAGGAAAGCTATAAGATGAAGATACTATAAAATAGCACATTTTAGTATCTAACAGACATTTTATCAATGATTATACATATTATCTTTTAAAATTTATTTTTATTAATTACAGTTTATTCACTCTGTATCCTCCCTGTACCTCCCTCATTCCTCTCTTCCCAACACACCCTCCTTTCCTCCCTCCCTCTTTGGACAGAGTGCAGGGAATGTTATGAAAGAAGGGGGAGATGGTAAGACCTGGAAAGGACAGGAACTCCCCAAGGAGAGCAACAGATGCAAAAAGTCTGGGCACAGGGGTCTTTTCTGAGACTGATACTCCAGCCAAGGACCATTCACGGAGGTGGTCTGGAACCCCTGCACAGAGGTAGCCCATGGCAGTACAGTGTTCAAGTGGGTTCCCTAGTAATGGGGGACAGGGACTGTCTTTGAGAGGAACTGATTGGCCTGCTCTTTGATCACCTCACCCTGATGGGGGAGCAGCCTTACCAGGCCACAGAGGAACACAATGCAGCCACTCCTGATGAGACCTGATATATAAATTATCTTAAGAAGAAAAATATCTATAATTTAAAACTACAAACTACAAATAATATCAATACACATAATATTTAAACAGAGTTTCAATATTTGTATTTTAAAACTCCACTAAAATTATATTATTACAAAGGTTAAAGCCATATACAAAGGTTCTGACTTCAGTAAGAAGGGACGGTCTCTGTGTGTTAGATAGAGTGTATTGCAAATGTTTATAACACATTTATAAAGTTATAGAAAGGATCGAAAGCAAATAGTTTTAATCGTTCCTAAGGGTTGTTTGTATGAGCCATTTGAAATACTTAGGCTGGTAAGAATTTCTAATACAAACTCTACAATTCTGAAACAATAAGATGAATTTTCCGTAAATTCATGATGAGCTGAGGAAATAATAATATGATTCATAGCAAATTATAACTTACACACATAGCTAAAACTTCAGTAAGCAAGTAAACCAATAGGGATTGAATCACGCGAGCACAAACCTGCTAAATGCAGTTTGTCCTTTACTTCTGTCAAAGCCTTAACACTGAAAGAAGTATCTGCGGTTGGCTTTCAAGCCCTCTCCCCTGTACTTGAGCTGACCCAGTAGTGAGATTGTCAGGATGCCCTAGAGGATTTCTCGTTCTCAAAGTGAAACAGGAGATTTTACATTTTCTTTCTCTCACATTACTATAGTGATTTATTATCTTCACTGTGCCTTGGTTAATTTGCTCTGAATTACAGAACTTGCTTCTTTCACCAAGCTCATTTGCCTTTTAAACTAAGTACAGAAGATAGACAAAAGCACTATGCTCCCTTTAGTTCACGTGGCAGGTGGACTTTAGCACTGAATCCAAATGATAATAGGGAACATAATTGAAAAAGTCCAGTAGAGGCACAAAGGGAAATAAAAATAGAAACACATTTAACCAATTTAGAGGAAATTTGACAAAAGAAAAAAAAAAGGTATGAGAAAAAATTCTACATGAAAGTATTTATATGTAGAACAATATAAAACTACTAACAATATAGAGATTATTTCTTGAGACTTAGAAAGTACACACACACACACATACTGATGAAACATAAACAAACCAGTCCTGCTTTCACACAGTCATCTCACCAGTGTCTAGAAGACAATATCATGGAGACTCTGTCCATAAGCAGTATAATTTTTTTAAAGAATAAACAAGAAATTTTTATTCTTCCTTAATGAGCATACTGGCTCCAGAGAGATGTGAAACTATTTTGGCACAATGCCTGCACCTTATGTCACTTTTCCAAGGAACAAGGTGTCAGCCCTGATGGTGTTCACATTAGGAACTTCATAGCTCATTCATTTATGCCATGCTTCTTGCTCACCCTGGGTTACATGGCTACAAGGGACAATGCACCCTTTGGACCATTTGTGGTTTATGAATTGTAAATCCAAAGGGAGAGGGAGACAGCTTGACTGAACCCAAATTATGTTGCAATAGATGGTAATGAATGTCCTGCTTTAGCAGGATAATAGAACCCCTGTTTATTGGCAGTCATTCAGGCTGTATCTCTCCCATCTATTTTCTCTCTTGGCCTTGACCCTAATCCAGCAATTGCACATCCCCAGCTGCTCTTTAAGCTGCCTCATTAGCAGCGCACCATTGGGCAGCTCCCATGACAGTCCTCCAATAGGATGAAAGTGACATGGGGCCAAAGACTGTAACTGATTGGCAAGCATGGCAATGAAATATGAGACGTGACTATATGAAGAGGAAGGTTTCTGAGAGTATTTAGAATGGGCTGAGCAGCTAAGGAATTTTAGGCACATGTTAACGTCGCAGTTCAGCATTGTTTTTTCCTAAGTGTTTGAAAATTACCCCAAGATAATTTCACATTTTCATATGAGCTCCTAAAGAATATATTTGACCACCTTATGTCTTTTATTTACTCTGTTAATTAATTTATTTATTCACTTTATATCCTGATTGCAGCCCTTCTTCTCTCCTCCCAGTCCCCTATCATACACCCCTCCTCCCATTTTCCCCTCTCTTTTTCCTCAGAGAAGGGGAATGTCCCCCATGGGAACCAACCAGCCCTGGCAATTTATCGATCGATCTATCTATCTATCCACCTATTGATCGATCAATTGATCTATCTATCTATCTACCCATTTATTTTTATTTTATTTTTATTAATTACAGTTTATTCACTTTATATCCCACCAGTAGCTCCTTTCTTCGTCCCCTCCCAATCCCACCTTCCCTCACTTTTCTCCAACCATGCCCCTCCCCAAGTCCACTGATAAAGGAGGTCCTCCTATCAGCCATGGTATTTTAAGTTACTGCAGGATTAGGCACATCCTCACCTAGACAAGGCAGCTTAGCTAGGGGAACAGGAGGGAACTAAAGGCAAGCATCAGAGTCAGAGAGATCCCTCTCTAGTTGTTGGGAAACCCACTTGAATAATAAGCTGTGCATTTATCAAATATGTGAATAGAGCTGGGGACCAGTCCATGGGATCAATCTTTGTGAGTCCTTATGGGCCCAGGATAGTTGAATCTGTAAGTCTTCTTGTGGAGTCCCGGTGACTACTCCAGCTCCCTCAATCATTCTTCCAACTCTTCCATAAGACTCTCCCAGCTCTGTCTAAGGAATGGCTTGGATCTCTGCATCTCTTTCCTTCAGCTGCTGGGTGAAGCCTCTCAGAGGAGTTATGCTAGGCTTCTGTCTACAACCATAGCAGAGTGACATTAATAGTGTCAGGGATTTGTTCTCTCCCATGGGATGGGTCAGTTAAGACTAGTCTTTGGTTGGCCATTCCCTCAGTCTTGGCTCGGTTTTTGTCCCTGCACATCTTGTAGGCAGAACAAATTTTGGGCAGAAGGTTTTGTGGATGGGTTGGTGTCCTTATCCTTCTACTGGAAGTCTTGCATGGCCATAGGAGGTGGCCACTTCAGACTCCATTTCCTCTGTTGCTAAGGGGTCTCCACTAGGATGACCCTCCTGGTGTCTCTAGCACATCCCAAACATGCCCCCACCTCTGATTTCTGTTCTCTCCCATACTCTTCTCCTAATCAGTTAGTTCCCTCCATCCACTTCTAGTACCCATTATTTTTTTCCCTTTCTGAGTGGGATTCAAGCATCCTCCCTTAATCTCTCCTTGTTACTTAGCTTCCTTGGGTCTGTGGATGTAACATGGCTATACTGTAGTTTATGGTTAATATCCAGTTATAAGTAAGTACATACCATGTGTATCTTTCTGGGTTTGGGTTACCTAACTCAGGATATTTTCTAGTGCCATCCATTTTTGTGCAAATTTCATGATGTCCTTGGTTTTAATAGCTGAGTTTAGTGTTCCATTTTTATATCTCAAAAAGGTAAAATCTCTCATTTTACTCATTTTAGAAATGAACATTATTTTTTACCATAAAAGCCCTTTAGATTTCATTATTAATTTTATTCAACTCTTAGAATATTCTATTGCTGTTATTTCTAAGTATTTAGTTTTTTTAATATTTTGAACCAGGTGTTATTTGTATTCTCCAAGGAGAGCACTAAATATATTACCTATTTTCAACCTACCCTAAATCTAGCTACTTAGTTTTATATGTTCAAGCAAAATGTAAATTGGCAAGGGTAATTTAGTTCACAAGCTATTCTTCAGAATAAAACTCAAAACAACTCTTGAACCAGAAAAGACCCTATCTTAACTCAATACTTTCTTGATAAACTGTGAAGATGAATTCTATTAGTAATCTCTCTGTATGCTAGTTATCCTTTTGTAGCTTACTAAGTTAGATAATTTTCAGTTTGCTATTCCTGAAATTTTTATATTAAAGTAAGAGAGCTCTTCAGTGAAATAATAAAATAAAAATTCTCACATCACAAGGAACTCCATTGGAAGAAGAGGCAGAAAGAATGCAAAAGCCAGAGGGAATAGAGGATACCGGGAGAACAATCTCCTTTAAATCAACTGATCAAAGCTTATATGAACTCACACAGACCAAAGAAGCAAGTACAGGGTCTACTAGGGTCTGCAACAGGTCCTCTGTGTACATATATATGTATATAATACAGCTTTCAGCTTAGTATTTTTAGTGGACTCCTAGGTATGTGAACAAGTGGTTTTCTGCTTCTAGTGCCTTCTCAACTATCTTTCTTCTGCTGGGTTGGTAAGCCCAATGTTAATCTGAGTTTTTTTCCTATTTTATCACATTTAATGCTTTTTTGTCATTATTAGAAGAATCTTGGTCTTTTAAAAAGAGAAACGGAAAGGAGTGGATCCGGATGGGAGGAGAGAAAAGGAAGAGCAGAGAGGAGTAAAGGTAATAAAAACTGTATTTAAGATATATTATGTAAGAAAGGAATCTATTTCTATAAAAGGAGAAAAAAGTAAAAATTTTACCTAAGTAGTAAAAAAATAAATAAATAAAGGAAAAGGAAAAACGTTGTCATGTCCCGTAAAGCAATTGCCAGCTTTCAAGTGTTTGGGTATTTAAAGGCATTGGCATTTTTATTTATGGCATTATTGTTGAGAGTCTAGAATGAGCTAGGTTGCTTATGTAAGTGCGAACTATATGAAATGACTTATATAGTGTGTTTATTCTACAAAGTTTACTGTCTGGTAGAAAAAAAACGCATTCTGTGGTACATATAAAATACTGTGATGACTATTCTAAAAGGAAAATGATGCGTCACCAGTGGAAGTCTCAAAGAATTGTAACTATCTTCGAGTGGTTAGAAAAGTTTCACCAGAAATACGCAGGTGAACTGAGTTCTGCATGATGAATAAGGACATTTTATCTAGACAGTCTGTAGGTAATATGGAGAGAGTTGAAGTATTTCTGGCAAGGGAAGTACTACATTGTCTCAGCACCCTCCACTGAAACCTTGCTGTAGAATTAACAACCATGTTCTGCATAACACATGTTACCCAGGCAGCTAAAGTAAGGGTCTGTACATGGATGTACTAGGAAGGAACTAAATGCAAATTCATAAAATTTGTAATAAAAACCCTCACATGGTCAGACCTAATTTATTTCAGAACAAGTATCATACACGTTCCACATCTGTTCCAGAAATCTAAAGAAAGAATGCACCAGCTGTCTGAAATAGCTCAGTGAAGTTATATACCCTAGCCTTCTACTTGCCTAATTATTTACTTCATTCATAATTTCTCAAGTCCTTCAAGAAAAGAAACAATATTGTTTCTGTAACAATAAAACCCCTGTTGAAACTGTTCATAGCAGTCAAAAGCACAAATGTGTTTTATGATCTTGGGATAAGTTACCCCTCCTTGTTGACATAGGCTGTAATAATGGATAAGTTAGTGAGATGAAGAAGAAATGTTGGCTCTAATTCAGGACCTGAATGTTTAAGACTCGTACTTTCAGCATGTCTGCACAAGAAGCAGTGTTCTTTTCAGGAAAAACTCCCGGCATGACAAATTGTTGTTACTAAAAATCTGAAAATAAAGGCTACGAAAGAGTTCTCTTTTGTGTAGACTACGTGAAATCGGTTTAAACATAAGTTATTTAAACGTATTTTATATCAGTTCTAATATTGTACTTTCTCATATTAGAAAATATCTACCTCTGTGCTTACAAGATAAATTATTTCCCTTTTGCCATGTATATTAAATTAGCTATATATATACACATATGAAAATATAACTTGTCTTATTATTCTTTAATTTACAATATCCTTAGATATTGTTATTTTTTATATATTTACTGAAATCTCATTTTAATTCTTTATTTCATATTACATTTCTATCCAGACTCAACAAAATTTAGATTGCTAAGGAATTGCTTAGTCATCAGTTTCATTACTTTAATTTTTGCAGTCAAATATAATCCTTCAACAAGAAATTTTAAGTATAAATTACATGTTTATATTTTCTCCTATTGGCTTTATAATCCACTGAAATGTTTTTCCCATGCTAAGATTATAAGAAGAATACTTTATTAAAAGTATTGCATTTAGAATAATGTTAGAAAATATAAAACTCCCATAATGCTTAGGCAAGACAGTAAAATACTTTTAATGTTCATATGTGTACATGATTTCATAACTAATAAATAGAAATTGGCTGTTTTCTAAAGATGCATATTTTAACATCATGTTTAAACAAGCAGAAGTGTCTGACATAAAATTTCATAAATAGAATTTTTCTTCAACAATCCGTTTCAATAAAACAAGCTTACCAATGGTCAGTCTTTCATTAACAATCTAGAACAGTCAAGAGTCCCCACACACAGTTTAATTTTTTCTACATTAAGGAGGCATATGTGAATGTTTCTCTGCTTACCCAATGTTTCCTGAAAATAAGGAATTAACTGTATTCATGCAGTTTTAGTCAATGTCATTCTTCTCTAAGGAAAAACAGGTGCTTCTCTAGTCCAGAAGCAATGGAAAATGATGATACAGACTACCTGTCCATAATATTTATCCATTCCTTCAGAGACAGCACTGAATAGACAACATTCTGTGATAATTATAATTTAAAATAAAAAGATGAACAATACTTTGAAAAATCAAGAAAAAATATAAAAAGTCATTTAACACATTTAAATTATATGTATATATGCAAATATGTAAAATATAATGGAAATCACTTATTATTGTGATAATTTTTCAAAAATTAAATAACTTCAACTTTCAAGTTTCTCAAGAAACATGTTAGATGCTAACCAATATGATCAACAATGGAAAAATATTGTAGTATTTATACTATGTATCCTTAAACTTAGTTTTTATAAAAAAAAGATATATTGAACAGGTAAATGAATGATAGAGGTAAACATTATACACACACAAGCACATACACATTATTTTTGGGGTACACTTTAGAAATTCTCTTATAAACAAATAAAGTGACTATGAAACATGCTTATTTTTCTAGGTTTTATAAAGTAAGTTGCATAAGTCGATGTAGTCAAAAGATAGAACAAATATCCCCAAAGTGGTCTATAAACAAGGGCTCATGCAGGTAAAGAAAACATCGGGATTATTTCCAAAGCATTTGTCTTTCCAAATACTAGAGTATCTGGAAATTTCTTCATGTTACCTATATTTAGTCTTGATCTTCATCTATAGATTTCCATATTTCAAAATGGGCTCAATGAAAGATATTCTCGTGTATAGATGAAAACATTTACAAAGAAATATAAGCGTAGGGACTATGAAGTTTCACACACTTATTAGTTCTTACCTTTCCAGTCCCTCTGGAGTTTCCGTATTGTTTAGTTTTATTACTCACACATTGGTTAACTTAGTTAATATTGGACAATATATATATATATATATGAGATATGTCTTTTGTAATAAGTGAGAATAAAGGAAGTATCAAATTATGCTTGGCATAAAACTACTAAGTCTACTAAGTGCTACGTATTTTTCTTTTACTTGTATTTAATTTTTCTGTGGTTTTTGATATCTAGATATCCAGCATTTTAAAGGGTTAATAGATTAAAGCAGTCAATGTCATGAAATTGTAGTGTATTTGGTAATTTTGTTCAGAGTTGAAGAACAATTCAAATACCCACCCTTTTTTATTATCATTTTCTCGGTTAAATAGAATTTCCACTGAATGAAAAAAGAGCCCATGCACCCAACAATTCAGGGCACAAAAATGAGTCTTGTGCCTAACAATCTATACAGACATATAATCAAGTAGTAATTGTAAACCTAGCTGATATGTGACTGGCATACAGTGTTAATGAAATTTCACAGCGGTTCTGGTAAGATGGTGATGGTTATTAAAGCTGACCCCCTTCAGCAAAGTAAATTGCCTTAGGTTTTAATTTTATTTTGACAGGATCCTTTATTACTTTTGCTCAAATCAATATTGACACATACAGAACACTGTAGAAAAAGCTCAACAATGCAGGACTCTCCACAGTGAAACTGGAACAACAGGTGGTTTTTATTTTTAGTCCATACATGTATCACCCACTACACAAAATTACACAGCTCACACTGAAAATGCTATGAAAGCATTAGTGCTATTAGGGACGTTTAAAGTAGACTTCATTTCTTATACAATAAATAGGAAAGACAGTGTGATCTGTCATCACTTTTGAAGTCTTCCTTAAAATGGATGGTATAGAAAGGTAAGGCCATAGTTTTAAAAAAAATATGTACTGATTCGTTTCTCTAAGTACAAAGCCAGCTAGCAGTATACAGCATAATTATGTCAGATAATTAGAAGCTCAAATACTGAGAATAGAATACAAGTTGATGTATAAAATAGAACGTAAGTTTTATCATACTCATAGTTCATAAGTGGAAAATCTGACATGAATGTCAGCTGTGACTCAGCATACTACCCTTGACATACATGAAGCCATGATACGATGCAACTGCAAGGGTGCTTACTAGTGTCTGTGCATTGAAGTTTGAATTGTTTTAGCCTCCCAGTATATGAGTGAGATAAGTCTTTTTGCCTTGTAATTGTAAAGTCCCACAAGTACCTTGATATATATATGAAAAGTTAACCAAAATATTTTTTAAGCTTTATATGATGACCGCCTTTGTTTTGTGAAGGCGTTGTCCATATTAATGTCATATTCATCCTTTTCTTCCTGACCCATATGCATAAAATTTTTTTCTTATATTTTATTTTATTTTAAGATTCTTTGTTTATTTATATCTTTTTATCATTGTAATACCTTTTCCTCCTGGTTCGTTTTTGTTGAAGTATTACAATCAAGATTATCTAGTTTTTCCTTGTATTACCACATTGCAGATTTGTTTTCAATATTCCACTGAAAATCATCCTAAATGAAAATATCATAACAAAAGCAAACAACAACCCATGAATATGCTTTGGCTGAGATATTTTTACTAAAACTGCAAGTATCCGGTTATCTCTTTCGATTAATCATGTGGGTTTCAATTAATGTAGCTTCTATATTAAAACACACTTCAGAAAAACAGGATTACATAAGAATATAGAAAATAAATTACCTTGTCAAAAGCTAAATTGATTAACTTGATTTTATGGCAGTAGGCAAATAGATAAATTAAATAGTGAATTATAATTCTTAAAGTTTACATAAAATTCTCCTTTATTTTGTGTAAAAGCATGACAAAAAATCTTTAAAAGCTGTGGAGCATTCCATTATATTTATGCTTACTAAGCAGATGCTGTAATTATTTAACTATGTTTTCCATGTTTTCATGTATGCAGCTTTGCTGAGGCATTAGAAGCCTAGTATTAATGCGTTCTTTCTCAATTACCACAGTATCCCCCGAGTTTAAGAGAATGAAAACTTTTTAAAAAGCCTGCTGATTCTCTCAATCAATTATAAAGGGTTTTGTGTGTTCTTTCCACTATGTGTAATCCTTAGTTACTTCAGGTCTTTTATAATGCTGATTGTTAAATGTCTTCTCAAAGCTTTAAGCACAGTAAGGCAATAGCCATTGTTTGTCTACTAAGAGGATATACAACCTGTTATATAAAAATAAAATTCTACATGATATAAATATTTACTGTTTTATCCAACACACATTCACCCATTCACCCATTCCACTGGAAATAAAACTGCAAGTAAGCTGTTATTGCAGCAGGTAGAGTTTAATATGGAAAAAATGCAGATTTTCTTTACAGTAAATACTGTGTAACAGTGTGATGCATTTGTTTATGCATATTCACATGTGTAGCTGCATGTGTTTATATGTGTGTGTCTAGTCTGTTTTTGCTGTGTATCTTCCTTATGTAAATTTATATTTCATTTCCTCAGATGAGGGGATGAGATGAGAGCTGTACCCAAGCTATACAAATGCATGGCTTTGGCTAGGCCTAGAGAATTTTTATTGACATTTAGGCCTAGGTTTGGAAGCTGCTAGCCTCTGTACAATCTAATCTTCTGCAAACCCAGACCTTGCATGCTTTAGCTTCTAGCCTCTGTCTGCTAACCTAGACCTAAAATGTTTTCATCCCCTGATATTTAGTGCTGAATGAGTTCACCCTCCAGTTCTTTCCGAATTCTGGATGACTGGTTCATCTCAGGTGTTCTGGCTCAAAACTCCTCTCCAAGATGACTGATTCAAACTGATCTCTCTCAGCTTCACACTGGAATGTTCGGCTTGAAAACTCTGCCTCTGAACACCATGAACTGAACTGCATGCCCTCAATGATATGTAACTGAAGCACACATGACTGTACTGTACTCTTGAACACTACTGTACTGCCACCATTTCACTCTGCTCTCTCTCTGCACTGCCTTAAGGAGCTTCTCTTTCCTGTCTGTTTTTGCATATCCTATTTCTGACTCATTCTTTCAAATCTTTCTCTGATTCATCACTTTGTCTGCACCTCAATTAGAAGCCATTGTTTGGGCTTAAAGGTGTGCACTAAGGCATGTCTGTATTCCAGCCAGAGGGATTAAAGGTGTGTACTAAGGGCATATCTGTACTCCACTACCCAATATCTTTGGGTGTGACCCTTTGCCAGAGTAGCCATATTGCTGGATTAAAATTCTTCCACATCCTTGATTTTCTTCCACCTGATGTATTGAGACAATGTTACTCATTGAGGCTAAAAGTCACCTGTAAGGCTAGTCTAATAGGCCACTTCTTTCTGTTGTGATGGACGGATTTCTTCTGTCTGCCTTCCAAGAGATGGAACTGTAAGTAGACCTCTATTCCCACCTGACTCCTAATGTGGATCCTGCCATCCTGAACTCTGAGCCTCAAAACTGTGTTGCAAGTAATGGCTTACTCTAGTCATCAGCCTAGCACTTTAAAATAAGAACTTGGGTTGTATTAATTTTATATCTGATAGTAACAAAATTTTAAACATTACTCATGGTTTCAGGCATTTTACTGGCTGTCTAGAAGAACAAATGTTGGGAAGTTGACTGTCAATGGTAGTTTCCATTATAATAATAATAATAATAATAAACAACTACCATTTTGAGAAGAGAAAGAATCATTAAATTTTAATTGTTCTTATTATAACAATTATGTTATATATCAAATCATATATCAATAAGTATATCATATAATAATAACACCTAGAACTTTTACGCTCAATCAAATATTTTGGGTAAAAATGAACAGAAAAGCAAATGTCTTTGTGTGGCTGCTTGTTAGAAAGTGCCTCAATATATGGATGGTTAACAGGATAACCAATTTTATTCTCCCCTTTATAATGAGGAATGCCAATTTCCTTTTCATAGCAAAGTTATCTCTGTGACATGATCTTTCTTTGATGTTGTACCCCACAAAGGCACAAAGAAAATGGCATCAAGTGAATATGGTCCAAATTCTCTGGAAATGTCTCTCAAAGAAAATCATATTATTATATCAAATTATACATCAGTAATCATAGCATATAATAATAACACCAAGGACTTTTATGCTCAATGAAATATTTTGGGTAAAAAAACATGAGTGGAAAAAACAAATATCTTCTGATTATTAATATGGGAAAATGATTAAAATAAAAAAACACTACATATTTATTTAGCTTACTACTTCTTAGGCATTTCTTATACATATTTGCACTGTCATGTGTCAACAGTCTTCTTACTTTAAAATTTCAGAGTGTGGTGATGCATTGGGGATTAGTTTTCAGCTGCCATGCCAAACAGCCTGAGTTTAATCCTGAGTACCAAGTCAGTAGAAGGAGAAAACCACCACCTCCTGCTAGCTGTCCTCTGACTTCCATGTGTTTTTGTTTTGTTTTGTTTTCCTGGTACTCCTACTTATACAAAACACACACTATGGTACAAATTATTTTAAAAGATAAAAATTTTACCAGTGTTCTACTGGATTGTGCTTTATTTTGTTAAATCCAAGCTAAATTTCCTTTTGTTAATTATTCATTTCTTGCATTTTTGTCTATCCCTGTCTTATGTCTTCCCCCTACCTTCCCAACCTGCCAGAATCCCCTTTCCATATTCTCTTGTGACCTATTGCTCTCTCTACTTTGGTAGCTCTTTTCCCTCTCTCATGGTCTCTCTTTTAGTCTCATTGCCTTTATTTACATTCATGTCCAGTTGTGCAAACACATATAAGCATTGGAAGCTAATAACTATGTGTAAGAAAGAAAGTGAAATTTTGTGCTTCTGAGACTGGTTACAGTTCCTTCTCTAAGTCCTGCCATTATGGCTTGTATATTTGAGAGTTACACCCCAAAGACACTCTTCAGCTTTCCACATGCACTCATCTAAAAGAAAGTATTAAAATAATGAAAATAATGTATTAATGGGACTTTCTGAAATCCTCTCTGGTTCCATTTAAGACCAAACTGAAATAAGAAGTGAAGAAATAAGATGAGTTGGTAATATGTGCTATGTTAATTATGGTTTGTTCAATTATGTGCTAGAAGCTTAATTCCAGTGGTGTTCAGAGGCCGGGACCTTTAAGAGGTGGGGTTTTCTGGCAGTTAGTTAGGCCATTGAGGTACTTCCTTTATTGGATGTTAATGTCTATCTCACAGAATCTGATTGACTTACTTTGAAAGTAGTTTGATATAAAACAAGTTCAGTTTCTCAGTGTGCCCTTTAGTTGTTATGCATCACATTATCTCTTCTGTGCAAGCCATTTGTTCATCACAGTGTGGTTCATCCCATGATGCTATCTACTATTTTGTGATGCAGCCAGCGAATGTGGAGTCTGGATTGACCCTCTTTTATAACTTTCCTTTATTTGGTATTGCAGTATTTGTGACATGAATCTGGCTAAGAATGTGATTACAGTATACTCAGGTGTTGGCACATCTGATACTATTGATTTAATAAACAGAAATTGCCATAGACTTGTTTTAATGTGTGCCAGTTACTACTCACTAATGATGCATGATGAATTAATGATTAACATTCGATATTCTTACTGAAAACCTATCATCTAATAGTTTTGCTGCTTGTTAGAAAGTGTCTCAAGACATGTATGGTTAATAGGATAACCAGAATTTATTCTCTCCTTTATAATGAGAAATGCCAATTTATTTTTCATAGTGAAGTTATCTCTGTGACATGATCCTGTTTTGATTTTCTACCTCACAAACACACAAAGAAAATGGCCTCAAGTGAATATGGTCCAAATTCTCTGGAAATGTCTCTCAAAGTAAAATCTATCCCTCTTCAAAGTTGTTTTCTCTAGCTATTATATCACAGTGAGCAAACATCTGACTTGTACAACTGTCAACTTTTTTATGCTGAAGCTGGCAATAATATGCTTCCTTTGCTATGCAGCTTATTTAATTTTTAAATTACTTCATTTGTATATTGAGATTACAATTAATTTTATGATTTCCTCCCTCCAAATCTTGCCATATACCCCTTCTTTCCCTCTTTTAAAACCATGGTTTCTTTTATTATTAATTAAAGTTACATGCATGTGTGAACATGCATATATTCATAAATACATAAATGGAATCGGCTCAGTATGTATAATGCTATATGCATGTGGATTTACAAGGCTGAGTGTCTGGTATTGGATAAACAATTTGTATGTGTTCTGACATTATATTTATTGCTCACCTGCATACCCCTTTCAAGTTTTGATACTGGCTGTAATCTCTTCCCTTGCCTCTGCATTGTCAAATTTATTTAAGACTTGTCTTCTAAAATAAATCTTGTTAGTGGTAATTGGTCTAGTAAAAAAATCAGTATTTATTTGTTAATTTTTCTTTCATCACACGATTTTATATATCATTTTGAGACTTTCACTTTACCTTTTTCTAACTTTTTTTCCTTTTTAAAAATTCATTTTTTATTAATTACAATTTTTTCACTTTGTATCCCAGCGCAGATGTAGACCATGGCAGCTCAGTATCGAAGTGGGTTCCCTTGTAAGGGAAACAGGGACTGTCTCTGACATGAACTCTGTGGCTGGCTCTTTGCCCCTGAGGGGAAAAGGCCTTACCAGGCCACAGAGGAAGACAATGCAGCCAGTCCTGATGAGATCTGATAGGCTAGGGTCAGATGGAAGGGGAGGAACACCTCCCCCATCAGTGTAGTTGGAGAGGGGCCTGGGATGAGATGAGAAAGGGAGGGTGGAAGTGGGAGGGAGTGAAAGAGAGGACTACAGCTGGGATACAAAGTGAATAAACTGTAATTAATATAAAAATTAAAATTAAAAATGTACACTTAAATTTTTAAAAAATTTCAGGTTTATTCAAGATTTATGAAGATAATGTAGATGCTAACATGGTAAAGATGTAAAGACATACCACAGGACATAGCACTATTCAGCCAACTGCTTGATTAATATCTAAAATCCAGAAAACCTTTTAATAGTCAAGGAAATTCCTCATCTCCACTCACTTCTTGCAGATATCTCCCTTCTGTACATAGCCTTCTAGTTAAATGTGCCAGTGGAAAGCTAGTTTATTGCTGGGTAGTGGTTTTAGTTTCCTGATAGCTGTGGGATTATTTAAACAAGCCAACTGTATATTCTAATAGGCACCAGTGGGCAACACATCCTTTGGAAACAACATAATGTCTTACAAGCATGCTTAAAATCTAAAGGGAAATGTGGTTCATCTACTTACTGAATTTGTCCTTACATTTCAGTCTATACTTTCCATCTGTAGCTTATGTTTTAACACTTAAAATTCCATTCAGTGTATAATTGTGAATCAGTATTGCTGAAGTGACGCATTTCTACAAAATTTTATGTATTTATTTATTTATTACAGTTTATTCACTTTGTATCCCCTCTGCAGCCCCCTCCATAGTCTCCTCCCAGCCCCACCCTGCCTACCTCTTCTCCCTGTATGCCTTTTCCCTAGTCTCCTAATAGCTGAAGAACTCCTCCCCTACTATCTGACCGTAGCCTATCAAGTCTCATCAAGGCTGGCTGCATCATCTTCTTCTTTGGTCTGGCAAGGCTGCACCCTGCCCCTCCTCCACCCCCCAAGGAGAAGTGATCAAAGAGCTGGCCACTGAGTTCATGTCGTAGACAACCTCTGTGCCCCTTACTAGGAAACCCACTTGGAAACTAAGCAGCCCATGAGCTTCCTTTGCACAGGGGTTCTAGGTCCTCTCTAGGCATGGTCCTTGGTTGGAGTATCAGTCTCTGCAGGCCCCCTTGGGCAGGGACAAGGCAAGGCTGCCCACTCTCTTCTTATCTCTTCAACAAAATTCTTGAAGTCTTAGCTAGAATGATAATACAAAGGAGATCAAAGGGTACAAATTGAAAAGGAAGAAATCAAAGTATCACTATTCTCAGGTAATATAATACTATACATGAGTGGCCCCAAAAATTCTACCAGAGAACTCCTATAGCTGATAAACACCTTCAGCAATGTGGCTGGAAACTAAATTAACTCAAAAAGAAAATATCTGAAGCCTTCCTGTATACAAAAAACAAACAGGCTGAGAAAGAAATTAGGTAAACGATACACTTCACAATAGCCACAAAAGACATAAAGGACTTTGCTCTTTCAATACTTGGATGAGAAAAACTTCAAGTCTCTGAAGAAAGAAATTGAAGAAGATATCAGAAGATGGAGAAATCTCCCATGCTCTGAGATTGGTAGGATGAACACAGTGAAAATGGTCATCCTGCCAAAAGCAATCTACAGATTCAATGCAATTCCTATCAAAATGCCGAAACAATTCTTTATAGACCTTTTAAGAACAATTCTCAGTTTAATATGGAAAAACTAACAAACCCAGAATAGCTAAAACAATGCTGTTCAATAAAAATATTTTGGAGGTATCGCCATTCCAGATCTTAAGCTGTACTGCAGAGCACAGGTAATGAAAACAACATGATACTGCCATAGAAACATGCTGGTGGATCAATGGGATTGAATCAAAGACCCAGAAATAAACCCACACATCTATGGAAACTTAATTTTTGACAAAGAAGCCAAAACCATACAATGAAAAAATGGCAGTATCTTCAGAAAATGGTACTGGTCTAAATAGATGTCTACATGTAGAAAAATGCAAATAGACCCATATTTATCACCCTGCACAAGTTAAAGTCCAAGTGGATGAAATAACTCAACATAAAACCGGGCATACTAGATCTGTTAAAGGAAACTTGAGAAGAGCCTTGACGTCATTGGCACAGAAAACAACTTTCTGAATAGAACAACAGCACAGACGCTAAGATCAACAATTAATAAAGGAGCCTCATTAAAAGCTTCTGAGGTGACACATTTTAAATCATTCTCTTTCCTACTTTCTTTTTTCATCATCATCATCATCATCGTTATTATTATTATTATTATTATTAATTATACTTCATTCATGTTGTATCTCAGTTGTAGTCCCATCGCTTCTCTCTTCCTGGTCCCACCCTCCCTAACTCTTCCTTCCCTAGTCCAGGGATAGGGGAAGTCCTCCTCCCCTACTGTCTGACCCTAGCCTATCAGGTACCATCAGGTCTGCCTGGATCCTCTTCCTCTATGGGTTGGCTAGGCATACCCAAGAGGAAGAACTGACTATGGAGCAGGCAACTGAGTTCATGGTAGAGATGATCTCTTCTCAACCTACTAGGGGACCACACGGAAACTGAGCTATTTTTGGGCTACATTTGAGCAGGGGCTCTAGTTCCTCTCTATGCATGTACTTTGGTTAATGCATCAGTCTCTGCAGTGGCCCTGGATCCTGCTTTTTGTTGTTGTTGTTCTTCTTGTGTGGCTCCTGTCTCTCTGGTTCAGTCTATATCCCATTTTTTTTTTCCATAAGACTCCCTGGTCTCTGTCCAAAGTTTGTCTGTGAGTCTCTGTATCTGCTTCAATCAATGGCTAGATAGTCTTTTGGAGGACATCTGTGGTAGGCTCCTATCCAGGTCCCTCTCTCTTCTGGTGTGTATCCCTTCTGAATTAAGCATCTTCCCTAGCATCCTCCTTGTTTAGCTTCTTTAGGTCTGTAGATTTTAGTATGTTTATCCTGTATTATATTTCTATTATCTACTTCTAAGTGAGTATATATAATATGTGTTTTTCTGCTTCTGGGTTACCTCACTCAGGATGATCTTTTCTAGTTTTATCCATTTCCTTGAAAATGTCATTCTTTTCTTTTTTTTTTAAATTGCTGAGTAGCATTCCATTGTGTAAATGTACCATGATATGTATATCCATTCTTTGGCTGAGAGCTATCTATATTGTTTCCAGATTCTGGCTTTTACAAATAAAGCTTCTATGAACATAATTGAACAAATGTCCTTGTATGGTTGAGCACCTTTCTGATATATGCCTAGGACTGGTATAACTGGATCTTGAGATATCACTATTTTTAATTTTCTGAGAAAGTGCCAGATTGATTTCCAAAGTGGTTGTACAAGGTTACTTTCCCACCTGCAATGGAGGATAGTTTTCCTTTCTCCACATCCTTTCCAGCTTGTGTTGTCACTTGAGTTTTTGGTCTTAGCCATTCTTATGGGTGTAATATGGAATATCAGAGTCATTTTGATTTGCTTTTCCCTGATGACTAAGGACACTGAACATTTCTTTATGTGTTCCTCTGCCATTTCATATTCCTTTGTTAAGAATTTTCTCATTTTTAATTGGGTTACTTGGTTTGTTGGTGTTTAATATCTTTATATATTCTGGATATTAACACTCTGTCAGAAATTGGATTGGTGAAGATCTTTTCCCAGTCTATAGGCTGTCATTTTGTTCTGACTATTGTGTCCTTTGCTTTACAGAAGCTTTTTTAGTTTCATGAGGTCCCATTTATTGATTGTTTATCTGAGAGCCTGTGCTGTTGGTGTTCTGTTCAGGAAGTTGTCTCTTGTGCCAATGAGTTCTAAGCTCTTCCCCACTTTTTCTTTGAACAGATTTATTGTGTCTTATTTTATGTTGAAGTCTTTTATTCACTTGGACTTTACTTTTATGCAGGGTGACAAGTGTAGATCTATTTGCATTTATCTACATGTAAACATCCAGTTAGACTAGCACCATTTGTTGAAGATGCTGTCTTTTATATATTGTATGGTCTTGGTACCTTTGTCAAAAATCAGGTGTCCATAGGTGTGGAGGTTTATTTCTGGATCTTTGATTCAATTCCATTGATCCTCCAGTCTGTTTCTATACCAGTACTTTGAAGTTTTATTACTGTTGCTCTACAGTACAGCTTGATATCAGGGATACATATACCTCTAGAAGTTCATTTATTTTATACAAGATGGTTTTAGTTATTCTGGGTTCTTTGTTGAGAATTGTTGAGGTTGAAAATTGTTCTTTTAATGTCTGTAAAGAATTGTCCACCCCTATCAATGGTCTTGGAGAGGAGCATGGGATGAGATTTGAGAGGGAGAATGGGATTGGGAGGGAATGAAGGAGGGGGTTACAGCTGGAACAAAAATGAATAAACAGTAATTAATAAAAATAAATATTAAAAAATAATAGTGTTAGCATTTTGACATAGCTATAGCAATAAGACAACTAAGGAGGTAAAGATGGTACAAATCAGAAAAGAAAAAGTCAAACTATAGCTATTCTCAAATGATAAGATAGTATACAAGAATGACAGAAAATTAAAAAAAAAAACTACCAGAGAACTCCTACAGCTGATAAATACCTTCAGGAATGAGGCTGGACACAAAATTAACTATAAAAAAAATCTGTAGCCCTCCTATATACAAAAGATAAATGGGCTGAGAAAGAAATTATGGAAACAACACCCTTCACCATAGCCACAAAATACAAAGTACTTTGCTGTTTCTCTAACCATGGAAGGGAATACTTATGAGAGAAAAACTTCAAGTCTCTGAAGAATAAAATTGAAGAAGATATCAGAAGATGAAAAGATCTCCCATGCTCATGGATTGGTAGGATTATGAAAGTGAAAATGGCCATCCTACCAAAAGCAATCTACAGATTCAATGCAATTCTCATCAAAATATAAATTATTCTTTAAAATGACATTAGAATAGTTCTTTGAGCGTCATGTACATGTTTTAAAATATTCATCATGCCTCCCGTAACTCTCCCCAGATACAGCCTTGCCTTCCCTACTCATTCATCCTTGTGTCTTTTTCTTCCCACTAAGGCCAACTTAATATTAGATTCTGTGTGTGTGTGTGTGTGTGTGTGTGTGTGTGTGTGCACGCATCTGTGTTTGGTATGTATGTGGACCATAGTGAGCATGTTGTTGTCAGAAGAAAACTTAGTGGAGTCAATTCTCCTCTACCTTCACATGAGTTCTGGGCCTTGAACTGCAGTTGCCATACTTGCATTCGCCTGTATCATGCCCTGCTGAAATGTTTGCCAGTCCATCATTCCACACTTTTAAGCTCTAAGAGAAGTCTTTACTCATTTCCTATTTCACCATGAGTTATACTTATAAATAATTTTGGCTTTTTATTTTTCTTTTTATATAATTTTTATTTTTATATTAATCATAGGTTATTTACTTTGTAGCCCAGCCATAGGCCCCTCTCTCATTCCATCGCAAACCCACCCTCCCTCTCTCATCTCCTTCCTGCCCCTCTCTAAGTCCACTGCTAGGGGAGGTCCTCCTCCCCTTCCATCTGACCCTAGCTTATCATGTATCTTCAGGACTGGCTGCAATGTCTATCTCTGTGGCCTAGCAAGGCTGCTCCTCCCTCCAGGGTGGGGGAGGTCAAAGAGCCAGCCATTGAGTTCATGTCAGAGACAGTCCTTGTTCCCCTTACTAGGGAACCCACTTGAATACTGAAAGGATAAACATGCTAAAATCTGTACACCTAAAGAAGATAAAGAAGGAATTTTGGCATTCTTAAGTGATGAAATTTCAAAACTATCTAAATCCATTTGAATACCCTACCTTTTTTGTAAAATATATATTCATTTTAAGTCAAATATAATTTGAATTTTTTAAATTAAAAAATCCAAAAGTCTATGATTTACACACATATATGTTAATATCTAAAATAGTTATGATATAGAACTACATATGAAAGTCACTCAATGATAGGGAGTGTATAATTTTGACTTCTAATTATCTTCGAAAAATTAATTTGCATTTTTCAAAGGAAAATTGGAAAAATTAATGTACTTCATGCATATAATCTTAATTGCATTTTTAATCAGGCCAAGATTTATATTTTATAAACTTCTTAACAACATTTGATAAAATTGTTGATTGACAAAGAAGAATGCATAAGCCTGCATAGATAATGGCTCTTTAATCATCTTTCAGGTTTCTATTCATTAAGGTAATATGATCTGCTTAATAAATAAATCTTCTAGTGTCACTAGCTTAAATAGATGAGTTTACTTCTTGCACATTTGAAATATAAGCAGATTTTCTGTTCTGTAGCTGGCCACTGTCTTAGTATCAATTAGAACCATATTTCTTTAATATCTTGAACAATCTTTTATCCAGGATGACCACAGAGAAAGAAAAAAATAGTTAAAAAGATATATTGCTTCACCTTTTTCCAGAGGTGCTACATAGTACTTCTATTACCTTCCAATGGTCAAATGTGGCCAGATAAATTTTCCAGATTCAACGTGATGAGAGAAAGGAAAAGAGCAGGTATATAACTGTCAGCTGACCTCTCCTATCATAATAAAAGTGTTCAGTGACAACATGTATCTAATAGAAATTCAGTCTTACTCCAAAATCAAATTGGTTTGTGGAACATTTAGAAAACACTTGTTCTTTTATGTTCTGCCACAGTATGGTTCAGAAACACCAGAAATATCAAGTACCATTTCATAATTTTTTGTTAACAGAAAACCAAACAATGTGCATTTTGTAACTAAAATATTCATACATTTGCTTCTGAGGATACTCATGTTTTATATTACATTATCTTCTATATCAATATAAGGCAGCATTTGATAGGGTGAACAAAGACATTTTTAGCATACTAAAATAATTCTTGGAAGACTATTAAGACACTTGGATGTCTAGGTAAATTTATAAGAGATCTTGCTTTAGCTGGCCCAGAAAATGGCTCTGTCATTGGTACTTCTTTTCACATATTCAAAGGAAATATTTATATGCATTTGTGTAAAAGTTTGCATTGAAAATTCATGCATTTCTTCTATAGTTGCAATTGCCGTGAGCTCTTAATATATAACTAGAGTTTGTGGAAATGAATAGAAAACAAACTAAGTACACATTGACAATGACCTTGTCACCGATATGATATCCTATTCAGTGTAATTCATAGTCACCACTAGACAATATACTTTATAGTGACCTCTTAAAAATTAAAGCAGAGATAGTAGTATAATTTTGTAGCTTTCAGAATCAAAATATGAATAAATGATATCACACCATTATAGAAAACAAAATTGGGTAAACCCATTTCTTTATTAAAGACATGGCAATACAGGCATGCAAAAGAGCTTAAACAAGATGAATCAAAAAATTACACCAGATTTCTTAACTAGGAATCAAGAGTTAGTTTTCTTAATCAAGTTTGTGTTATCTTTCTGACATGTTTTCATTTTGCTTCTGAATCTCAGCTTTAATAACATGTCACACAAATGCAGGTGATGCAACATCTCTTTCCAGACATAATCTGAAATGAAATCCAAGAATTTCCTGAGACAGGCATGCAAAATTTTCAGACATGCAAAAGTTGCCTTGACATATATAAAAATATGCTTATAAAAATGGAGGTTGTATACCCAACGAGGCAACAAAACA
Source organism: Pachyuromys duprasi (assembly GCA_028658305.1). NCBI lineage: Eukaryota > Metazoa > Chordata > Mammalia > Rodentia > Muridae > Pachyuromys > Pachyuromys duprasi. The sequence goes on from CM053743.1 coordinate 24,781,737, forward strand.
CTTTAATTAGGGTAAATTCTTGCCTTATGAAAGAAAACCATTTTACTTCAAACCACATCATGATTCATCAGTTTTCTTATCAATGATAAACATGTTACATATATTTATATCAACCAAATATGGCTAAGAAACACAGCCAACTCAAAGCTCAAAACATAGGTCACTCATATTTGTTGGCATTTCCTGCTGCACTGATGACAGAAAAACAGAGCTCAGACCATCTCTGTAAGACTTTGTTATAAATGGATATTTCAGAAGGTGGTTGTTGGAGAATTAACTGCAAATTCTGCTGACAACAGTGTCTCACCTTTTGATATTTACCAGTTAGTGTAAATACTAAAAAGTATTCGGTTGTATTTTGGTTGTTCTTTGCAAAACTATAAAAACTAAACCATCTTAGTCACACATATCAAGCTAACCATACAAAGTTTAGTGTACTAATTCAAACTTACAGGCTTTAGGGGAATGTATCTCCACTCTTTGTGCAGTGTATTATACGATGAAGTTATTTTACATTAACTGAAATGAATAGAAATTATTCTTTCCTATGCTTGCACACAGGAGAGTAGCATTGCTGTCCTCTGAGAAGCTCCACCCAATAGAAGATGGAAACAGATGCAGAGACTCAGACTCAAACATTGGGAGGAGTGCAGGGAATCTTGTGAAAAAGTTGGGGGAGGTATAGAAGGACCCTGAGAGGACAGAAGCACCACAAGAAGACCAACAGAGCCAAGTAACTAGAGCCCAGAAGGGCTTGTGGAGACTGAAGCAACAACCAAGAACCAAGCATAGACTAGACAAAGATGTAGCAGATGGGCAGCTCAGGCTTCTTGTGGGTCCCCTAGGAAGAGAAGAGGGGTCTGTCTCTGAAATGGACTCTGTTGCCTCTTTTTTCCCCATACATATTCTGTATTGTATCATTGAAATCTGGTGTATATTTTATTCCAATAAAACATCTTAGTTTTTATTTATTTATTTTAATTAATTAATTTAATTATTCACTTTACATCCAGGAGTAGCACCCTCCCTCCACTTCTCCCAGTCCTACTCTCTTTCTCCCATAGCTCTATTTCTAAGAAAAGTAAAGCAGCCCAACTCACCCACCTCACCTCATCAAGTCACATTAGGACTGAGTTTGTCCTCTTCCCCTGTGACCTGGTAGGGCAGTCCTGTCAGAGGGAAGTGATCAAAAAGAAGGTAGAGTCCATGTTAGAGACAGCCCCTGATCCCCTTACTAATGACCCACATGAAGCCTGAGCTTCTCACTTGCTACATACATGTAGAGGACCTAGGTCCAGCCCATACATGATCCTTGATTGGTGCTTCAGACTCCACAGGCCACTCTGGTCCCAGGTTAGTTGGCTCTTTTGTTCTTCTTGTGGATCTTTTGTTACTGTAAGTCCTAAAATTCCCTCTACCACTCTCACTTCACTAGATTTTGAATGCTTTGCACAATGCTTGGCTGTGCATCTAGGCATTGGTTTTGAATTATTGCTGGGTGGAGCCTCTCAGAGGAAAAGTATACTAGGCTCTTGTACAAGCACAGCATAGAATCGTCAATAGTGTCATGAGTTGGCTCTTTTAACACGTGGTGGCTCTTGGATTGGGCCAGACATTGCTTGGACACTCCCTCAATCTCTGCTCTGTCTGCTATGTATTTGTCTTGTAGACAGGGTTAGTTTTGCATAGAAGGTTTTGTGTGTGTGTGTGTGTGTGTGTGTGTGTGTGTGTGTGTGTGTGTGTATCACTTTCCCCTGGCTGGGCTTCCTTGCCACAGACGATTCAGTAAGTCCTGATGCAACTTGATGTGCTGACTTGGTAGTAGGAAGGCTTTCCTTATCTGGGAAAAGGGAATAATGGACAACAGAAGAAAGCATGGGTACAGGAGGTGAGGAGGAAGAGCCTACGATCAGGATGTAAAGTGAATAAATAAATAAATTAAGTAATTTTTAAAAAGAAAAAATAATTTAATATTTTTCCTCATACAATACTATACTTCTCTGGTAGGCAATGGTAATAGGGGAATATATATAACAAAGATTGTGGGCAAGGCTTCTCTGTCAAGAGTTTTAGAAAGAAGAAATAAAAGGTAAAATGTAATATTGTCCACGTATGTTTCTTGGGCTTCTCATGTTGCTATTTCCAGGGCCTCATGATTTTTTTTTTATTTTTCTGGAAAAGTTATCAGATTTTGAAAATTATTACATTAAATATTTTATACACAGTTGTATTTAAACTTGGCATAACCTCACATGTTTCTACCTTTTGATTGTCATTCAGTCTTCTATAAATAAATATATATATATATATATATATATATATTTCAAATTAAAAGTATGTAACTTGTAGAAGATTACTAGACATTTAGCTTCACATAAATTCAAGATCATTTTATAGACACTCACATTGGATGGTAGTCTCTATTTATTTTTTCTCCAGCAAGTAAACATGCTTTGCTGCTGCTTCTTCTTTTTCTTCTTTCTTTACTTTTCTTCTTCCACACATGTAGTCTGTATATTATTCAACCTGAGACTATTGTTGGGCTAAAGCTCATTTATATTTGCACCGAAAAGTCAAAGTTACAGCAATAATCCAAGAGGTCATTCCATGAAGGATTAGCTAAGGCAAAGTTGAGAATATAGAAGTCAAAGATCATGCAACTTCCCTGCTGAATGCTCTGTCAAAGTGTGCTTACTGTCATAATACGGACACACCATAAAAGAGCACATTAAAAGAGGGTAGAATTGCTGCCCAGAACAGGCTCTGAAATGCCCGCTGTGTATTCACAGCAAACCAACTGGACCATTCAATAAAGTGGCTTCACTGTAAGACCAGGTCAGAATGTGCATGAAGTTTGAACATCTCTTTGTTTTAGCAAAGTGATTTTCTGTTAAAAATCAGAGTGCCTCTGCCTCTGTATGTTCTGTTATTTATTTTTATGAGATTCCTGTGAGGAACACACATTATAAAGCTTATAATCCATGTTTTATGAATAAGGGAGGCATCAAAACAAAGGAATTCTGTTTGATCAATCTCAAAATGAAATTGAATCTCATAAGAATAGCCAACTGTAATAAATGTTCTTTACTTTGGGTTGTATTTAAACTTGGAAGGAAATAAATGTTTTTAAATGTTTGATTGTATATATATATATATATATATGTTATTTATCTTCAGAAAAAAATATATTTCATTAGTGTAGCTCACATCCTGTTATATATATATATATATATTTATAAAGAAATACTTAGAATATTTAAAGTACTTTTTGGAAGGAAATTTTTAATATGTTGGAAAATTTTAACTTGGTTCTTAGTACATATAATTAAAGCAGATACTTACATGCATACACAAGCATACATTTATATTTAAATAAATAAGCTATGTTAAATAACGATAAATACATAAGGCTTATTTTTCTATTTGTGAAAATTTCTTTTACTATTTCCTACACTCTTGAGACTAATTTCTATTATATATTTGAAGAGCTATATGGAGTTCTCTATTGAACCTCTTTCCCCCACACCTCTGTTTCAGTGAAGCAGCCTTTGTGGACCAGATCTGCCACAGTGAGATGTGGCAGAACCAGCTAATTCTACAAATCAAGACTAGATTGTTTCTTTTATTTACTAAACCAGGCCTTCGTAAATTACTATGGTAATGCATTAATTTTTTTTGAGAAAAAAATTCTCTTGATGTGAAAGAGTGTGAACATTTTCTGCACTTAACAGTTAGGTTACTAACATTCCTTGAGATTAAGGCCATGTACTTAACCTGTTGTCCTCTGGTGTACTAAGCCTGATTATATTTAATCTGCCTGTAAGAGAATTACACAATCTTACTAAGGCCTGTCTTTTCAGTGTAGTCAGTTTTCACAGCCTCCGCTAAATGCATAATCTTAAATTATGTGCTTGTTCATGCCAGTGGCCTTTTATGAAAACATTTACAAAACTCTGTTCTGCTTTAAATAAGTTACCAATGAAGTCAGATTTGAAAAATGTGTTGTTACTTTATCCATTATAATATGGGCATTGTAAAGCTAAGGAATTCTTGTGGAATAATTATCCTCTCTGCAAAACATGGCCTCTACTCTCCTGAATTGTCTGGTGACATTATTACATTAGGTTACTTTAAATAAGCATGTACAAGAGCAGGCCCATTAATTTTCCACAATCAAAAGTTTGGCTCTTTGACTTTGCCAAGGGAGGAGCAGCCTTGCTAGGCCACAGAGGAGGACATTGCAGCCAGTCCTGAAGTTACCTGAAAAGCTAGGCTCAGATGAAAAGGGAGGAGGACCTTCCCTATCAGTGGACTTGGAAAGGGACAATGAGGAGATGAGGGAGGAAGGGTGGGATTGGGAAGGAATGAGGGAGGGGGCTAAGGCTCGGATACAAAGTAAATAACCTGTGATTAATATAAAAAATAAAAGTTATATTTAAAAAAATAAATTCTCTTTCATAAGATCCCCTGCACTCTGCCCAAAGTTTGGCTATGATCTGGTATCTGCTATGGTATCTTGCATAGGCAGAGCCTTTCAAAGGCCCTTTGTGGTAGGGTCTTGTCTTGTCCCCTGTTTTCTCCCTCTTCCAATATATGTAAGTTTGCTATTGTGAGTGAGGATTGATAATCCTACCCAGGGTCCTCCTTCTTGTTTAGCTTCTTTAGGTATACAGATTTTAGTATGTTTATTATATATCTAATACCCACTTACAAGTGAGTATAGACCATGCGTGTCTTTCTGCTTCTAGGATATCCCACTCAGGATGATCTTTTCTAGTTCCCACCATTTGCATGCAAATACAATGTATTCCTTGTTTGTAATTGCTGAGTAGTATTCCGTTTGTAAATATACCATCATTTCTGTATACATTCCTCAGTTGAGGGACATCTGGGTTTCCAGTTTCTTGCTATTACAAACAAAGCTGTTATGAGTATTGTTGAGCAACATGATTGAGAACTTGGTCCTTGTGGTATACTTGGGAATACTTTGGATATATGCCTAGGATTCACATAGCTGTATTTTGAGGAAATACTAATCCTAACTGTCTGAAAAACACCAGATAGATTTCCAAAGTGGTTGTACAAGTTTACATTCCCCCCAGTAATGAAGAAGGGTTCCCCTTTCTCCACATCCTCTCCAGCATATGTTGTCAATTTAGGTTTTGATCTTAGCCATTCTGATGAGTGCAAAGTGAAATGTCAGGGTTGTCTTGATTTGCATTTCACTGATGACTAAAGAGGTTGAACATTTTTTAAGTTTTCTCTGCCATTCAATATTTTCTGTTGAGAATTATATTTAACTCTGTATCCCTTTTTTTTAATTGGATTACTTGGTTTGTTGGTTTTTAACTTCTTAAGTTATTTATATATTTTGAATATTAGCCCTTTGTCAGATATAGTTTTGGTGAAGATCCTTTCCCAATCTGTAGGCTGTCATTTTCTTCTGATAACAGTTTCCTTTGCTTTATGGAAACTTTTCAGTATCATGAGGTCCCATTCATTCATGATCTTAGAGCCTGTGCTATGTTGTCTCCTGTGTCAATGAGTTCAAGGTTCTTCCCCACTTTTTATTCTAACAGTGGGTCTGGTTTTATGTTGAGGTCTTTGGACCGCTTGGACTTTAGTTTTGTGCAGGGTGATAAGTATGGATCTACTTGCATTTTTCTACATGTAGACATCCAGTTTGACCAGCACCATTTGTTGAGTTCAGGGAATCTTATGAAAGAAGGGGGAGATAGAAAGACCTGGAGGGGATAGGAGCTACACAAAGAGAACAACAGAACCAAAAAATTTGGGCACAGGGGTCTTTTCTGAGACTGATTCTCCAAACAAGGACCATGAATGGAGAAGACCTAAAAACCCTGCACAAATATAACCAAGGCAACTCAGCTCCAAGTGGGTTCCCTAGTAATGGGAACAGGGCCTGTCTGTGACATGAACTCAGTGGCTGGCTCTTTGATCACCTCCCTCTGAGGAGGGAGCAGCTTTAACAGGCTACAGAAGAAGACAGCACTGCCAGTCCTGATGATTCCTGATAGGCTAGGGTCAGAGGAAAAGGGAAGAAGGCCTCCCATATCAGTGGACTTGGGGAGAGAGATGGGATGAGATGAGGGAGGAATTGAGGAAGGAAGAGGGGACTGCAGCTTGGATACAAAGTGAATAAACTGTAAGTAATAAAAAATAATTAAAAAAAGAAATATCAAGATATGCACCCTTCCCCTATGATTTATAGACATTTAAAATTTTCTAAGATAAAGCGAAATGTATTTTTAAGACAATGATATAGCTGCACATAAATTGTCCATTGTGACTCGCGTTACCATCTTGCCAGCAAGAACGACGCGGCACACACAGGATCCTTCTGCAGTAAGGCTTTAATGCATCTTGAGAGGGAGAGCATAAGCTTACAACGAGTAGAGAAGGAGACCCTGAGCGGCAGAAACCCAGCCCTTATATAGAAAACTATCCTCCGCTTAGGATGTGTCAGCCTCTGATTGGCTGTAACTCATCAGGCGGGGTGACACCACGGGAGAGGCAGAGCACAATGAGTGGAAATTTCCTTCGCACATGCGCAGCTTTCTTGTTTATCGGTTTGGGACACAGGATATCAGCGCCATCTTGTAATGGCGAATGTGAGTGCGGCCCCTCACAGTCCATGATCCATAGGTAACTGTACCTCAACCATTGCTTTATTGAGCTAAACTTCTGGTGCAATTACTTATTATTCTGCCATTGTTACCTTGACTGAGAGGAAAATACATTTGTATTCATGTTTCCTCAGAAAAAGTTCACACTACACAATACATTCTTCCATCATTTGGAAGTCTGTTGTGCATATCAGGAAAGACAATTGTGCCATCATTGCTAAAAGACTGGGATGTGACAGTTAAAGCAATATTACCCTGTAAAGTGATTGTCACCAAATATTAAGACTTTGGTATAATCCTTAGCATCCACAAAAACAAAAACGAAAAATAAAACCCAACCAACCAACCAACCAACCAAACAAACAAACAAACAAAAATGCAGAAATGTCTGTAAAACACATAAGTATAACCTTAGCACTGGAAAGGCTGAGACAGGAAAATCTCTGGTACTTGATTTCTGGCTAGTTCAATGGGAGACCCTTTCTCAAAGGGTGTCTACCTAGAATCATCACCTGCCTTGTTTAGTGGTCATGGTAGTTGAATGTATTCAGCACACTACCAAAGTAGAACTGTAAATATCATTCCACCCACAAAGTCTCTGATATACAATGATGATGTGTCTAAAAGAAAAAAAAAAAAAACTGCTATTGTAATAGTAGCAAAAAGCTTGAGGGAGTAACTAATCCATACCCGAATGGCAAGGTTTTGTTTTTTTTTTTTTCTATAAGGGGGTGAAAGCTGGAGAATTTGGAAATTAAAGAGTTATTATATGCCGAGTTGTTGGGATAGATTTGTTAAGCTATACTGAATAGAATCGTGTTTTATGAATGTACATCAGCATAGTATACATAGGGAATCTTTGCTCATATGGCTTAAATATTTTGATAAACCCACACCTGCTATATCAAACTAGCATTTCCTAAAATAATTTAAGGACAACATCTATATTGCCTTGTTAAGATCATTTTGGAATTTGTAGAATCAAAGTACAGTACTGTAAGATCTTCAGTCTTACACTGAGACACAAGTCTCATGCGAAAGTGTCCACAGACTAAATCAAAGGGAAAGAAAGCTTCCCTAAAATTCCAAAGGGAGATTAGAATCACCTCTGTGAAGAGCTAACCTGAACTGTCACTCACCTGTGACACAGCAGAATCTTCCAAAGATGTTGGATAGCCAAATCTGAATGTGCTTATGATATACATCAGTGGCATACCTAGATGAGAACATGAGATTTTAACCTACCTGATGAGGTGAATGTCTTAGCCATTAAGTCATACTAAAGAGCTTTAAAAGACTTAGTTCTCATACCACAACACAAGAGAATTAAACCATGCTATGAGAAGGTGAAACTTGAGTATCTGTGTTTTTTTAATTATTTTTATTTTCTTATATTAATTACATAGAACATGTAATGTTCAGCAAGGGGGGAAAGCTGCTTTAAAGGAATTACAAGAGAATTCTGTTGATTTCAACTTATTGTCCCATGGAGCTTGGAGGATATACAAGGCCCCAAACTTTTTGAATCAGAATGTTTAATATGTCTCTTGGTATGTGAAATATCCAAGGACTCTGAAAATGTAACAGAAAATTATCAAGACTCCACTTTCAAATCTAGCATTTCTGAGACAATAATAAAATCAGCACAAGTAAATTCACCAAGCTTCTAGCATTGGAGTATTATTATGGTAATAACTAATTTTTGGAAGTTATATTTCTTGGCAAATTTAAACCCTATGCACATTAACTTTTAAGTATAAGTACCTGTGTGCAAAAAGCTTATTAGTCACTGATTAACATTTCAGATATCATTAGCATTATATTTTTATTCAAAACACCCTTATTTGATTAGAAATTTCTAATGCTGAGAACATATGACATTTTAATGCTATATTCTTAAAAGACCTAAAATAGAAAATCCCTAAATCAATTCAGCCAAGAGTGTTTTATTTCTTCAGCCTCTGTTACATACTTACTCATTGTCACAAAAGTCAAGGCATGTGAGTAACACTGTATGAAAATGCTCAGAGAGGAAATTGATGCATAAATAATTAATACTTTGAAAGGTTAGATTTAATTTGAAAGTAGGTAATTTTCTCCTGCTAGGGTTACAGACACTGAAGGTGAACAGACTGAAGAGACTTGCTTATAGAAAGGACCTTATAATTTTAATGGACAACTTTTCATCTTTTATATTGATTCTCAATATAATTTATTTTTAATAACTAGCTATGAGAAGACAGAAGGAATGATGGTGAATTTTCATGTTACCTGGTGTTAAATATACTTATTATTTTTTATCTAACTTTATTTTATATAGTACATAGTCACAGAAATGTGTACATTTTTTATGTTTATCATGGGTTCCTTCGAGATGTATTAAGAGTAAGATAACTAAATCTATCTCTTTAAACAATCTTTTTATGTTGAAAACTTTAAAATAACTATGTCTAAGTTTTTGAAATATTCAGTACACAGATATTATCTATACTAACCCAAATCAATGGCATACTGAAAGTTCTTAGTTAGCTACAACTTAATACATATTTATCATGGTTCAACATCTATTCCTTTTTCCTATGTCTCTCAGACTCGAATCACCATTTTACTTGCAACTCCAACGAAATCAGCTCTTTATACTATGTGTGTGAGAGGCATTTCTCTTTCTGTGTCTGACTTATTTCATGTTGTAAAATGTCTTCCACTTCCACATATGTGATCACTAAGGACAAGTTTTTAATGTTTGTATACTATGCCACATTTTCTTTCTTGTTCAATATGTGAAGAACATGAAAACTGTTTTTTTTTTTTTTTACTTTAGAGGTGCAGATGTCTCTTATATAGGCTGATTTTTAAAAAACATATTTATTTTTATATTAATCACAGGTTATGTACTTTTTATCCCAGCCATATCTCCCTCCCTCATTCCCTTCCACTCTCCTCCCCTGCCTCCCTCATCTCCTCCCGATCCCTTTCCAAGTCCACTGATAGGGGAGGACCTCCTCCCAATCCATCTAACTCTAGCTTATCAGGTCTCTTCAGGGCTGGCTGCAATGACCTCTTCTGGGGTCTAGCAAGGCTGCTCCACTCTCTGGGGTAAGGGAGGGTTGAAGATCCAGCCATGGAGTTCATGACAGAAATAGTCTCTTTTCCTCTTACTAGGGTACCCAGTTAGATACTGAGCTACCATGGGCTATATCCAAGCAGGGGTTCTAGGTTATATCCATACATGGTCCTTGGTTGGAGAAGCAGTCTCATAAAAGACCCCTGTGCCCTGATCTATTTGGTCTTTGTGGAGCTCTTGTCATCGCCAAATCTTACTAACTCCCCCTTCTTTCAAATGATTCCCTGCACTCTGCCAAAGGGTTGGTTATGTGTCTTAATATTGGCTTTGATACATTGCTAGGTGGAGTCTTTCAGAGGCCCTCTGTGGTAGGTTCCTGTCCTGTTGCTTGTCTTCTCCTACATTCAATGTCATTCCATTTGTCTTTCTAAGTGAGGATTGACTATTTTACCCCGGGTCCCCTTTCTTATTTATCTTCTTTAGGTGTATAGATTTCAGTATGTTTATCTTATCTTATAGGTCTATATAAGTGAGTATATACCATGTGTGTCTTTCTGCTTTTGAGATACCTCACTCAGGATGATCGTTCCCAGGTCCCACCATTTGCCATTGAATTTCATGATTTCCTCCTTTTTAATTGCTGAGTAGCATTCCATTGTGTAAAAGTACTATAATTTCTGTATCCATTCCTCAACTGAGGGACATCTGGGTTGTTTCCAAGTTCTGGCTTACACATAAAATTGATAATGGGGAAGTCATGTGACACTCTCAGGTTTAAATTTTTGAGAAACTGGAACAATCCCTGAAATATTTCCCCTGTCAGTGTGATTTTACAGTGTTTCTTTTTCTTCACATCCTTTCCCATGAAGGTTATATTTAGGATTTTGGTTGCCACTTTTAGTGGTTGAAATTATTTTCTGTTGTTTTGATTTGTATTATCTGGTGATTAGTGATGTTGAAATTTGTCTTTTATGAGAAATCACTGGCTTCCAGTACATTCTAAAGTATATCTCTTAATGGGATGGAGAGATGGTTGGCTGTAGTAGTATTTCTCACAGAGAACCTAGGCTAATTTCTAGCATCTGTATTATTTTCACAGCCATTTGTAATTATGATTTGTAGGGATTGGATGCTCTTATTTGAGCTCCAATGGTAAATAAAAGGTCCACATAACACTCATATGCATAAAATGCAATTAAACATCTAAGATGCTCTTTTTGTGGAGCTCCTGTCCTCTCCAGGTCTTACTAACTACCTCTTCTTTTATATGAATCCCTGCACTCTGCCCTAAATTTTGTTATGAGTCTCAGCATCTGCTTTGATACAGTGCTAGGCAGAGTCTTTCAGAGGCCCTGTGTGGTAGGCTCTTGTCCTGTTTCTTGTTTTCTCTTTCTTCCAATGTCCATCCTGTTTGTCTTTCTAAATGAGGACTGATCATCCTACCCACGGTTCTCCTTTTTGTTTAGTTTCTTTAAGTATACAGATTTTAGTATGTTTATCCTATCTTATAGGTCTAGTATCCACTTATACTTGATGCCTTTGTTTCTTTCTGTTTCTGAGATACTTCATTCAGGATGATCTTTTCTAGGTTCCACTATTTGCCAGCAAATTTCATTATTTCCTTCTTTTTAATTGCTGAGTAGTATTCCATTGTGCAAATGTACCACAAATTTCTGTTTCCATTCCTCCCTTGATGGACATCTGGGTTATTTCCAGGTTTTGGCTATTACAAAGAAAGCTGCTACAAACATGGTTGAACAAAAGTCCTTGTTGTGTACTTGAGCATATTTTGCATATATGCCTAGGAGTGGTATAGCTAGATCTTGAGGAAGCACTATTCTTAATTGTCTGAGAAATCACCTTATTGATTTCCAAAGTGGCTGTATAAGTTTACATTCCCACCAGCAGTGGAGAAGGGTTCCCCATAACAGAACCAAAATATCTGTGCTCAGGAATATTTTCTGAGACTGATACTCCAACAAAGGTCCTTTCAGGATTTAACCTAGAACCCCTGCTCAGATGTAGCCCATGGCAGCTCAATTTCCAAGTGGGTTTTCTAATAAGAACAAGAGGGATTGTCTCTCACATGAACTCCGTGACTGGCTCTTTTACTAACCCCCACTGAGGGAGCAGTAGACTTGCCAGGACACAGAGGAGGACACTGCAGTCAGTCCTGATGAGACCTGCTAAGCTAGGGTCAGATGGAAGGGGAGGAGGACCTCCCATATCAGTGGACTTGGAGAGGGGAATAGGAGGAGATGAGGGAGGGTGAGATTGGGAGAGAATGAGGAAGGGGACTACAGCTGGGATACAAATTGAATAAAATGTAATTAATGTAAAACATAAAAAATAATTCAATAATTTAAGATATATCTATTAGATTTTGTTAACTTAGAGCATTAGATTGTGTACTAATGTTTTACAATAATTTTTATTTTAAATACATTATGTGAGGGAGAATGCCCAATTTAACTTGTATGTGGAGGTCTGTAATTTCTGTCATTCTATCATTTGAAATCTAGTTCTCAAACTCAGATCCTCAAGTTTTATAGCAAATACCCTGACACAGTGAGCAGTCACAAGACATTTAATTCCATGGTGAATACCAAGATTCACAAAATGGGGACAAGTCAGTGAAAGCTACAAGACTCAGTTGGATTGCCCTGAGATGTTCTCTGGAACATTTTTCTCTGAAAAGTCAAGGGTTGAAGCAGGAAGATCAGCTCATTGCTGCCAATCCAAAAAGACAAGCCTCACTGTCAAAGCATGTTCTCGGCTGGTCCAAATCACTCCCTTTGAACAAGAGAGCAAATATCACATCATCACATACCCTCTCACAAGCCAGCCTCCAGAAAAAACATCATGTTTCCAACTTGCAGCAAAAAAACAAAAAAAAAAATCACATGACAAAATTTAGTCTTTAAAGCAACCAGAAATGTACACTACTACTTTGTGATCCCTTTGGATTAAGGATGGTATGTAATAGGTACTGAACATTTACTGTGGAGCTGGATCTATCCCAGTTTAGAGTGCTCACCTAACATGTGAAGAATGCTGCTTTTTAATAGAATGGTTGATTCACTGTGAGGAGAAAATAACACTAAGAATACTTTTGCACTATAAAAGTTTTGGTACAACAACTTTAACGTTAAATTATCAAGATCTTTTAATATTTGACATAGATATTAATAAATAGAAAACTGATTACTAATCCCCTCTAAAATTAATGATCATGTGGGTCAATTTTTATAAACTTCAGAGATGGATTGAAAGGAAATTTTCAGAGTTGTGTAACGGAATTGATTGTCACCACAGAAAAAATAATACCTCTGCAGTTATTGATTCTGCTCTTTTAAATTTTTTCCAGCACATTAAAGCTCATAGTCCCTCCTACATTTCTCTAAGTAATAGAATCAAACCATTTTCCTTTTCTCACAGGACTTGTGGTACACAAAACAAGGAAATCAATTTCTCATTGCACTCCAATGATATCATTCAAAACTCAAATTGAATTTAGTTAAAAATATATTAAGAAATTCACCCAACATAAATTTTTTCTGTATAAAATGTATTTAGTATGGCATCATATAAGTGGCAAAGCTTCTAGATGCTATTATTCTACTTTCATTCTCAAAAATTTTTCAAGCTTAAAATATAACCCAAAAATATTTATCAGGTAAAATTTAAGTGCAATCATCTTTTTTCATTAGAGAGTTCTCTTCTAAATAAATAGTTTATTCTGAGAAGGAACATCATAGCACTAAAATATTTTAATATTATAAATGGATTTGTAAATTAACCTTATTAATATTTTAGCAAAAATACTGATAAGAAAATAAGTTATTTTAAGTACTTATTCAAGGATGTAGTAGTGCACTAAATCTTTGAGTGTCTTCAAACCTAAGAGTGAAGATCCAACCTAAAATAAACTTTAGTATATGTGTTATGAAGCCTGAGATTTATACAGCTTTAAGACACACTTAATGGACTCAGCAGGTTATATTGTATATTAGTGCATATACGAATATGTGCATGTATAAATATTTGTTATATAAACATAACGTATGTTTTATACATACACATATACATATATATACATATATATGTATGTATATATAACAATTTTAAATGAAGAAGGGGACAGCATTTTGGGAGGAAGTGAGGGGGAACAGGAAAGAGTTGGAGGCATGAAAGAGAGGGAGGAAGTGTTGTTATTATATTTTAATTTAAAATTCCTCATAAAATTAAAACAACTTTTCACTTGAGACGTTTGAATTAAATTTTGCATCATTAAAAAATTATCACCATTACTAGTTTTAATAAAACTAGTTAAATAGTTTGCATATTTGTAATGATATGTTTAAAATAATATACATATAAGGTATAACTTTTTGTGAAATTTTACATTTCCTTTGCTAATAGTAGAATATTTTGGAAAGTTGAAAATGTAGTATCAGCTTTATAATACAGATCCAACCTGGACATTTAAAGCACTTTTCTTATTTTGGTTAACTCTAACAGTATTTATTTAGATGGATACATTAGAGACATAATATTTATACTTTTCCACATGTTTGGCAGCTAAATCATGGGACTTTATGAGGTCATAGAGAAATAGAAAATTAAGAAGAGGAGGAAGTCAATAATTATGCCATTGAATACACCCAAATTTAACAATTTGTTTAAAATACATAACTAACAAATGCTTTGATAGAGGAATTGAAATAAAATTAAGATAAAGATTAAAAGTGATTTTTAATTTATAGTTCTCTTTTTAAAAAAAATATTACATTTCCTTCTAGTATGCTTATTCAGTGAAGAGGACATCTTCTAACTAGACTAGTCTCCTAGCAGAGGAGAACTCCAACCCTCCAACAAAAACTTTAACCCTAAATTTACCCTGCCTATAAGATGTGCAAGGATGATGAGACTTGATAGGCTAGGGTCAGATAGAAGGGGAAGAGGCCCTTTGCTATTAGGGGACTAGGGAAAGGCTATAGAGGGAGAAGAGGGAGGGTGGTTAGGACTCGGAGGAGATGAGATACGGGACCACAGTAGTGATACAAATTAAATAAATTGTAGTAAATAAATTAAATAAATAAACAAATAAAAAAGAACAACAACAAAAATATCTGCAGGGATAAAGACAGAACAGAGGTTGAAGAAAACCCAACCAATTTCTGGCCTAACCAAAGACCTACCCTGTGGGAGAGTGCCAATTCCTGACACTATGAACAATGCTTTTCTAAGCCTGCATATATGAGCCTGGCAGAGTTGTCCTTTGAGAGAATCTATCCCGCAGCACCTCAAAACAGATGCCTTGACTCGGATTGGGCAGTGCTTAGGGAGTCTTGTGAAAAAGTTGAAGGAGAAAAGGACGTGGCAGTAACAGGAGCTTCAGAAAACCAACAGGGCCAAGTAACCTGGACCCAGAAGTACTTGCTGAGGCTGAAGCATCAACCAAAGGCCATGCATGAAATGTACCTAAGTCCCTTACAGAGATATAGCAGATGGACAGCATGGGTTTCATGAGGGTCCTCTAGTAAAAGAAGTGAGGACTGCATGAGTTCTTGGACATGAGCCACTTGCCAGCTTTTTGATCACTTCCCTCAGGAGGGCCTTCTTTGCCAGGCCAAAGGGGAAGAGGACATGCTTAATCTTGATGCAACTTAATGAGCTGCAGTGGATGGGAAAGGGAGCTCCCCAGGCAAGGGGGGGGGGGGAGAGGAGGAGGAAGTGAGGGAAGGAAGGAGGGGCAGAGTGACTCTCACCACCCCTTACCTCTAACCATTCCTATCCCTCTTACCAGTTCTTCAAACAAATGACATATTTCTGATAATTATTGTTACATATAGATAAATTCATAAATGTATAAATACTACTTGTGCCGTCTAGTTAGTGTGCCAGTGTGCACACAATTTCTGAGCAAGATGCTTGGCATTGAATAGCCAATTATGATAGGAACCCTGGGAGAGATTACTTTTCCTTCTTTCGGTAGTTATTAGTTGCCTGTGGTTCTTTGTCCAGTGGTGGGACAGTGCTGGCTACTTATATCAACTTGAAACATGATGGAATCATCTGAGAGGAAGGAAGCATAGTTGAGAAATTGCTTCCATAAGCTAAAGCTATAGGGAAGACTGTTGGGAATTTTCTTAATGATTAATTTGGGAGAGCACAGATGATTGTATGTGGTACCTGGGCTAGTGGTCCTGGATTCTAAGAAATCAGGTTTTGTCCATAGTTTGTTAATCCTCTCTTTCTACTAGTCCTGCCTGGCTAGGAGGTGGTCAGTTCAGTCTTCCTATAACAAGACTTTCTGTTAGGAGTCTCAGCTAGAGTCACATCCATGTCCTCCTAGGAGCCTACCCTGCAGCAGGTCTCCAGCTTGACAAAGAGATGTCCCTTCCCATTTTCCCTTCTTATTTCCAGCCCTCTCATCTCCCACCCCATTTTCCCCAACACTGATCTCCATCCTTGTTTCCCGCCCCATTCCATCTCCTGCCCAGGTTCCTCTCTTCATCCACTTCTGCTGTCCATTCCATTCCCCTTCTGAGTGCTATTCTGGCACTGTACCTTGGGCCCTCACTGATATTCAGCTTCTTTGGGTCTGTGGATTGCAGTATGATTGCCCTGTGCTATAAGTCTCATCTCCACTTATAAGTGAGGACATACTATGTACATTTTTCTAGATCTGGGTTACTTCACTTAGGAAGATTTTTTTTTTCTGGTTCCATCCTTTTGCTGGCAAATTTAATGATTTCTTTCTTTCTTTCTTTCTTTCTTTCTTTCTTTCTTTCTTCTTTTTTTTTAAGAGGAAACAAAGATAGAGAGAAAATCCAAACAATAATTGGCCCAAACTGAGATCCATCCCAGGGTAGAGATCCAGCCCCTGACATTAATAATGATATTCTGCTATGATTGCAGACAGGAGCGTAATTTGACTGTCATAGGGGAGACTCCAGCAAGCCAGCAGAGGAGAGAGACAGATGCTGGGATTTGCAGCCAAGCATGAGGAGAACTGTGGAAGTGTTGGGGAAAAGATGGAAGGACCTAGAGGAGATAGTAACCTCACAAGAAGAGCAACAGAGTCTACTAACCCAGTCCTATGGGGTCTTTCAGAGGCTGAGACATCAACTAAGGAGCATGCAGGGTCCGGACCTAGGCCCCCTGCACACATACAGCCAGTAGGCTGCTTGGCATTCATATGGGTGCCTGGTGAGTGGAGGTAGGGCTGTTTCTAACATTGACTCTATTGCCTGCTTTTGGATCTATTCACTCTGGCAGGGCTGCCTTGGCTGGCCTCAGGGGATGAAGATGAGAGCAGTTCTGATGTGATGTGCTGGGGAAGATTAATATGTGGGCAGAGGGAGATGTGCTCTCATTTTCTGGTGGGGAGAAGGGAGAGGGAAAAGAAGAAGGGGAGAGGGGAATGGGAGGAGAGGAAAGGAAGGAAGGATGTATAGTAAATAAACTAATATAAAATTAAAAACATGATAATAATAATATAAAGAAATCAGTCTGAGCAAGCCATTAAATGCAATCCAAAAAGGAACAGTCCTCTATGTCCTTTGCATCACCTCCTGCCTTCAGGTTTCTGACATGTTTTAGTTTCTTTCCTGACTGTTTTCCATGGTGGACTGTGGTCTAATTAAATAAACTGATTCTTCCCCAAACTGCTTTTGGTCATGGTTTTTTATCACAGCATTAGTAACCCCAAGTAAGACAACAGTATCCAGAGCTCTTCCTCTTTTAAATTAAAATATCTACTAATATATTATCATTGTTTTGGTCTTGGTTAGGGAGCCATCTTTTTGAGACATTATGAGAAGAAGCTTCCCTGTCATTTCTAGAAGACAAACGAAGTAAAAGAACTGTAAAAACCACTAGCATGGCAATGTCCCTAAAAGGTACAGGGGCAGTAATATCTTGGTGGCAACCAACAGTTGTCTAATTGGACTTACATTTCTTTCAAGGTGAAAGAAAATCATGGTGCTGGAAACCTAGACAAGTACCCAGTGCTACTGGGATCTCAAATGTTAGAAGAAATCCTACTACCTCCCTTTAAGAGGCCATCATAATTCCTAGCTGCATTCTAAACCTTTTTATTATACCAGTAGGTAACTATAGTCCTCACCGTGAATCAAAGGGAAAGGTTGGAGGGAGGAGAGGAAAATTATATAAAAAGTATTTAATTTAAAAATTAAAAGAAGAGATCCAAGATGGCTGCCACTAGAGGACACTGTGCCTGAGGAGTAGGACAGCAGAAACAACGCAGTGACCAGGAGACTGAACTCTGGGACCTAAAACGCCAGCATTCGTGATTGCCAGGTGAGCAGAACTCCCACAGTGAGAAAATCAAGTGGGAAAACCCTAGGGACACCCAGTTATTCCCCGGAAAAATCTCCGGGTGACCAGCAGCACACAGCTCTGATGTGAACTAGCAGCCGCTCTGGGCGTCCACATCCGCCATAATAGACTGGATCACACAGTCTTGCAGGTAGTCTGAGGAGGAACAGGGTACCTGTTTCACTGACCCGCACACTGTGAGCGCACACTGCACCTGGGTTCTGCTTCAAACCACAGGTGTGCGGCAGGCACGGACCAGTCACTGGAACCACCCCAGTCTGAGAAGGTCGGGGGACCGTTTTGACCAGTCTGCACTCTGCGGGCGCACACTGCACACTTCTGCCATCAAAACCTCAGTCCCTGTGCCAGTCCCCTGGCAAGTCTGGGAGGGACCTGAGTTCTGCTTCAACCCACGGGTGTGCAGCAGGCATGCACCAATCGCCAGAACCACCCCAGACTGAGAAGGTCCCGGGACCATCTTGACCAGACTTCACACTGAGGGCCAACACTGCACGCATCTGCCAGCAAAAAGCTCAGTCCCTGTGTGTGTCCACAGGACAGACAGAGAAGGCCTCCGGCACCATTTCAGACAGGCCTGCATTCAGTGGAGGCACACCAACCCAAACCCATTGTGTGTGCCCCAAATATCATCTCAGACCGTGGTGCACAAC
>CM053743.1:24800964-24825104 GCA_028658305.1 Pachyuromys duprasi
ATCTGTTGTTTAGCATATTTATCTATTTATCATCTATCTACTTATCTAGCTATTATCAATCTCACTCTATTCTAACACCTGTGTTTTACATGTATACAGAAACTCTCTCCTTCTCTGCATTTCTGCTCAAGTCCCATACTTAAAGGATATTAAAACATCTACTTAAGAAACTAAAGTTCAAGTCTGGAGAGTGGGTTCAGAAGTTAAGAGTACCTTTCATTCACAAAGAGGACCTTAGCTTGGTTAACAGCTTCAACATGGTATCTATGAAACAACTTTAATTTAGCTCCAGGTAGTCAGATATCTTCTGGCATCCAGGGTGCACAAACTTATATGCAGGATAAACATTCATACACACTAAATTATAAATAAACCTAAATTTTTAAAACATAAGCCCCAACTTTGATTTGTAAAATATCATGCTATATATAAACCTATTTTAATATAGGCTTTTATTTTAATCATAATCATTTATGTATTACAATTTATTCACTATGTATCCCCAATGCAGCCACCTCCCTCTTCTCCTCCCAGTCCTACCCACTCTCCCTCTTCTCCACTATTCTTCTCCTTCTATGCCCCTCCCCAAGTCCACTGGTATGGGCTGTCTACCTCCCTTGCCTTCTGACCCTAGCTTACCAGGTCTAATTAAGGCTGGCTGCAACATCTTCCTCTGTTGCCTGGCAATACTGCCCCACCCACCCACCCAGAGGGAGCTGATCAAAGAGCTGGCTACTGAGTTCATGTCAGAGACAGTCCCTGTATCCTTTACTAAGGAACCCACTTGGAAACTGAACAAACTATGGACTTCCTTTATACATAGGTTCTAGGTCCTCTCCATGCATGGTCCTTAGTTGGAGTACTGGTCTATGCAGGACCCCCTGGGCCCAGTGTTTTGTTTTTGTTTTGTTTTGTCTTGTTTTGTTTTGGCTCTGTTGTTCTCCTTGTGGAGTTATTGCCCCTCCCCCACCCCAAATCTTTCTATCTCCCTCTTCTTCCATAAGTACTCTTGCACTCTGTCGAAAGTTGGCTATGAGTTTCAGTATCTCCTTTGATACCCTGACGGGTAGAGTCTTTCAGAGGTCTTCTGTGGAAGGCTCCTGTCTTGTTCTTGTCTTCTTCTAGTTCTGATATTTATCCTGTTTGCCCTTCTGAATGAGGATTAAGCACCTTCCCTAGGGTCCTCCTTGTCTTTAAGCTTCTTTAGGAGTCTAGAGTTTAGTATGCCTATCCTATATTTTATGGCTAATATTCACTTATAAGTATGTTCCATATATGTCTTTCTGCTTCTGAGTTACCTCACTCAGGATGGTCTTCTCTTGTTCCCACTATTTCCCTCCAAATTTCATGACCTTAGTTATTTGGGAAATGCAAATCCAGACGACCTGAGATTTTTACCTCGATTGGAATGCCTAAGATAAAAAACTCAAGGGACGATGCATGCTTGAGAGGTTGTGGAGAAAGGGGAACCCTTCTCCATTGCTTGTGGGAATGTAACCTTATACAACTTTGGGTGTAGTTGATTTCCTTAGATGGGGGTTTTCCGTGTAGTATCTCCTGTAGGGCTGGGTTGTTGCGGAGATATTGTTTAAGTTTAGTTTTGTCATGGAATATTTTGTTTTCTCCCTCTATATTGATTGAAAACTTTGCTGGGTATTGTAGTCTGTGCTGGCATCTGTGGCCTCTTAGATATCTGCATGACATCTGCCCAGACCCTTCTGGCTTTCATAGTTTCTGTTGAGAAGTCTGGTGTGATTCTGATAGGTCTACTTTTGTATATTACTTGTCTTTTTTTCCCTTGTTCCTTTTAATATTTTTTATTTGTTCTGTAGATTTAGAGTTTTGATTATTATGTGACATGAGGAGTTTCTTTTCTGGTCTAGTGTATTTGGTGTTCTGTAAGCCTCTTGTATGTTTATGTGCAACACTTTCTTTAAGTTGGGAAAATTTTCTTCTATGATTTTCTTGAAAATATTTCCTGGACGTTAGAACCTGGAACCTTCTTTTTTGTTATGCCTATTATTCTAAGATTTCGTCTTTTCATGGCATCCTTGATTTCTTGGATTTTTGGGGGGGAGGGGGTTGGAACTTTTTAAATTTTACTTTTTCTTAGAGAGGTATATCAATCTCTGCAATTGGAAATCAATCTGGCACTTTCTCAGAAAATTAGGAATAGTGCTACCTCAAGATCCAGCTATACCACTCCTGGGCATATATACAAAATATGCTATGCCATACAACAAGGACATTTGTTCCGTTATGTTCTTAGCAGCTTTATTTGTAATAGCCAGAATCTGTAAACAATCTAGATGTCCCTCAATGGAGAAATGGATACAGAAATTGTGGTACAATTACACAGTGGTATACTACTCAGCAATTAAAAACAAAGAAGTAATGAAATAAGTTAGGGTTTTAAGAGACTCCTGTTTTAAATTTATCAAATACAGATAAGTAAGTAGAATACTAAGTAGAAATACATTCTCCATTGCCTTTCTATCCGATTCAAACAATCATCTTCCGACTTGCTTTTTTAATGATTTTTTCTTTTGAAAACTTTTTCTTTTTTAATTTTTATTTTTTATATTAATTACATTTATTCACTTTGTATCCCAGCTGTAGCCCCCTCCCTCAGCCCCTCCCAATCCCACCCTCCCTCCCTCATCTCCTCCCATGCCACTGTCCAAGTCCACTGATACGTGAGGTCTTCATCCCCTCCATCTGACCCTAGCCTATCAGTTTGATACATTTCTAGTTATTCATTTTGAAGCTCTAGTCATGCTTATCTCAGTCAATATAATGCAATACTTTCCATGTAGCTTTTGTTTTCTCCTGTTTTGGAGCCAGCATTCCATATATATAATTTCTTGCCTCCCCTATTCCCCTTCGAAGCCTTTTCTCATCGCTCTACTTCAAATTCATGACCTCCTTTTTAAAGTGATGTCACAGCTGTATGTTTGTATATAACAACAAAATATTGCAAACAGAATACAAATATGCAACCATTACTAATTTGACTTTATCCCAGCAACATAGAAAAGACACAAAATGTTTTTATTATTATTATTTTAAATAACTTTAACCAAATACTATGCTTGAACTAGTGGCTAGTGTTACATTTAAACAATAGAAATACCAAGGTCACATAATGTTTAATATTTTTAAAAGTTTAGAAAACAATAAAGAATGATTATCATACTGCCATAGGTGATGGGTGGCCTCCTGACTTGCTCCCAGAGGGAATTTTTTGGTTTTGCTTTGTGGTCTTCATATATACCATTTTGAAAAAGATTGGGGGAAAGCTGAACACTCAGAAGTTTCATTCAATCCTCTGGTGTCGCAAAGGATTGCAGAGTTGGCTATGCACCTAGAGAGTTTGTGAATAGAGGTTAAGGTGCTTGGAAAGCAAAAGCAGCCCATGGGAGGAGATCAAAATTGTTCAGGTTTGGTGTCTGAAATATGCAATTTCCCTGAAGATGAAAGAGGTAAGCAAGCCAGGCTGGAATGCAGGCTGCTGTACAGCCCTGCTCCAAGCCTTTCATAGGTGCCAGAGCACCTCAGTGATGCCAGGGACCAGGAAGAGCAGAAGGTTGTAAAAGGCAATAGGGTTACTATCAAGCCATGTGTACCACCAGAGAACTTGCCTAAGCCTATACAGGCACCATCAATTTTTTCAGTCTTTGTTGAGTCTATGTCTGCTAATCATGGTTGTAAAGCTTATGATGAGATGACATGGCATCCAGTAGACACGGTAGATTTAAAATGTTTTAAAGGGTCTATTTTTAAGGTATGGGAGGCATTCTCCATTTGTTAAGTAAGTATTAAATGTGAAACAGAGTTATTCCCCAAGATTGGAAGAGTTTGTTGTCAGCTGTTCTAGAAGGTGGCCAATAATTACAACGGTTATCATTGTAGAGAGACAAAGCTTTGGATGGGGAACAACATAATATAGCAAGGGGAATAAATATTGCTAAAAACCAACTGCTTGGTGAAGGACTTTATGCTGATATATAAAAGCAAATCTAGTCTGATAATGTCACACTTGAGCAATGTCATGCTGCAGATTTAAGAGCATGGGACACAGTTGAGGAGCCAGGGTTGAAAAAAAAATCACCTTCTTTACTAAAGAAATCCAAGGCTCTGGAGAAGCCTTCACTGAATTCTTACAGATATTGACTTCCACTGTCAATAAGGCTGTAGAAACCAGAAAATGATTGATAAAGATCTTGGTGTTTGAAAATTCAAATATTGAATTTAAGACAGCAATTAGTCCATTAAAAGCATGAGGAACCCCAGTACATGAATGGATAAGAGAGATAACTGATATTGGCTCTCAGGAGCATAAGGCCAATAGTATTGGAAAAGCTGTAGCTAGAAATCTCAGAAATTAAAATGCCTGGTGTTATAATTTATGTGAATTTGGCCATTTCCGAAGAAATTTTAAGACCAGAAGCTTCAGAGTTCAAAATAGTAGGAGCATTGGTTCTGAAGAAAAGTTTATTCCTAGAAAAGAATAAGCAGTTTCTGGCTGCAATGGAATACAAAAGCTTTGAGGGTTTTGTAGCTGCTGTCCAGGGCTACACAGAGAAAACGTGTCACAAACAAACAAAAATCATGCCCTCTTTTACATCTGCAGTGACCCTTTTGAGTCATTTGTTTTGCCAAATGAATGTGTGCAAAAACACATTCACACCTTCCCAGAAAATTGTGCTTGATATCTTCATTGGCTCATAACTATGCCAACCATTGCCACCTTCCAAATACATCTTACAAATACAAAACTCTGTATTCCACGATTTTCTTTTTTTATTTTGATTTTACATAATTTTATTGGCTTTATTTTAGTATCATTTTATTAATTATTTGATAATCCAATACATACATATGGTGTACCTTTTTCATATTCATGCCACATTAGATCCATACACAAAATATACCTTATTCATATTCATTCCACATGCCTTTCCTTAACTCTTCTAGATCTAAACCCCATTTTATCTCCTCCCAAATGCCTTTTAGTTTTTTTAATGTAATTTATTTATTTTTATATTAATCACAGTTTAGGTACTTTGTATCCCAGGCTTAGTCCCTTCCCTCATTTCCTCCCATTCTCTTCATCCCTCCCTCATCTCCCTCCTTCCCCCCTCCAAGTCCACTGATGGGGGAGGACCTCCTCCCCTTCCATGTGACCCTACTTTATCTTGTCTCTTCAGGGCTGGCTGCAATGTCCTCTTCTGGGATCAAGCTAGGGTGTTACTCCCAGGCGTGTGTGTGAGAGGGTGGAACACTACTCAGCAATTAAAAATGAGGAAATCACGAAATTACAGGCAAATGGTGGGACCTGGAAACTATCATCCTGAGTGAGGTATCCCCAAAGCAGAAAGAAACGTATGGTATATACTCACTTATATAGACCGATAGGATAGGAAGGTCTTGCTGAAATCTATACACCTAGGGAAGGTAAACAAGAAGGAGGACCCAGGTTGGTATGATCAATGCTGGTTTAGATGGGTAAATGGAATGGACATTGAATGTAGGAGAAAATAAGCAACAGGACAGGAGCATACCAAAGAGGGTCTCTGAAAGAATCTATATAGCAATGTATCAAAGCAGATATTAAGACTCACAACCAAGCCTTTTATTTTTTAATAATCACCTTTGCCTTGAGAACAAATCCAAGATAGGGTATACATGAATCCAGGAATATTAAAAGATGTTCTAAAATTCAGGATAGCAAAATTAAGTCAAATTTGACTGAATTGATGAAGTCAAAGCCAGTTTGGACATTTAAAACACTGGAGAAATAAGTTATTTTTGAAGAACTTAATAGTTTACTAAATACTTATGAGGAAAAGAAATAGTAGCTTCCACTCGAATGTATATAAAGAATTTAAAACGGATTTGTTGTTGTTGTTTTTGTTGAACTTTATTTTATTTGCCTGGCTGAAAATCATTTTATTGGGTCTACTCTTACTTTGTAAATAGCTGCTAGTCCCTCATTCTATTAAACAAATTCTAATTTTGTTTATGATTCATTTTATAACATTTCCTCTAAATACTATAAAAGTTCTGGGAAAGCTCTCAGGTAGCAAGCTCCTATTTTACACAACTGTCCTCTCCATTCATACCTTATGTATACTTCCATGGTGTTGGTAACTTAAATTGTAACTCATTGTTCAACAGAATTTTTGAGAGATATTTAAAGGTTACACAGAAAGGACGATTTGTTATTAGATTCTTCGTTAGTGTTTCCAGTGTGAGGTTTAGGTGACAATTTTCTTTTTGTTGTCAATCTCAATAGTGACTCATTTGGAATACAGACCCATCTGATGTATTTGGGTGAAACACAAAATATTCACTCATGGATATATATATGAATCTGTGTATGTGTATATATGCACATATGTGTAAAGTGGGCAGTTTTATTACAAAACCAAAACAACACCAAGCAGAAGTTCACCCATAGAAAGGTGTTCCTTAGGCCAGGCCACCCTCCCCTGGAGACTAAGCATCCTGCTGCTGCACAGCTGCACAAAGGGGTTGGGGAGGGCCTGCATGCCATCCCGTGGGCAGATGACCTCCACAGAGGTGCCACGCTGCCGCCATGTCCTCTGTCAGTTTGTACTGGCCATTGGGGTCTTGCCCCGTACCCAGTGGCCCCATCCAGCACCAGGTTGATTAGTGGGTCAAACCCTTCAAGATGCCGCTGGTTTCCCGGCCACCCTGGAACTTCACTCATGGTCTTATCTTGGACCTACAGGTCCAAGATGCTTTCTTTCTTCATTTTCTCTTTGTCTGCCATCTTGCCACCACGCACCGTGTATTTTCCCATTTGAAGGCATGCTAAGTGTTCTCTCTGGTAAATTCTTGCTAAGGAGTAGCTATGAAAAATTGGAGGACTCGCTATGCAGTCTC
Organism: Pachyuromys duprasi; assembly: GCA_028658305.1. Lineage (NCBI taxonomy): Eukaryota > Metazoa > Chordata > Mammalia > Rodentia > Muridae > Pachyuromys > Pachyuromys duprasi. The sequence continues at coordinate 24,807,877 of CM053743.1, forward strand.
CATTGTCATCCATTTTTCATTATAAATCTTTATCCATCTGTACAACCACATACAAGTAGATCAGTGATACCATTTCTTATTACAAATAATCAGTCAAAATGCACTTTTAAAGTATGTGCATGCTTGTGTATGTGTTCATGAATACATGCATGTATTGTGTGTGCGTGCATGCATGTGCAGAGGGAGGCCAGAAGAGGGCCTCGAATCAGTTGGACTTTCAAGTGATTGTGAACTACCCAGTGTGGGTACTGGGATAACTTGGGTCCCCTGATAGAGCAGTAAGTGTTCTTAACCACCCAGCGCTCATCTCTTTACTATTAACATGCATCATTGTTCTCCTGATTCTGTTTTCTTTCTTTCTTTCTTTCTTTCTTTCTTTCTTTCTTTCTTTCTTTCTTTCTTTCTTTCTTTCTTTCTTTCTTTCTTCTTTTTTTGTATAAATATAACCTAGGACCCCTGCTCAGATATATGTCATGGTAGCTCAGTATCCAATTGGGAACAGGGACTATTTCTGTCATGAACTCAATGGCTGGCTCTTCCACCACCACCCCCTCCGAGGGAGGAGCAGCCTTGCTAGACCCCAGAAGAGGACATTGCAGCCAGCCCTAAAGAGACCTGATAAGCTAGGGTCAGATGGAAGGGAAAGAGGTCCTCCCCTATCAGTGGACTTGGAAAGGCGCAGAGAGGAGATGAGGGAAGGATGGGAGAGTGGGAGGGAATGAGGGAGGGGGGCACGGCTGGGATACAAAGTTTATAAGCTGTGATTAATATAAAAATAAATAAATTATTTAAAAATGGAATTATTTTATCTTTGAGTCAGCAGCATCTAGTGCCTTTTATTCATTTCAATTTGAATGGACAAAATCAAAATTTGTGAAGTTTTAGTGCTAAGTGGCAACTTGAGATATGAAACTTATTTTTACCTCAAATGTTTTAAAAGAAATAACTATATGCCTCTCTGCTGAGTCCTAGATGGGATCATTTTAACAGCAAATGTTCAGCAGATGGAAGGCAGCCAAGTGATTTGGCTTTTACTTTTGCTTCTAGAAATCTGAATCTAATCAAAAGATATAAATATAGTGTTCTAATATTAGCCTCAGTGAGAAAATAATATCATAGCCATCCCTTTTGTCCTCTCATCTGGCAAAATGAAACTCCATAAAGCAGCAAAGGTGAGATAAGTATGTGGGAAAAGAGCATCATGAAACCAGAAGTGATGGTCAACATCTTCTCAAGACTATTTAGATACTTAAAATGTTAAGTGCAAGCACCTGTCTACATGAGAACCAGGTCTTCCAAGCAGCAGTCTTCAGGTCACCCAGCAGGATAGAGCCAAGACAGGCAAAGAGAGACATACAGCTGAAGACATTGCTAAAGGAATGAAAGATTGTTTTAACTGTGATTGAACCGTTCACTCTTGCTTGCTCTCTTTATAACATAAGGTGTTTTGACCATGAAATGAAGGAATTTAGGCCTCTTTCTGGTAACCTAAGTATAAGCATATCTTGAGACTTTCAGAACACGTTTTGACTCACAGTTTCTAAAAATAGAAGGGGAAAAAACTGTTTTAAGGTTCTCTTACCATTTTTGTTACACACACACATACACACAAAGACTAAATAAGAATCTGCAAATTACATAGCTGCTCATCTGCTCTGCTAATTGCACTAGTGCTCAACTTTTCTAACATTAATTTCTACCAAAATCCACAGGAAATATTTTCCATTTTGAAACATCCATAAGATATTATTATTTTCTTCTGTTCCCAGTAACTGGCATCTCTGGCAGTATTCAGAGATCTTTCTCTCATTTGCTTCCCTTTGGCTGGTATTAAGTGCACTTATATAACTTTCCTGGACCCCAAGTACCTTTTGATGAACTGTCTTTTATACTGTCCTTACCACTACATAGACGGAATTCCTATGCATGATAAGGAGTTATTTGCCACCAGCAGATTCTCAAACTCGGCAGAAATTACTAGCTTTAAGTCCATGTGTACAAAATGAAGCAGCTGTTACCGACACTGTATGTGATGGTACTCTTGGAAAAACTCACAACACAGATACAAACAGATCTCAAATTTCACAAAATATTATGCTCATGCTAGATAATAAAACCAAATTCTGTTTTAAATAATGACTTTTTTTCCTTCATTAGTTTGTGCAGTCATTAGGAATGAGGTCTAGAAATATGAGAAGCACCGAGGAAAACTAATGTTTATACCTTAGAGGAACAATAACAGTGTGGGATATAGGAATGTTTTAACTAAAAGAATGTTTTTAATCTTACCTTGGGAGTATGAGTACACACTTGGCAAACTCAGTACTAAAGGTAATATTTCCTATCATGTTGGCCTTTGGAATCCTTTGTTACTGATTCAGGGAAGCAACTTACTTTGAAGCATATAAAGGTATTATTCTATGTAATTTTTAACAAGTTCTAGGAAAAAAAATATGACCGTTGTTGTGGTTTCTATATTCCTCCATAGCAATTACAGCAGTTCTGAAAATTATCAGATAAAATGAATACAATGTGTTTTGTAGATTTACTTATTATTTTCTTTCCTATATCCAGTTTTCCCTCTTTAATATTAGTTGATCTTCATTATGTCCAGTAGGGAATAATCTAGTTTTAGTTTGTAGTTTTCTTCAGAATTAGTAATCTTCAAGTCTTGTTAGGAACTCATGAGAGGGGCTGGGGGGAGAGGAACATGTATGAATCCACAATGAAATTTGTGGTATCAAAGACAGTTTATTTAGTATTTCCTGAACTCCAAAAATTGTCATATGATTTATTCTTCTCTCTGATTTGTATACTTAAATATAATGCAATATATATTTTATAGGGAGTAGAGTATGTGAGCAAAGTGGGTATGAACAGTGTTTTCAAACACTTGAATAGCAATTAAAATGAACGGGTAGTCATATATTATTCTTGCTTCAAAGTTGCACAGTTCTCTGCCTTGACATATTAACTGCAAGGCAGGAAACAGCCTACTACCTAAGTGACTTTTCTTTTTCCCTTTGGGTGTGCTATTTATGCACCCACAGTTAAAGTGTCAAATCAAATGGCTTAGAAATAGATTGTAAAAGGTACTTTCAGCTGTTTTCCTCCTAAGAATGAGTGTGTTTTAAAATGTGTTTACTGGTACTGCATATTCTCACAAAAATGTGGTTTAAACAAGAAATCGATATGTATTTTTTAATTAAACACTTTAGACAGAGTTACTTGTCTTTTCCATGTTTCATAATTTTTCCGTAAGTTTTTTTTTTCAAATTTCCAGTTAGCTTTTTTGTTGTTATTTGTAAAATGTGAAAGGGAACTAGGCATGCTTAGAAAATGCCTATAATGAATAGTTTCGCAATTTCATTTGAAGGTACACACCAAATGATGAATTATAGCAAATATATACTTATAATTTTACCCATATTCAGAGATAACAGAATTGTTTTATACGGGATATTTTATTTAGTATTTATTATAATTTATTAACTTTGTATCTTGGCTGTAGCCCCTTCCCTTGTCCCTCTCCTAGTCCAGTGATAGGGATGTCCTCCTCCCCTTCTTTTTGACCCTAGCCTGTTAGGTGTCATCAGGACTGGCTCTATTGTCTTCCTCTGTGACCTCGCAAAACTGCACCCCACATAGGGAGGTGATCAAAGAGCCAGCCACTAAGTTCATGTCAGAGACAAACTCTGCTCCCCTTACTAGGGAACCCACTTGGAAACTGAGCAACTTATGGACTATATCTGAACAGAGGTTTTAGGTCCTCTCCATGCATAGTCCTTGGTTAGAGCATCAGTCTCTGCAGGGCTCCCGAGCCCAGGATTTTTTTGGCTCTTTTGGTCTCCATGTGGTTCTCTTGTCCCCTCTAAGTCTTTGTAACTCCCCCTTCTTCCATAAGGTTCCCTGCACTCTGGCCAAAATTTGGTTATGAGTTTTAGCACCTGCTTTGATACCCTGATCATTAGAGTCTATTAGAGGGGCCCTGTGGAAGGCTCCTGTCCTATTCCCTGTCTTCTTTTACTTCGGATGTCTATCCTGTTTGCCATTCTTAATGAGGGTTGAGTATCTTCCCTAGGGTCCTCCATGTTTACCTTCTTTAGGAATACAGATTTTAGTTTGTTTATCCTGTTTATTTATCTAATAACCACTTATTCATGAGTATATACCATGTGTGTCTTTCTGCTTCTGGGTTACCTCACCATTTGTCTGAAAATTTCATGATTTCCTTGTTTTTAATAGTTGAGTAGTATTCCTTTGTTTAAATGCACCACACTTTCTGTATCCATTTTTCTGTTGAGGAACATCTAAGCTGTTTCCAGATTCTGGCTATTACAAATAGAGCTGCTATGAACATGGTTGAGCAAAAGTCCTTATTGAATGGTGGGGCGTTTAGGGTAGATTTTGAAGGGACAGGAACTCCACAGGAGAACAACAGAGCTCAAATTCCTGGGCCCAGGGGTGGGGGCATGCAGAAACGGATGCTCCTACTAAGGACAACACATGGAGAGGACCTAGACCCCCTGTTCAAAGGAAGCCCAATGGACTCAGTTTCCAAGTGGGTTCCCTAGTGAGGGGTACAGGGGATGTCTCTGACATGATCTCAGTGGTTGGCTCTTTGATCTCCTCCCCGTGTGTGGGGGGGTGCCTTGCCAGGTCACAGAAGAAGATAATACAGCCAGTTCTGATGAGATCTGATGAACTAGGGTCTGGTTTTATATATATACACACACACATATGAATGATGCAGTCCTTCTGATAAAGCTGCATAGCATGCTCATATATTTTACGTATAGAATCTTTTAAAAATCGTATGCTTTGTGTACCATTGTAAATGTTTTGCGAATAGCTATTACACTGTATTAACTTAGCGAATACCAAGAAAAAAATGTTTATTTGTTCATAACAGATAGACTTTAAAACCTTGAACTGAAAAATATAGAAGCTTTACAGTACAAAGTTTATAATTATGATGCGGAAATTAAAATGACGATCCTGGAGTCTTCATGCTTGATTACGGGTGTGATTATAACTCTGATTTTTCAGCCTATCGACAAAAAAATTTCAATAGGAATACTGCTGGCAATCAGTGACAGAGAACCTGCTAAAGGTGTGTGATGTTCTAAAGTCAATCCCAAGAACTATGCGAAAAGATCTGAAAAAGAAGTATCCGCCAGTAACTAGCAGTACTCTAGTGTTCCCTGGAGGCCCCTCGAGCCCTTTTCTCCCTGTTGACTTATTGAGTTACTCCTGGCCCTCTCAGATTTCTTTGGAAAGTTCATTTGTAAGACATTTGTATTTTTGCTTCGCATATATGCTACTTGAGCTCACTGTAAGCAAAACTTGGGAAGAAACAAATACTTTGCTTGCATGGTTTAATATTAACTTCATCAATAAATATTTGCATTCTATACCACCATTAACTTATGCTAATTTTACTAAACACCAAATAGCAAATTATTCAAAAAAAATTAATAACCAATCATCCAGGATGATCCTAATTAGTTTGTGAACTTGCCTACAACCGAGATATAACACTCAGGATGAAAGCACCCGCTGAACTCTGCAATGAGGTATCTGTGCTTTGGCACTTCTCCAGTATTTAATTAACCTGTCATCTGTTATTACATCTCTGAAAAGCATCTAAATCTTGTATAAACTGAGCATGCTAAACATGTTCCTGCAGCAAACCCATGATTGATTTAAAGTTTCTCAGAGGTGGGCACCATTTAATTTTTGCAATTTTAAAAGTTTTTTTTTCAGTTTGTGAGGGTGTTTTTCGATCTTTTTGTGCATAACGTCTTGTCTAATAGCTTAATACAGGACTTTTAAAAATAAATTTTATTCTTAATATTAATCTCAGGTTATTTTCTTTGTATCCCTACTGTAGCCCCCTCCTTCTTTCCCTCCCAATCCCACCCTCCTTCCCTCATCTCCTCCCTGCCCCTTTCCAAGTCCACAGATAGGGGAAGTCCTCCTCCCCTTCCATCTGACCCTGTTTTACCAGGTATCTTCAGGACTGTCTGCAATGACCTCCTCTGTGGCCTAGCAAGGCTGCTCTTTCCTTGAGGGGTAGGGGGAGTCAAAGAGCCAGCCATTGAGTTCATGTCAGAAATTGTCCCTGTTCCTCTTACTGGGGTACACGTTTCGATACTGAGCTACCATGGGCTACATTTGAGCAGGGGTTCTAGGTTATATCCATACATGGTCCTTGGTTGTAGAAACACTCATAAAAGACCCCTGTGCCCTCATATATTTGGTCCTTGTGGAGCTCCTGTCTATCCAGGTCATACTAACTACCCCCTCATTCATATTCCTTGCACTCTGCCGAAGGTCTGGTCATGAGTCGCAGCATCTGCTTTGATATACTGCTAGGTAGAGTCTTTCAGAGGCCCTCTTTGGTAGGCTCCTATGCTGTTACTTGTTTTCTCCTCCTTCCAATGCACATCCCATTTGTCTTTGTAAGTGAGGATTGTTCATCTTACCCTGGGTCTTCTTTCTTGTTTATCTTCTTTAGGTGTACAGATTTTAGTATGTTTATCCTATCTTATAGTTCTAGAACCCACTTATAAGTGAGTATATATTGTGTGTGTCTTTCTGCTCCTGGGATACTTCACTCAGGATGATCTTTTCTAGATCCCATTGTTTGCCTGAAAATTTCATGAGTTTCTTGTTTTTAATTGCTGAGTAGTATTCCATTGTGTAAAAGTACCACAATTTCTGTATCCATTCCTCCCTTGATGGATTTCTTGGTTGTTTCCAGGTTCTGGCTCTTATGAATAAAGCTGCTACAAACATGGTTAAGCAAATGTCCTTGTTGTGTACTTGAGGCCTACTTTGTATATATGCCTTGAAGTGGTATAGTTGAATCTTGTGGAAGCAGTATTCCTAATTGTATGAAGAATCGCTAAATTGATTTCCAAAGTGGTTGTACAAGTTCACATTCCTACCAGCAATGGAGGAAGGTTCTCCTTTCTCTAAGAGACTGGGAAAGGATCTTCACCAACCCTGTATCTGACAGAGGGCTGATATCCAGAATATATAAAGAACTAAAGAAGTTAAAAGGCAATAAATCAAGCAATCCAATTAAAAAATGGGTTACGGAGCTAAACAGAGAATTCTCTGTAGAAGAATATAGAATGGCAGAGGAACACTTAAAGAGATACTCAATGTCTTTAGCCATCAGAGATGCAAATCAAAACAACCTTGAGATTTCAGTTTATACCCAAGAGAATGGCTATGATCAAAAACTCAAGTGACAACACATGCTGGAGAGGTAGTGGAGAATACAGGACTTTTGATGAAATTTGCAAAAACTAAACTCAAAAGGACATGCATCTAGTTTATTTATGTCCTGCCCTTTTATATTGAGCCTAAAACTTTGGTGAAAACTGTGACCAAATGTTTGTCTAACTGAAGCAGAACTACAATATGAGTGTGTCACAATGCAGACACAGCGTATTGTTTGTGTGGAATCTGAGGTTCCGGCAGTAGTTTTATTTTGTTAGAACTTGATCATTTTTTACATGTTCTGTGCATGTACATTTATTTATATTATAATAAATAACCTATTTTAGTTATTAATAAATATAAAGCTCTAACATAAATATTATATCATATTGCACATTATTCAGATATAGAAATATTGAAAAGTAAAACATGAATATCCAATTGTGATTATTATCTTTTAGTTTATTTACACATTTTCAAATGTTCCTTAATGAATAACACATTTAGAAAAATAAATTTTCTAACTTAATTTATTTTTTATTCAATGGTCCTTTTTGTTCTTTGAACATTGATCAATTATTTTTAATAATGACACCATGAAATTAATTTATTTACATTACCCTTCCAAGGCCCAAGGATGAGAAAAATAGTAAACTGATTGCAAGTTTATCCAGAAGATGAAATAGGCAGCCACATCATTAATAAGAGTCTTTATATAACTTGCCATGAACATGTCTCTGTTACCGATATAAATTGTTGTTAATAAAACATGCTCGTGTTCTTATGCTGACCTCTAACCATTTGATTCCTACTGCTCTTAGCCGGGTTGGTGTTCTTGCAGGTAATAGATCTCTGGGATTGTAGATAGAGCTTTTGGCCACAGATGGCAGCAGTCCTTGGCTTTCCTGCTGCATCCTGATCCATGTTGGTCTCAGGGTTGCAGGTTGGGTTGGGTACTGGGAAATGGTGCAGGCGTGGGAACTGGGGTCTGGGTTGTCCAGAGAAAGCAGAGCACAGAGTTCCATGATCAGGCCTGGCCACTGTCGCTGCTGGAAGGCTGTAGATGGGGGGGAAAGGGTGTTCTTACTGGCTGCTCTCTGCTTCTTGCCAGTATCAGAGGCTGGTGGGTCCCGGGAAATGCCACAGCTCAGGGGAAATTGGGTGTTGGGCAGGCAGAGCAAGGGGAGCCAGAGGTCCCATGATCTGATATTTTAAATATGTGATGCCCACTTTTTCTTTTCTCAAAGCTAGGAGATGAATAATTGTTGCCTGTGTAAATTGTTCAAACATACAAAATCTTTAAAATACTAAAATTACATTGTCACCATACAGTAAATGTAACAATAAGATCTGACTTAACATCTGGTACACACAGAAGATGTAGTTCAGCATCCAGTCAGAAAATGGCCGTGTTGAGAATCTGAAATGACTGGGAAATTAGGAAGCTGGACTAATTTCAACTGGCTATTAGAATGAATAGATCAGGACTTCAAAACTGCTCTTTTGGCAAAAAGGTAATGCATTAATCACCATATTTTTTTCTAGAATTTCCCCTTTCTCTACAACAGAGGTAAGAATGAGATGCCTCTATAACTTAATATAACTATTTATTCCTCCATATTTTGAGATATAGAATGCTTTTATAAACTAATATAATGATACAAATTAATTAGTACTACATAATGACTGTAAAAATACTTCACATAATCAGATTATCACATTTCTATATTTTCTACATAATAAAAGATAAATATGATACTTAATAAATAAAATTAAAATTATCAGTTCTTAATCAATTATCAATCTGAGGTCTGGAGCTTAAGTGAATAATAAGCAAATAATGAATTATTTGAGATAAATATAAGAATTAGTAACCATGGATATTCAGTGTTTACATTCATTTTAGTAATTTACCTATAAAAAGTTTAATTCAGTTAAAATAATGGAATGTTCAATTCTTGGTTTTGATTAAAGACATGCAGGAAGGGAAAACTAACTGATATAATCCAACAGTCATGCTTAAAATGATTTGTTTCCATAGCATAAGGATCATTAACTATAAAGAAACAAGTCTGAAAAATATCACGTATAGTTATTAAGTTTTAGCTTATGCTTAAAATCAAAACAATATTTTGCCTATAATTATAATGTAAATCCTACCTTATTAAATACTTATAATTCCATATATATAATAAATATATATATATATTTATATATATAATAAAAGTATAATATGAGAGCCTTGGAATTTCAAATGAGAAAAGGCATATATATATATATGTATATATATATATATATATAAAACAACAATTTAAAAACAGGTCATGAATTTGAAAGAGCAAGAAGGGTTATTTGGGAGGAAGGGCAAATTGGTGATCATTTCATAATCTTAAAGAAAATCTAAAGTGAATAATAAAGAAAAAGAAATCCCTAGGAGTATATTTGCCATGCATATCCTGCTGTAATACTGACTAGCCATATCTAGTGTTGCACTTTTAGATTAGAAAAAAATATTTCTACAGATTAAATACATTTATTTGTTATAAATAAACTGATATGTGAACTTGTAAGATTTTTCTTTCACTACATTGTACATACCATGTATGAGAGCTTGGAAGTTTAATAAAATATTTTTTAATAAATTCTAGGATGATATGGAAAATCTCTGCAAACAGGTCAACTGTTTTACCTGTGACCTGCTATTATTTGACTGATTATTCACGACAATTTGAAGTTAACAATTTCTCTCAAAATTCCAAGCATTAATTTTCTATGAAGAGATTTGTATGAAGTGATATCACTCTATTTATATACACTTGAGCACACTAAATCCAAATTATTAAATATGCTTGAAGACACCTTTATATCTCAGCCGTTAACGGCTGAAACTATTGCTGGGTGTTACAAGAGAATAGTGTTGCTGTAAACGGTCCAGGGACACAGCAGAGCCTTCCTGTCTCAGGTCCAGTCCACAGAGCCTGAGTGCTTTCATGTGACACACAGCACTTCCCTCTGGGGCCAAGGCACTTGTCACTGCTTTGTAGTAGTCTCTCCAGACTTCATAATGTCATCTCTTATTGAAAACTGTACTAAGAGAAGAGCAAGGTAGCTGCCATGGCCAAGTTGTCACTCATTAGATAGTTAGAAGTTCTCATAGCGGATGGTGAAGGGTTGATAAAAACAACAGCAACAACAACAAAAAAATACAACCCCCAATTTAGGAAATTTTATATTTTTTTTTCTACAAAATTTAGAGAGATGAACTCGTGTGCAAGTTTAACATCAGAACATGTGTAGAGCAAAAGTATGAGAGCCTTGGAATTTCAAATGAAAAAAGGCATACTAGATCATCTCACACAGCTTGGCTGTAGCATTCATGCATTTCACTAGAGAGCCTTCAACTTCATGGAGTCCTCCCTAGTTACTTAAATCTACTTACATCTGTGCATTTACAAATCTTCAAATGATTGCTTTTAAGCATGTTAACTTCTTTACTCACAAACAAATAAATTTCTGTACATTTGTACTTATAAGTTATGTACTAAATCTTTATCAATAACCTATAAACAGTCTTTTATTTTGCCAATAATTGTCCAGTGTAAAAATATTTTTTCTGGAAAAAATATTAGTGGGACATTAAATGAAAAGAAAAAAAATGATCAAATTAGTCTGTTCTCAATAAACCAAACACACATTTTCTCTTCATTTTTATGAAGACTGAACATTGTACTTAACTTTAAGATTATGCTCCTTAAATTATGTGTAGTGACCATAGTGACAATTTAATTAGAATTAACCACAATAGCACCACCTTCTGATGTGTTTAAACTCAGTTTTATACATATAAATGCAATTGCAAAACCACAGGTCACAAATGTACAAGAGAACATTGGGAAGAGGGAAAAATATGCAAGTCTACTACAACTTCAAAAGTGCAGATGATAATTTAATCAAATGTGTATAGTATGTGCTGCTGACATTCTTCAATATTTCTTGTAAAATACAGGTCTTTTCTAGAAATAAAATTTTAGGTTCTTTTTAAATGAATTGCCTTTGTTATTGATATCAAATATGTGGATGATATTCTATTTGATACATAGTTTTCAGCAAAGTATTATATAACTTGTCTCTGTATTTTACTGATTCAGCACATGGTGCATACATTTAGAGGAACATGGAGATCACAAAAGCATTAACTCTGAATTCAGCACCAGAAAGGATTTGTAAATTTTGATTCTATTGTTCAATTCATTATACTATCATTCTTGTGCTAATTAATCATTAGAATCTCTTAAGTAACATTTTATTTTAAGGTGATGCAAATGAAGATAGTGGAGTTAATGCCAAGTTATGGAAAAATTGTGTTATAAATACATTTTCAGTGTCTATACTTCATCACATGCTTTATGGAGACTCAGGTGGAGACCATAAGGAGAGGATTAAAGGAAAAGAGAGAGAAGAGATAAATGGGTGATTGTAGAGAGAGGCAGATAGCACTGACTAATTAATGGGTGAGACAGGTCCTTACTAAACATCTATCACCATCAAGTAGAACCTCTAGTGCTAGGAATGGACTCCATCTAATTAAGTTGTTGGCCTAAGAAATCTCATGGAAGCATGTAAAAAAAAAAAAAACCCTCAGGCTATTGCCAAGGCTATTGGTTGGTTTTGACAAAAATAATAAATAAATAAATAAACAAACAAACAAACAGATAGATAGATGATAGGGAGATAGATAGATAAAGTGGTCAAGCCCTATTGTTGAAGACAACACATACTGAGCACAGAGGAGTCAAGTTGGTTCCTCACTAAAGCCTTCACCCTTACTGACTAGTTTTCATGGTACTGAACAGCATTAAATACACTTCCTATTGCCTTTCTATCTGTGCTCGTTACAGCATATATTATAACTGTTAATGTGTAGCAGGAATGATACTTTCCTAAAATACATAAAAATAAATTTCGGGGGCTGTCTGATGTTTTAGTGTATTCTGTAAACCCAGTCTACTTACTAGGAAAAAGGAATGATGCTTGAGATAATAAAATTCTGGACTTCATCATTTTATTTTGTAATAGAGAATTGAGAGAGGGGCCCAAGCTATTCTCTTAGAGCCTTATGGTCACATTTCTCAACCCATCAGCCACGGCATAGGGAAGTCTCGTATTGTGGGAAATTTGTCAGATAAACTGATGACACAGAAGTGTCTCTAAATGTGACAGCTCTAGAGGAAGTTGTACACAATAAAAGAGCTGTCCTTTTTATCCTGTTTGAGTTACTCTTCTTCCTAAATCACTGAATCAAAAGCTTAATAAGAATTACTATACTGTTAAAACACTGCACTTACATTATTTGTTTGGCAGTTGCTTTAAAAATTATATACAATTAATTTGTCAGAGCTTTTGTTTTATGTTAATTAAATGTCTAAACACTTGTTCTTGCATGAGATTGGACTATCAGCATTAGTTCAACTTCATTCTAGAAGATGCAATAGGGTGTTTATTACTTATGTAAATTTGGCTAATTACACACCAACTCAGTTATCTTATTTATTGCATTTCAATTAGTATCCTCTTAATAGTCACTAACTCTTTAATTAACTCATAAGAATAAGAGGTGTCTTGTTAAATGTAAATTAAATAGATTTAAATAGACAATAGATTGCAAATGGTAGATTTACTGCTAATGCTATAGAAAACTGTGTTGCTGGAGGTTCTAAGTGTACTTGAAACCATCTGCCTCTATCTCTAGTCAAGAAGAAAATCGTATTTTCCTTTGAATTCCCTTTAGCCCAAGGATAAGACAATGGCAAAACCAGAAGTATTTTTGTGTGTGTGAATTTTTCAAAAGTAAACATATTTTGAAGTTTGTCTTATTAAGATTTTATTAAGGTATGAAATTTCAATACAAATCTTTCTTCATTGCGAAATTAAGTATTCTAAAAATACTGTACTATCGTTCATTGGTGTGTCCTGAACAGAAAGATCAAAGTCTTCCAATGTACCCCCCAAATCATCTCCTGTGTCCTAAGGAGGAAATTAATCAGTAGGGCAGTTGCAGGGCAGTCGCGGGAGGACAGGAGGCACCAAGATCTGCAGGCTGACACTGGAACCTACTTTTGTTGGTATCAGTGTTTACACTTTAACAATTAATTTCTCAAATGTAAAATAAAAGCTTAGCTTAGCTGTGAGAAAAAAAAAAAAAAACTACCCTCATTGACTATGAGTTTAGCTCCTTGTAAGGGAAATAAAGAAAATCTCGAGATTCTTTACTTATGTGTGGCAAAATCTGTTGCTGCAAACATTGCAGGCAGGCAGGCAAACAGACAGACAGGCAGACAGACAAATGATAAAGTATCACACACAGCTTTAGCTAACAAAAGCGATACATTTGAAAATAGAAAAAAAATAATACCCTGAGTCACAGTTTGAGTACTTACAACAATGATAAAATTTAACTATCATGCAGAGTCTCTAAAAGTTCAGAACAAAATATTTGACTTCTTTCTAGGCGCTAGGATTTTTGAATTATTGATGAGCTAGCAATAGTTGAATCTAATAGAAATATCAAAATGTGAAGTTAATTAAAAACTTAATGAATGCATTATATTTTTTTCACATTTAAATTGTATCCCTTTAACTTAGCTGTTTTTTTTTTTCAACAAGTAATCCTCTGCTCCCCTCAGCGGATGAAAGCTAAGACACTAGAAGAAACACTGATTGCTGCATTTTCAAGCACAGATATCGTACATTACACCTTTTTTTAAATTCTAATTTTGCTGCATACCATTTTAATCAATACAGCTGAACTAAGGATTTCTGCTGTGCACTCATTCCAAGTTTTTAAAAATACTCTATTCTAGTACCTCTGAGTAGTTCACAGAGTGTAGAAAACATGTGAAATTTTTCTAAGTAATTAACCTTGGCAATATCCTGGAAAGAAAACACATGCTGCTGTTCCCACAGATTCCTATTTCTAGGGATGCATCCTGGGGGTCTATTCTTAGAAAAGCTGTTATTATCAACGTTTCTAGCTCATATTCTGAAATACCATGTCTGCATTGGAGCCCTTCGTATAATACTCAGCATCCCTATGATCTAAGAATAATCTCTTAATTTGTAAGGCGTACACATTTTCACAATTTTCAAAGAGAAACAGAATGTACTGTTTTAGTAAATGACATATTTCCATTATTAGAAATATTTGTAAAGTACTTAATATGTAATACATGGTGTTGAGGGACTTTCCAGTAACTGATGTATCTGTTAAAACATAAAGAGATGATAGTAGATTTGAAGACACAAGCAAGCTGTATCCACAAGCTTTGGAATTGCTAACCCTTTAAATGCTTTTGATTGTAAACCTGGATAACTTAAATAACCACCTACCACTTTAGACTGTGCTGTCTTTCACCCCGAGTCCCACACCTTAAAATATCCTTAGGTTGAAACCTACTTTTGAATAGGACAGCTTTTGGAAATGTGGGATGAGGCTAGATAGGCTGAGGTCAGTTGGCACAGGAAGAGGGCTCTCCCTTTCTGAGGACTAAGAGGGGGGAGAGGGAAAGAGGGTACTATGATCAGGATGTAAAAACAGTAAATTTAAATTAACAAGTTAGGGCTATTTTTAATAATGTTCAATTTAATAAATGAATTACCTAGAAATGTCATTTCCTGTAGCTACCGTACACTGCATATGAGTCAGAACTCAACCATTCCCACACATTGACTGAGAACAAAAATGCAGAAGAAAAAAAATAAAGTGATTTCCTGAGGAGAGTATCCTCAGGAACATTATTTGTGTCCTTCACAGTGGGACCAGAGGGAGCTTTTGGGTTCTTTGCTCATGCCATGGAATTGAATAGAAGTTCTTGTTTATTTGTTTGTTTTGTTGGTTGGTTTTGTCAAGAAGGATACCCCCAAAATAATATACCTACATAGTTGCCAGTGACTTTAACTTTGGGATCCTAGATTCTAACAATGTGAAAAATACTTCATTGTTGTTAATCATAGTTGAAGCTATTACATTAAAAGATGAAAATGACACCTACATCTTAATTATTTTATGTGCTTGACACCTATGCTATTTATTTGCATTGCATGTTAGCTCCACAGCAATAAACTAGACCAAATTCTGAAGACCAGGTGCCTCTCTGAAATCCTGAATATCAGTCATCTCTCGAAGTACCTACATCTTCACTGCTCTTAAAGTACCTGCCAAGCTTCTGTCTGTCTTTCAACACTGTTGCTTTCTTATGGTTTTAATAGACAATGCCTTAAGGAGAAAAAAAAAAACCTGGCTTTTGTTTGTTTGTTTGCTTGTTTGCTTGTTTCATCATTATTTTCCCACACCCATAGCTCACATGTCTTCTCACAGTCATCACTCCAGTTTTCAGAGGAACTGGAAAACTTTTCTTTTTCTCCAGTTTCGTAGGAACAGAATTCCGTTAGCCTGTATAAGTATAATTCCATTATTTGATCTCTTGATATATCTGTCTGACTTTGGGTGAATATATTATATTTATCACACTAAACCCAAAAAACAGTAATTTTCTGGACATCTATAATCCTTCTAGTTATTATCATATCCATCTTTTTCTACTCCATGAAAGGCAACATAATCCAGAGTTCTTACCAACTATTAAATATGTTTGCCTCATATGCAAAAGTTCAAAAATTATCTCTGTTGTAAATTTTAACAGCTTAAGTTAGTAGGCACTTACACCTTAAACTGTGATAATTTTTTCTTTTAATTTTTATTTTTTTTATTTTTTTAAAGTAATTTACTTGTTTTTATATTGATCACAGGTTAGGTTCTTTGCATCCCAGGAATAGCCCCCTGCCTCATTCCCTCCCACTCCCTCCCTCATCTCCTCACTGCCCCCCCAACTCCACCTACAGGGGAGGATCTCCTCCCCTTCCATCTGACCCCAGTTCATCTTGTCTCCTCAGGGCTGGCTGCAATGTCCTCCCCTGGGATCTAGCTAAGCTGTTACTTCCTGGCATGTATGGGGGAGGGTCAAAGAGCCAGCCATCTAGTTCATGACAGAAACAGTCCCTGTTCCCCTTACTAGGGTCTTCAGTTGGACACCGAGCTATCATGGGCCACATCTGAGCAGGAGTTCTAGGCCATATGCATACATGGTCCTTGGTTGGAGAAACTGTCTCATAAAAGACCCCTGTGCCTGCACAATTTGGTCTTTGTGGAGCACTTCTTCTCCCTAAGTCTTACTAACTTCCCCTATTTTCATTATTATTCCCCACCCTCTGCCAAAAGCTTGATTGTGAGTCTTAATATCTGCTTTGATATATTGCTATATTGATTCTTTCAGAGACACTCTTTGGTATGCTCCTGTCCTGTTGCTTGTTTTCTCCTCCATTCAATGTCCATCCCATTTGTCCATCTAAATGAGCATTGATCATACCAACATGGGTCCTCCTTCTTGTATATCTTTCCTAGGTGTGTAGATTTCAGCATTACCTTCCTATCCAATAGATCTATATGAGTATATATCGTTTCCAAGTCCCACCATTTGCCTGAAAATTTCATGATTTCCTCCTTTTTAATTGCTGAGTAGTATTCCATTGTGTAAAAGTATCATAATTTCTGTATCCATTCCTCAACTGAGGGACACCTGGGTTGTTTCCAGGTTCTGGCTATTACAAATAAAGCAGCTACTAACATAGTTGAGCAAATGTCCTTGTTGTGTACTTGAGCCTATTTTGGATATATGCCTAAGAGTGGTATAGCTGGGTCTTGAGGAATCACTATTCCTAATTATCTAAGATAGCACCAAATTGATTTCCAGAGTGGTTGTACAAGTTTGCATTCCCACCAGCCATGGAGTAGGGTTCCTCTTTATCCACAACCTCTCCAGCATGCGTTGGTACTAGAGTTTTTGATCTTAGCCATTCTGGTGGGTATAAGGTGAAATCTCAGAGTCGTTTTGATTTGCAATTCCTGATGGCTAAGGATGTTGAGCATTTCTTTCAGTGTT
>CM053743.1:24825604-24843868 GCA_028658305.1 Pachyuromys duprasi
GTTGGTATGATCAATGCTCATTTGGATGAACAAATGGGATGGACATTGAGTGGAGGAGAAAACAAGCAACAGGACAGGAGCATGCCAATGAGGACCTCTGGGGGTTCAATGTAGCGATGTATCAAAGCAGATATTAAGACTTGTGATCAAGCCTTTGGCAGAGGGCGAGAAGTGATGATAGAAATGGAGGAGGTTGGTGATACTTGGGGAGAACAAGAGCTCCACAAAGACCAAACTGAGCAGGGCACAGGGGTCTTGTATGAGACGTTTTCTACAACTAAGGACCACGTGTGGATGTGGCCTGGAACCCTTGCTCAGATGGGGCATGATAGCTCGGTGTCAGACTGAAGAAGCTAGTGAGGGAAACAGGGACTGTTTCAGTCATGAACTTGATGGCTGACTCTTTGACCCTCCCCCATACAAGCCGGGGAGTGACAGACTGGCTAGATCCCAGGAGAGGACATTGCAGCCAGCCCTGAGGAGACAGGATGAGCTGGGGTTGGATGGAAGGGGAGGAGGTCCTCCCCTGTTGGTGGACTTGGAGGGGGTGGGGAGGAGATGAAGGAGGAAGGGGGAGGGTGGGAGGGAATGAGGGAGGGGGCTATGCTTGGGATGCAAATTTCCTAACCTGTGATTGATACAAAAATAAATAAAATAATTTTTAAAAAAAGAATCACTCAGTTATACAGTGCAACATTTAAGTTCAGGTGCAAGATTGTGAGTTTTAGAATTTCATGCCAATTCAATAATTCTTGGCAGATTTTTATTTATTTTAATAGGCTAACAAAAAGACTTAACAGAACACAGGGTGATTTTCAGTGTGTCTCTCACACATTCTTAGTACTTTGTAAACCATAGGAATCTGTGAAGCCATCATTAGGCATTTACTTCTTTTCTCAATTGACTTTGTATAAATGACTTAACATAACATCACATAAATTCACTCATAAATATAAAAGAAAAATTTTGTTATGAAAAAACTTTCACATCTTCCATATGTGTTTTAAAGTTGGCAAACACATTGCATATTAAGTATTGTTTTTAATATCATACATTACAGAATTTTCAGAGGCTCACAGCCAAACTGGGGACAGAATACAGGGTGTCTTATGGAAGTAGGGGGATATAGAAAGACCTAGAAGGAACAGGAACACCAGAAGGAGACCAACAATGGCAAAAACAATGCCAGGTGGGACTGCAGAGACTGATGCATCAACCAAAGGCCACGCATAGAGAGGACCTAGACCCCCTGCTCTGATGTAGCCCATAGAAAACTCAGTCTCCATGAGGCAGTCTCTGACATGAACTCCTTTGCCTGCTCCTTCATCACTTCTCCCTCGTGGGGAGATCTAGCCAGCCCAGAGAGGAAGAGGATGGAGGTATTCCTGATGGGACCTGGTATGTGCTAGGGTCAGACAGTAGGGGAGTAGGACTTCCCCTATCATTGGACTAGGGGAAAGAGATAAAGGCAGAAGAGAGAAGGAGGGTGAGGCAGAGAGGAGATGAGGTAGGGAGCACCAGTGGGGATACAAAACAAATAAATTGTAGAAAAAGAAAGAAAGAGAAAAAGAAAGAAAGAAAGGAAGTAAGGAAAGAAGGAAGGAAGGAAGGAAGGAAGGAAGGAAGGAAGGAAGGAAGGAAGGAAGGAAGGAAGGAAGGAAGGAAGGAAGTCCCTGATAAGACAGAGCTTTCCAGGTCCTGGAAAACCACCTTTCTAGTGAGTGGTTTCCCCCTCTGGGCTATGAACACACACACACACACACACACACACAGAGTAGCAGTTATGATCTACAAGGTCCAGGCTACATCTCAAGCTGACAGCAGTGTTGACATACTCCATGTGATGTTAATTTAGTGGTTAGCATCATAAAAGTCTGAGATTATCAGAGAGGTTTGTGCCATGGCTGTAGAAAGGTTTTGTAACAAGACACTTCATGACACAATCAAGTCTTCTGTGGAGCTCTGGAGTGAGCTGTAAACAAAGCTAGGAAAGTAGAACGTCCATTGCATCTGAGACGAAATCATGTTGGAGAAGCCAGAAACATAAGATATTCTCTGAAGAAATCTGCATGCTTTGAGTCAAATGCCACATGAAACAGAGGCAGAAGAACTGGAAAGTCAGGGCTCCCAAAGACCATATGAGCCCATGTGACATCATCATGATCCCTCAGACTCTGTATATGTTGTCATAGGATTTGGTATTGGCCCTGTTGGTTTTAGGTATTACCTTGATGGGATCATGCATTGATATCACTGTCCCTCCCTTGGGAAGAGGAGTGTTTACATTATGCTACTGCATATCAGAATTATATGAATTAATTTTTATTGGTTTGTTTGTTTTACTATACATAATTCATAGTGAAGAGTTTGTCTTGAGTCTCTGAGGTAACTTTGCACTTTTGAACATTAAAATCTTCTAAAATTCTGGAGGTTTTAAAATTAGAATCACAGCTTCTGCACTATGATACACCTAGGAACCTACGGGAAATTTATATTTCATTAAAAAATATGTCCTCACATTTGGTATTGGATAACTAATTGGTGTGCTCTCTTTTAGGGAAGACTTTTTCTGCTTGTATCTATGTATTTAGGGATATATAGATACAAATATAGATGTATACATGTATAGACACATGTATGCATGTATCTCTACTTGTACAGGTACATATATACATGTATATATGTATATTCCTAAATACATAGGTACAAGCAGAAAAGTGAAAAAAGAATAGAAAATGGTAAATAGGACTTGAATACAGAAAAGTGAAGGGGAAATCCTATCATTATATTATAATCTTTAAAGTAAATATTTTAATCGTATCTCAGAAGCTCGTGTGTTGTAATGCTTTTTGTTCAGCTAATTTCACTATTTTGTGAGACTGTGGACCTTTGAAGGAAGAGAACATGCTAGAGAAAATGAGCTTCTATACAGCAAGATTTGTGATCTACAGAATGGATTTAGTTCCTAATCCCCTTATTCCTGCTCTGTGGAGATGTGACAACTCAGCCTCACTCTAGATTCCACACTCAAGTCATGCTTTCTAAACTGCCTTTCATATCATGATAGACAATAACCACAAAGCCTAACCAAAATTAATCTTTTCCCTTATCATTTACTTCTTGTGTACATTTAAAACTCATGTGAGAACAACTTAAAATAGCCATATACACATATATATATATATCACTTTACATTTGTCTTATTAAATAAAATATGCTGGATGTAAACCAATACCTTCTCTGTCATTAACTGTGCCCTACGTGATAGCCACCTTTTCAAATTTAAGCAGAAAGAACTGCTAAATTATGTCAGTGTGGGTCTTGATGAATTCTGCTTATGATTGTGTAAGTACTGTCTTATTTGCGTATTTATCCAGTAAGCAGTTGTTTTCATCTAAGATTCTTAATCAAATAGAACTCCATGTGTTTTCCCTAATGTGATGATTAACACTGATTGTCAAGTTGACAAAACTAGCCTCTGGGCACACATACAAGAGTTCACCTAAGTTAAGTGATATCTCAGTTATTGTCTTGAGAAATTTTCTTGATTAGGTTCACCAGAATAGGAAAATAGGCCCTGGTAATGTAAAGCATACTCCAGATGTGAAGACAGCCATTGTTGGACTACATATACAACAAGATGCTCTAATAAGTCATCATTATTATGTGTTCATTCTCTCAGTTATGTTCCTCTAGAATATAATACATATTGTGTTTAAGGGTATAAATGATAAATACTAGATGCTGGATTTCTTTTTTATTATTTTTATTTTTTATATTAATCACAGGTTATTCACTTTTTATCCCAGTTGTAGCCCCCTCCCTCATTCCCTCCCAATCCCACCCTCCCTCCCTCATCTCCTCCCTGCCACTTTCCAAGTCCACTGGTAGAGAAGGACCTCCTCCCCTTCCATCTAACCCTAGCATATCAGGTCTCTTCAGGACTGGCTGCAATGTCCTCCTTTGTGGCCTAGCAAGGCTGCTCCTCCCTCGAGTGGAGGGGGAAGGTCAAAGAGCCAGCCATTGAGTTCATGTCACAAATGAGACTGGATTTCTATTGGTTAGAAAAGTATAAATATCACTTAGAAATGGATGCTTTAAAAATATTTCTAGTATGTATCTTTAGATATTGTATATAACCATGCTGATTTCCTTTATTCTGCTCATCTGTAGTATTAGACTGCCATATAGATATTTCCAACATCTGGATCTTGTGTTCTATAATGTAGAGTGGTTAATTTTAATAAATAATTCAAAAGAGAAGATGATTTTCAGATTCAAACTTATTATTAAACATTATTGCTAAGACTAATTTGGTCTCTTAATTTCAGCATGATGCAGAGCTTTAAATATTTTGGTAAGCAATTGAACCTGGTATTTCTTTATGCAATATCTAACTAATAAATTACTTTGATTTAATTCCTGTGACTTAATAGACCAAAATAATTTGTCATCATTTCATGTGTTTGTTTCTTTAAGCATATTATCTGTCCTCATTTTATTAGCTTTATTTATTATTCATTTTCCAATAGTCAGCTATATATGACAGATTTATTAGTTATTATATTCTAATAAATTAAAATTTAGGTCGAAATCTATTTTCTAAATGTACTTATGGTAAACTATCTCAAGCAGTCAGTTAGTCAATGCATATTATTGGGTATTAGGGTCTTAATAGGATTAGATTTGGAGTCAGAAAAAAGCCTAATATACTAACATTACATTCAAGAAAGAAGTAAAGTAGTTCAATTTTGACATTTGTTGTAAATTTTAAACTTGAAGACTACTGCCATATGGCTATAGGTTGAAGCTAAGTTTTAGAAACACGATCATTGGTACAACAAAGTTAGGATATTGTAAGATATTTAATAAATGGGATGTAGAAGAAGACAGACAGGTTATTGAAGTCAATATCGCTGGAAGAATTTATTGTAATTGTTGTAGAACACCACTTGTGACTTTTTTAGTGTAGGTGAGCAAAATGAAGCACAAATGAGTTGGCTACCCTCAACAAGAGCTGTAACTAATGAAGTGATGAAGCTAACTATACTTGAAGAAGCTCTGAGTGACTGCAATAAGATATATAATTGGGGAACACCACTTAGTTCCCCAGAGAAAGGAGTGTTACCAAAGAGCATGTCTATGTCCTGTTTTCTCATGTGATAACTCCTCTCATCTGTTTGGTATGTCCACTATCAGCCTATCACCTGTGACCAAATCAATAGGCACGTTTAATTTAGTCTTTCGGCTTAAAAAGAGTGAACTAAATATGGATCTCTTCTATCAACATTAAATAACTTGAAGTATTTTGTGTTGCTAAGGAACCAGATGAACACAGGAAATAATTAAACATTTTAAATTGAAGGGCCTCAGGCTTTAACTTCTATTACTAAAAAAATAAACAAATGCACTGTTCTCTATGGAAGTCAAACAATTACCAATATTTGTTTATAACTAAACTTTTTTAGATTTTATCTATATTTCCATTTTTTTCCTGTAGAGAAATGAATTATTTGCTCAGTGCACACAGCAGCCAACATGACAATCAACCTTGTTTTCTTTCTGTTGTTGAGTATATATTACACATGAAACTTGAAATAATTTAGTAAGACAGAATGCAAAGAGAATCTCAAAAAAAAAAAAAAAAAAAAAAAGAGCCAGAGACTAAAATGTGCTGGAAAACCATCTGTCTAGAGAAATGTTCCTTAGGCTCAGCTATCATGTACAACAAACTTCCAAATGCCAACAAGTACACATTCAAGTATATAAAAATAATTTAACAAACATAAATTTATCAGAAATAGAAGAATGGACAGATAGGAAGCAAGTTTTAATGTGTTAAATAACTCAGAAATTATTTTCTCACTGACAGATTAGATCAGTGTGTCAAGATTTATTTTCATGTCTCAAAGTGGAAATAAAGGGTATGAATCCTCTGCAAGATAGATTTTATTTCTAGAATTCACTTTTTAATTTTTTTATCAATCACAAAAGGAAGGCTAGCAGGTTATGCTGGCCTTTCACACTCACTTCCCTCTCTCACTTTCAAGGTGCTAGAGTTGAGAGTTGGTTTTATACTGAAGTGACCTTATAATCTTTCTCAAAACCCTGGACAATTTTAAGAAATAAAATACAGAACATTTGGTACAACACTTCCAAAAAAAAAAAAAAAGAAAAGAAAGAAACTAAAATTCTAAAACTAAACCATCACCATGTGTATCACACACATGATATATCTCATTACAGATATTCGGTGTTTCAAATGCTAATGTCATTACTTCATTTTTTTACAGTTCTTGTTGAGGGTAGCAATGCATTTGTACTTCATTTTGCTCACCTACACTGAAGAAGTCATAACATGTAATATTAAACCAGAAAATACTTTTAATATGTCTATCAACGCTAAGTATTCAAATGGTAGATGTTTCAGAATATTGGGAGTGTAAAGTTGCCATCTGATCAAAATTTAGTGAGGTGTAATTTCCAGGTTCTTCTTCCCTTAATAATTTCTATATGTGTACTCTGGAAGACGATCACTCTACAGAAATGTTTAACCCTCTCCCTATTTATTCCACTTCGCTTAGAGAATAGTACTTCACTTAGGTCCTATGGCAGATGAAATCATATAGATTGCCCTCTCAGACAGGCTCAGTCAAACCAGGGCATAGTCTTTTCTTAGAGGCCAGAGATTCTCTTTCTTTCTCCCACGTCTGGTGTGTGTGTGTGTGTGTGTGTGTGTGTGTCTATGTCTGTGTCTGTCTGTCTGTCTGTCTTTGTGTGCCTTTGTGTGTCTATATGTGTGCATGCATGTGTGTAAAGAAGAAGAATGTAAAAAAAAATTGTTGAGCTCACAAGGAAGGAGAAGTGTATGTGCCCTTATACCTGACAGTTTCTGGCCCCAAATGCAGAGATTTTCTGCTTCACAGAATGTAAGGAATAAGTCTTTGCACACAACCTAAAAAGCAGGCCTTCGGAGAAAGCTAGTGCATTCATCTCCAAACCATATAATCTCCCTCCAAACTGGCAATTCAGAAAACTCATGGCTGTACCACCAGGGCATCTGCAAAAAATGTAAAACCGGGATTGGTGGCTCTGTTCTAATAAAATGCTACGTAAGCATTCAGGAATTCCAAATATTTTGTATATATCAAAATAGTATTTGAATTTTTATTTTTTCAAACATTTAAAATTACAAATACTTCTTCCTTATCTCCTGAGATATATCAAATATATAGCATAGCAGTATTAGCTGTTAGGACGTAATTTGTCAATCCATGTGTGATCTTCCTACTTATTTTAAAATACCATTGAGATTGATTTCTGTTTTGTTATTTGACTTTATTTAACTAAAAAGAAGCTAACGCACCATCAATAAAGGTCCCTAAAGATAACCAACGCTGGACACATATCTATATTTTTAATTTAAAAATGTCTATACAGTTGCTGGCAATATATGTCCTTTTATACTGAGTAATACAATCCCAATAGTAGTAAATTATAACTAGTGTTCACAAAGAAAATAAAATCTCAGAACTGCCCTGGGATATGGGGGAGACTTTAGCCGAGACCCTTAGCTGAGACCCAAAATTTACCCTGCCTACAAGATGTGCAGGAATAAATATAGAGCAGAGATGGAGGGAATGTCCAACCAAACCCTGGCCCAACTTGAGACCCACCCCATGAGAAACAGCCAATTCCTGACACTAACAAGGACACTCTGCTCTGCTTGCAGATGGGAGTCTAGCATAGCAGTCTTCTGAGAGGCTCCACTCAGCAAAGAATCAAAACAGATGCTGACTCTCACATCCAAAGATTGGGCAGAGGACAGGGAGCCTTATGGAAGTGTTGGGGTATGGATAAAAGGACCCAGAATGGACAAAAGATTTACAAGAAGACCAGCAAAGCCAACTAATCTGGACTGAGAGGTTCCTGCAGAGACTGAAGTTCTAACCAAGGACCATACATTGACTATACCTAGGCCTTCTACACACATATACCCCATGGACAATTTGGTCTTCTTGTGGGTTCCCAAACAAGGGATGTGGGGCTGTTTCTGAAATGAACCATGTCGCATGTTTTCCCCCTCATGGGTCTGCCTTAGGCAGGCCACTATGGAAAAGGATGTGTGACTTGAAGTACTGGCATGGGTTACTGGGGGTGGGAAGGTGGGCTTTCCTCTAGACTAGGGGAGGAAAGAACAGGGAAGGAAGGTAGGACCAGGAGGAAAGGAGGAGGGGAACTACAACTGGAATGTAAAGTGAACAACTAAACAAAGTTAAAAGAAAGAAATATGTTATTATGTTACTTTCAGAGCTTTTTTAAATGTAATTTATTTATTTTTATATCAATCACAGGTTAGGTACTTTGCATCCCAGGTATAGCCCCCTCCCTCATTCCCTCCCACTCTCGGAGCTTTAAATCTCACTTCCATAAATGGAATTCAATTTAATCAGTGACTGATTTACATACTAAACTATATTCTCACCCATACTAAAACTATATTCATAAATCATACATGTATGAATGTGTGTATAACAATGAAGAAATTTAGTGCTAAACACATTTGTAGTGACTATTAATCTGTTCATTATGATTTGAACATGCTTTAAATTTGTCCTTTTAGTTTGTATTTGTTGCAGACTCCATCTTCAGTGGGGTAGTGCTTGGTTCTGAGACCTTTAAAATGCAGATAATCGTAGGTAATACCTAGATCAACTGAGAGGTATGAAATTGGAAGAGTTATATGCAGCTCACATGTCTTCTTTTACTTGACTGCCATTACTTTAGGTTATAATACACACGTAAAAGTTTGGAGCTAAGAATCACAACTAAGAGAGAAGAAAGAAGCAAAGAAAGAAAACAAAATCACAACTGTTCTATTTTACCATTAAAGACTAAGGAGCTAGATGGGGTGAAAATCTGTTAGCTCAGAGGGGCAGAGAAAGCACCCAGCTGACCTTCCTACTTAGCTCACATCTCAGAAAGGCTTACTAGCTCAGCTGCCATCCCAAGAGGAAAAGGCCAGGTCAAAAAAACCTAAGGCCAAAATTTGGTAGCTCACAGCTCAAAAAGCCCAAAGGCCACAGAGCTCAAGGGCTCAGGAGCTATAGAGCTGAAGTTCAAATGCTCAAGAGCTAAAAGTCCCTTCTTCTATAGGCTGTCTTAAATACCCTTCAACTCAAAGTCCCTCCTGCTCATTAATCCCTGTCAGCTGTTTCCTTGCTGTGCCTCTTAACCTACAGCTAACTTTATTAAATCCTTTGTACAGAAAGCTCTTGGATTAAAGATGTGTTCTAGGAATGGCTGAACCACACCAAAATCACCCGTGTATTACAGTAAACAAAGTTCTTGGATTAAAGATATGTGATAGGGCTCAACCGCATCAAACAAAAAACAGGGTTTTTCAGTTCACAATTTTTGGGTTCACAATGAGATCAATATTCTGCAACAAAGGCCCCTTTAATAAGAAGGAATTTCTGCCTAACACATTAACCCTACCACATTACCCAAGACTGGTATGGGCAACCAATAGGAAAACCTGCCATTGCCACCATTTTAAACCATTATAATTTCTAACCACATTCTAAAATACCTTTCTTTATAACCATATTAAGTATGGTTCTCACCCATACCCATCAAAAACATTACTCTCTGTAACATAAAAAAACATTATAAAAAGAGACAACTAGTCAAAAATGCAGAGAATAACTTACTATGGGGTATCCAACTGTGATCCATCTACAGTGACAGTTTAGGGAACATCATGGAAGAGGGGAAAAAGATACTAAGAACCTATGAACTGACTCAACTGCTGTGATCTAGTATATCCTGTATGATGTTGAAACTGTACCTATGAAATATAAACCATATGTCTGCCTAAATAAGACCTGAAAAATGAGGAGAACATTTGACAGGCTCTCAAGAACAGGAGGAAAATCACAAGATATCAACCAGAGATGCAGAACTAAAGCAAGTAATGGCTGCTAAGAGGACAATTAGTCTTTTCTATGGACAAGGAAGGTCCCATTACATGATCTAATCATAAATGCTTAGAAAAAACACATGAACATATACCAATAAACTCAACAGGCTACATATATATTCATATACATACATATATATTGTTATTATATATTATATATTTACATTATATTTATATATAATATATATTATATATTTGCATTATATTTATATATAATATATAATATGTATTTACATTATTATATATTTACATAGAAATGCACATAGATGACATATAAACATTCATATAACATACATACATATATGTCATGGACACACATATGTGTATAACATATATGCATGCTCCATATATGTCCTCTGTGTGAGTTTATGAACTCAGCAAAATGCACATATCTTCCTATACATGCATACATTCATATATTTTAATATGTAAATACATAAACACACATATATTATATGTATAGATGTACAACAAACATATATGTTATAAATACATAATGTGTATATTATATGTACATATAAGTCTTTATACATTTATAAATATATAACATAATCTATGGGTATAATATATATATGTATGTTATATATATGTTTTATATACATATATACATATGCATGTGTGTATACATTCACATATTGTTATATATATCCATACATATGTGTGTATGTGTACGTACACATACGTTTATGTACAAAAATGAATAATGCCAAAGACTTAAATAGGATGAATATATATGCATATTTTATTTATTTTTATTTATATTTGTATATTATATAATATAACAATAACTTTAATATATATAAACTATTCTATACGTTATATGAATAGATTTAAAGAATGGGCAGACACATAGGAATTGGATAGAAGAAAGTAAGTAGAGAAATTATGTAAGCACAGTACTGATTTATGAATTTCTTAATAAATGACTAGAAAAACATATTTTGGCTACTTCTTTTTGAACTTTGCTGAGTTAATTTTTTTCTTTTTTTATTAAAATTTTAAATATTAGTTACAGTTATTAACTTTATATCCAAGCTGTATTTCGCTGCCTCATTGCCTACCAATCCCACCCTACCTCCCTCACCTCCTATCTGCCCCTTTCTAAGTCCACTGATAGGGGAGGACCTCCTCCCCTTTCATCTGATCCTAGTTTATCAGGTATCTTCAGGACTGGCTGCAAAGTCCTCTGTGACCTGGCAGGGTTGCTCCTCCTTGGGGGAGGGGAGAGGTCAAAGAGCCCACCATTCAGTTCATGTCAGAGATAGTCCCTGTTCCCCTTAATAGGCTACCCATTTGGATACTGAGCTACCATGGGTTACATCTGAGCAGAGGTTTAGATTATGTGATTACTCAGGAGATAAGTTAAGAGTTGGCTCTGCAGATACTGATACCCCAACCAAGGACAAATGCATGGGGAAGACCTAAAACCCAGTCTCAGATGTAGTCCATAGACTCAGTCTCCAAGTGGGTTCCCTAATAAGGGGAGCAGAGGCTTTCTCTGGCATGAACTCAGTGACATGCTAGCTGATAACCCCCTGGCTGGGTGCAGCCTAATGTGTCTACACAGGGACACAATAAAATCAGTCTGCATGAGACCTGATAAGGTAGAGTCAAATAGAAGGGGAGGAGGTCCTCCTCTATCAGTGGACTAGGGGAGGATCATAGAGGGAGAAGAGGGAGGGAGAGAAGTATTGGGAGAAGATGAGAGAGAAGGCCACAGCCAGGATACAAATTGAATAAATTGTAATAAATGATAATAATAAAAAGTTTAAAAAAGAGTGGCACACAATTTGTGACTGACAGAAACATACCTTACTTTGGAACTGAGCATCTCCAGAGTTCACTCACTATAACTTTCAAACTTTAAAACTGCAGCATTAATCAAAGGTGTTTATTATACACAGTAACATCCTAAAAGAAAGTCTGAAGGAAGTCAATTATAAAACATTAGAAATAGTATAAATGGTACCCGTGCAAACAATATGTGGGCATATTTTATTATCTGTGAGCAACTCCCATCCTTCCCTGAAGGAGTTAATGTCTGGGGCCTGGAAGAAATGTAATTGTTAATCTGTAGATTCCGGTGTCTTTTCTAAGCCCTGGGTTACTGCTAAAAGCAGAGTAATATAAATACTGCATTGTAAGTGTTCTTTCCTGATTTAAGGAAATGAAAGGGCAAACAGGGAACCTCCACAGTTTTTCTACCTTTTACCACACAATCAATTGCATTCAGTCTATGCTAGAAATTCTCTAGTTCTGTGTAGTCCTAAATCACTGGTATTCAAAAGTTTATTGCACGTTCACGCTCATTTGTCATTTTCAAGGAAGTCTAATTGAGTAAATTTACAGTTGGGTGAGTGCTTCATTTAGACTGTGCATGTTTAATAAAAGCTTTTTAAGTTACTAATCTCAGCTCAGGAAACAACAAAAGTGCCAGAGGGTTAAGAATAAAATATAGCAGGTAAATGTTATGGTGTGACATTTCCTTATAATGTTTCCAAGTAACTGAATTTACTGCCTTTGGATTGTCTTTACACGTACAATGTGCTTTGCTGAACATTTTAGCCTTTTATTCCTACCTTGCAAAGAATGTGAAAGTAGAATCATCCCTCAGTCAAAATGCGGCTGTTAGCTGAAAATAGTGTCAATAATTATTGCCCTGTAGGAAGGAGCCTAAAATAGTATCTCCACTGAAATAACTTCAAACATGTTCTAATAAAAATAAACAGTAAGAGCAGATTTCAATTTATGTAACTCAGCAGTCATTTGCAATTGTGAACTGATGTTCAACTTGAATATTGAACTGTATGCAATGTTTATGGAATGGGGTTGCACAATGAAATTTGTCTTATCCACACAAACATAAAAATCCTTTTTGTCTTTCAGCCTTGTATTTCAAAGAAATCTGATATTGCGGAAAAGACAGAAATGTTAAGGTTCAAAATGATGGCAGGAAAATGCATCACAGAACCCAGACACATATCTTCCAATTTCTTCTTTCTGTTCCCTGGTGCTGAAGCTATTTAGCCACATATAGTAACAACAACAACAACAACAACAACAACAACAAAATCAAATGTTTCCCATGAACAATGCTACATGACAAAAATGGACTCTGTGGACCCAATGCTGATAAGCCTTTGGCTGGTGTCTATTACTCGGAGAATGTGAGTGCCTCAGTATTTCTCATAGCTGACAGACTGGCGATATTACAGACACAGCACTGAGTGTCTCTTTAAAGCCCATTGTTCTGGATGCACTCTTCTTAAAGGCAAGTGAGAATCCACTGTTACCACTTAGGTCATCCGAATTAAAGACTGAGTAAAATAAGAATGCATAAACACATAGAAAATAGTGTTTATGGGGAAAATGAATTAATACTATCTGACATATTTATTAACATTGTCATTGAATAGAATATACAGTGGACAAAACAATTAGGGTGTTCTCTACTTTCTCTAAATTGATGGTCAATCTGCGAACACTAAGAAGACAAAGAAACTCTTTTTCATCAATAATATTTTAAATTATTGTACAAAATTTCTCTGCAGTTATTTGAGTGACTGAGGAGATGCCTCCATGGGCAAATGATTGCCATGCAAGCATTAGGTTTTCAGTTTGTTACAATCCTCAGTTTGTTACAATCCTCAGAATCCATATAAAAGCTAAACATACCTGTAATTCCAGCATTTCATTGGGGAGTGAGCAGCAAGACAAAATCTTCAGAAGCTTGTGGACCAGCTACTCAAGCTATGGACCAGGAGACAACAAACAGATCATGATTAAATTAACGTGGAAGGCAAGAACTGAACTGCTAGACCTCCATTTTCTCTTTACCTGTGTGTTGTGCTGTAGTACAAGTTTGCCTATTGCCCACACTCATAAACAAACATGTATGTGTTTACAAGTGCACATGTACGCAGAAAAGCTTTGTAAATGGAACTTAGTTTGAGTTGCATTCACATTCCTTTGTCCTATGTATTGTTTGAAAGCTGAAAGAGCAATGATACAGAGAAATAATTTAGTGACACAGAAAAGAATGTTTCAAATAGGGAACGAATACTTGATTTCACCTTTATTTAGCTGGGCAGTAATTATTGAGCAACATCTATCTTAGTTGCTAAACAGAGTAATTACAAAACCACACTTTATTTTTGAGGCTGTGTCATGTGATGAGGAGAGAGAATGAAGAAGTAAGTGTTTCTTTGCACATTTTATGAGAAAAAGAAAGTTTCAATAAAGAAATGCTCTTCGGTAGTTTATACTTTTATAGGCATAAAAGACATATTGAATAATATATAATGTACTTAAATTCAGCTTTATATAATCAAAATTGACTAGAGCTTTATTGACAGTAGTACATGGTATAATTGTTTCTTAAGTTATTACTTCCTCAAAAGCTTTATTCAGGAGAGCCACATTATCAGTTTGTTTATCATTAACAACTCCATTCACTTCCCTGAATTTGTTTCTTCTCTTAGCAGGACGTCAAAGCACTTTTGGCTTCTAGTGGGATCCATTAAATTGCTTATTTTCCCATATCTGCTATTATAGTTGAATATGTCAGATTGGTAATCCATAAGAAATAGAAATTAACATTTCACAAATACAGAGGCCTGGGAGACTAAGGAGGCAATAGGTGTGGGCTAGGTGGCCATTTTCAGGATGAGGCATAGAATGCTAGTCTCTGGAGGGGGAGAAGAAAGATCATCATGTACAGAAAGGGATGGACAGAAACAGACAAGACTTGCTTACTAGGGTAAAGATTCTTCAATGGAAATTTTACCAGATTGATAAATGCTTACTAATTCACATTTTTTGAATGGGTCTATAAAGGCATTTCCAGGAAGAATTAAGCATAGGCTTATTCTTATAGTTGAGGGAAAGCTATTCATATTATTGTCAATAATTTCATTGTACTTTAGTAGTCAGTCTTAGTTTAGTATACAGTTTAATAACTCAGGGGCAGAAATTTTGCTGGAACTTCTTCACAAATCTGTCTACAATGAAGGACTAACACAACTTGTCAGCAGGCATTATCATAAGTAGACTGACTACTTAATCTATGTAATTTTATGTTAGAACTGTTATCTCCATATATTGGAGATAGAGAAAAATTTAGTTGAAGTTATTATCCAAACTTCTTTACACAGTGGACAAAGGACAGGGATTAACTCTAAATCAATGGTCACAGAACACATGCTCCTTTCCAAACAATGACATAAACAATATGTCAGTTGATGGTACTGCTAAATAAGAAAGAGTAAACAGGCTGGCTTAAAATTAGCTTGATTAGTACCTTTTAAGCTAAGATTATGGAGGTATTTGAGTCATCGCCATCTAGAAAAGTAAATATTAGTCTTGTGTGTGGAAATGTACTCCATTTGAAACTATAGTCAACTTTTTCACAAACATCTCTCAATATCCTCCCTTTGACTCCTCAGTCCCTGTGATCTCATTTTAAAGAATTCAGATAAGAAAGCATATATAATGGACAAAGAGCAGAACTTATTACAGAGCAAACACTACTATACTCAAGGCTTGAGGCCAAACAATGATTTAAAGGTGGTTGTGCCAATCTACATTGATGTTATCTTTCTAGCATCTCTAAAGTCACTAGGAAGAGAATCTTTTCCTGATGGCTTTGGTCCTATGCAGGTAATTAACAAGCCTGCTTGGTTTGATACAGGTGATGGCGCTTTGTGAGAAAGCCTCCTGCCATCCAGCAAGCATCTAAGACTTCGAAATCCTAAAAACAAGTCTAAGTGATTTATCAATTAGTAAGCAGTTGGGTAATTCAGGATATGACATCTCCTCAGTCCTTCGATCTCATTCCTCTCACTAGTTACTGATATCCCGCAGTCTTACCTTCCTATCTAATGTCTTCAAAGTACAAGATTGAAGAGATTATTGAATATATATATATATATTGAATATATATATATGCTGTGTAAAATGTGCATGAAAATTGATTCTCAACTCCAAAAAGGAATTAAAAAAAACAATTTTATTCAAATATAAATGAAATGGAATGTGAAAGACTGATTAGAAAAAAAACCTGTAAAATTATTCTCAATTCTGTAATTGCTCTGTTGTTATTTTCCTAGGTGCAAATATTATTTTACTCATAGTGAGTAAATTTCAAAATATAACTATTTAAAATAGGATAAATAAAATAGTGACAAGGCTTTTAATACCAATTCTTGATCTTGAAGATAAGATCAACCTTGGTACTCATCAAACAAGTTTACATCTGTAATGTGTCAGCAGTTCTAGAAAGCATTTACATATTTATTCTAGAAATTTTGATTAGCTATAAATAAATAGTATAACATTATGGGAATTTCCTAGCTAAAGATGCCCACAATACAAGTTTTGGTAAAATATCGATTATATATAGTTGATTAAAATATAATTGAACTGCAAGGTTTTTTGATAGGTTTGTACATGCAGGATTTAAAAAGTAGAAACTTCTAGTTTTAATATTTTTTATGTAATGTAATCAATGTGTTGACTATTAGACACAATGTTTCCTGACTTTCTGTCTCAGTATAACATTTGCCCTAATTTAAAATCAAAGAGTATTGGTCATTGCAGTGACTATGTGTGAATTTATATCTTTATTTGCACATATTTGATTATCTAGTACAAAAAGAAAAAAAGTATTAATGATACAAAAATACAAGTTTTCCCTTCCTCTCCCAACATATGCTATTTAGACAATATGAATATACATAAAGAAGTTTATCAGCAAGGCATTTGTGATTTTCAGTACAGATTATTTCACTCTTTCAAACAAGAGATTTTGTCAAAAAATCAGTAGTTTCAACAAATAATTGATCAAAGGATTATAGTAACAGAAAACTAGTGTCAAAAGAATTCACCTCTTAATTGTTGAGCAAATTTAATTTTAATATCTGTCAATTAACAAGAAAGATACTTGTTGTGTTTAATAGATCATTGGCTTCTGAAAATTAGTTGTCTTAAAGACTTTTTTTAAGTATATTATAGAGTTAAAGTTTAAACACTTTCAAACATTTTAAGGATTTGTCTCTTATGTTTTCAAAACCTGCCATTATGATAAAATACTCTGTGGCCTGTAAAACCTATGAGAGTTACTTCTGGCTTCAGCTGTTAACATTTCCAGCCTACCCACCTAATGCTTTGGGTAGTGACATTTCTTTTCCATTAGCTAAAGCCAGCAGAGGTATTGAAAACCCTTAATTCTTGATTCTGCCCGGCACACGTGGGGTTACCAGAGGCACACAGCGTGTTTTCACAGAGCACAGAAGGAGAGGTTTGCAATATCAAACCCTCGACAAATGTTCTGGCAGTTAAGTAAAACTTTGTTTATATTGCGTGCCTCTCAACAGAAATTAAGAACTGTGGAAACAATTCACGAAAGCGGTTGGCAATCTTCTCTCGTTCTCTCTTAGTGGATATGACAAGCTCACCTGCTGTGGGAGACTGAAAATAAAGGACAATCTCACCGCATTAATAATACATGAGCCACGATTGAATCTGAGGCCAACTATGCCACCAGAGACTGAGTGTGACTCTTAATTCCGTGCATGATGGAAGTACTTTAGCCTGAGGTAACTTTCAAGGAGGACATACTTGCGTGCAAGCCTTCACTTAGAGCACTAGCGCCAGGCAGAGTTCATGTGCACAGAAGTGTAAACTTACAGGAAGAGGCAGGAGCCACTAAGATGTTATATCACTCAAGACTGTAGACTTTGGTTGGGGGTCTAATGTTTTATTGAAGAAAACTCCCCCCTTACAAGACATCTGAAAATCCACTTAGTGCCCTTGAAAAATGTCTGTTTTGACTGTATGAACTAGTTCCCAATCACTGAAAGATAAAAACATCAAAATAAGCTAATAGGGTTTTGCCATGAACTATGACCTCGAGGGAGCACAAGGTAGAAAGAGCCATTTCCAGGGCCTCTATTAAGATCAGGGTCTTCAAGATCCAGCAAAGGGAACAGGAGAAAGCAGTATGTGGAAGAGAGAGGTAAAAGAAAGAATAAAAATAGAGAAAAAAGTGGAATATAATTTCTAGTATATAGAAAGAAAAGAGAATTGAGTAAGACCATCTTACTTGATTTTTTCAGTTAGATACAGTATTTGAAAATAATGTGGATGTATTGAAAGAGAACTATGGGGATGTTTGTATGAAAGCTATCCTTGAAAAAATTATTTTAAATGATATTTCATTTGGGAATACTGCCTTAGAAAAGACATTGTATGAAAGAGAATTTCCCTTTTGCCATTTTTTTATT
>CM053743.1:24860486-24879494 GCA_028658305.1 Pachyuromys duprasi
GCTGGCATCTTGTAGACAACTTAAAAGAAGAATCTTATTTCTCCATACATTAAGCTAGCCTATGTATTTTGATTGAGGAGTTGAGGCCATTAATACTTTTTTTAAAGTCATATTATTGACTCTTCAATATTTTACAATTGCATTGAAGATAAAGAGTGATATTAGCAATGCATAAGTGTATTTAAATGATGTTTCAGTTTTCATCTCTAATATTATTCATGCTTCTGTCTTCTCATGAGCATCTTATATTGGTTTTTCAGTTTTTGGAAAACTTGATGAAGTTTTCTTAAAATCATCTTTTTTTGAAGCGTTCCATACTGTTTTTTTTTTTATTAAGTACACTTATTCACTTTGTATCGCCCCCCATAAACCCCTGCCTCCACCTGTCCCAATCCCACCCTCCCTCCCCTTTCTCCACACATGCCCCTCCCCAAGTCCACTGAGAGGGGAGGTCTTCCTTTCCTTCCTTCTGATCCTAGTCTATTAGCTTTCATCAGGAATGGTTGCTTTGTCTTCCTCTGTAAGGCTGCTCCTACATCAGGATGAGGTGATCAAAGAGCAGGCCAATCAGTTCATGTCAGAGGCAGTCCTTGTTCCCATTTTTATGGAACCCACTTGGATAATGAACTGCCATGGGCTACATCTGTACAAGGGTTCTAGGTTTTCTCCATTAATGGTACTTGGTTGGAACATCAGTCTCAGGAAAGATGACTCATTTTACTTGTAACTTGATAATTTTGATCTCCTGTATTTGTATTATCATTTATTTTTTAATTTTTATAAGTTACAGTTTATTCACTTTGTATCCCAGCTGTAGTCCCCCCCCCCTTCCCTCCCAATACCACACTCCCTTCCTCTTCTTCTCCCATGCTCCTCCACCAGTCAAAGGGGAGGATAGGGGATGTCCTCCTCCCCTTCCATCTGAGACCTGATAGAATAGGGTCATTAATACTTTAAGTTATTTTTGAAATATATGCATCGTAACATATTTGCTATGTTCTACTCTCCAGTCCAAATACTGTTTCTAGTATTCTTTCAAGGGATCATTTAATGAAAAAGTAATTCCTATTGTTTCACCATGTTTAGATCACTGAAAGATATTCTTTCTTCCTACAACTATGAGAGATAATTTTGATAAGAAAGAAGTCTGCTTTTAGATGCTGAGACTCATAACCAGACCTTTGTCAGAGTGCAGGGAATCATATGAAAGAAGGGGGAGTTAGTATGACCTGGAGAAGACAGGAGATCAACAAGGATCAAATATATCTAGGCACAGGGGTCTTTTCTGAGACTGTTTCTTCAACCAAGGACTATGCATGGATATAACCTAGAACCCCTGCTTGGATGTAGCCCATAGCAGCTGAGTATCCAAGTGGGTTCCCTAGTAAGAGGAACAGGGACTGTTTCTGACATGAACTCAATGGCTGGCTCTTTTACCTCCCCCCCCCCCCACACACACACACAAGGAAAGAACAACCTTGCTACAGAGGAGGACATTGAAGCCAGTCCTGAAGAGACCTGATAAGCTAAGGTCAGTTGGAAGGGAAGGAGGACCTCTGCTCTCAGTGGACTTAGAGAGGATCAGGGAGGAGATGAGGGAGGGAGGGTAGAATTGGGAGGGAAAGAGGGAAGGGGCTACAGCTGGGATACAAAGTGAATATACTGTAACTAATATAAAAATAAAAATTTAATTAATAAAAGAAGTCTGCTTTTGCATTATGTGTGTGTGTGTGTGTTTTAACTTGAAATATATTGCTTTAGGTTTCTATTTGAGAAGTCAGCTATTATTGTGATAGGCTTTTTCTTTATTTGATACATGGTTTGCCTCTTGTATCTTTAACAGCCTTTTTCAGACAATTTTTAGCCTTTTTTCAGATTTTATTTATTTGTTTGTTTGTTTGTCTTGGTTGTGTTTAATACAAATTATTTATTTATTTATTTATTGTTTATTAGTTTATTTGCTTTGTATCCAGGCTGTACCACTTCCATCACCTACCAGTCCCACCCACCCTCTTTCTCCTCCCCCTATACCTCTTCCCTAGACCACTGATAGGGGAGGTCCTCCCTCTTCTATCTAGCCATGGTTTATTAGGTTTCATCAGCTTCCACTATGCTCCATCAGCTTCCACTATGGCCTGGCAAGGCTGCATCCATCTCTCAGGGGGAGCTAATCAAAAAGCTCGGTTCATGTCTAAGACATCCCCTTCCCCCCAACCCTTACTAAGGAACCCTCTTGGAAACTGAGCAGGGGTCTAAGTCCTTTCCATGCATGGCCCTTGGTTGAAGTATCAGTCTCTGCAGGCCTCCCTGGGCCCAGGTGTTTTGGCTCTATTAGTTTCTTTTTACAGTTCCTGTCCCCTCCAGGTTTTTCTCTCTTCCTTCTCTTCCATAACTATATAGTATATCTTGTAAAGTTTCTTTTATGATCCTATTTGCTGTGTTGTGCTCTTCTTTTATCTGCATGGGTACATTAGTTTTTATTAATATGTGGTAGCTTTCTTCTATGATCCTGATGAACATTAGTTCTATCCCATTGACCGGGGATTCTTTTCCTTTTTTTTTTTTTACTATAATTAATACAAATTTTTCTTTCATGATTTTATAGTTTCTTCATATAACTTGTATATAAGCTTAATATTGCTTATTCTTTCTACTTTACCTATGAGTCCTAGTATTTGATTTTCTACTTGATCTATTCTACTGATAAGTATTTACCTCAATTTTACTAATTAGGTTATTGTGTTTTTCAAATATATTTTAATTTTAACTTGAGTTTCTTCAGTATTTACCTTTCTTATTTATTTTCAGAACTTGAATTGTCATTTTATTCAGTCATGTATTTGTGTTTTTCTGGACTTCATTCAATTTGTTTCTATCCTCTTTAAAGTCTCTGAAGTGTTTAAATCATACCTTCTTTAAATATCTTAACTCTTTTGAAGAAGCTTTTTATTGTATGTTAATTTATTTTCCTCTGGTTAATCTAAATAATTCTCATTTGAAAATATTTCTAAGAGACTAGATTTTTGTTGTTGAGCTTTGGTTTTGTTTGTTTTTTGAAAGGGGTGATGTAGTATTAGGCTTTCATAATGTTTTTTTGTGATTGTATACAGAAATGTGGACTTCCATTGATTGTTTGTGATATGAGCTTCTATTGCTGTTTACCTGAGATGAAATTTAATTTTGTTTTTTGTTGTTGTTGTTGTTGTTGTTTGTTTTTTTTGTTTTTGTTTTTGTTTTTTGTTTTGTTTTTTTTTTCTCATCAAGATTCATTGATTTCAGGTCAGTTATGCTGCATTGGTAGGTCAATTCTTCAGATTCTCGTTGTTGATTTGGGATAGAAATAATGTAAGTAATTCCAATTAGGTAGTAAACAATAAATCATGTGACTGGGACATACAGTTATGTCTACTTCAGTTGAGATGCATCTGGGCTGAAAATGTGCTTGCGAGAGTGAGGACAGAATTTGTGACCTTGAGTTATGGACTTTCACCAGATTAGGCCAGAATAAAGACTGTTTGAGAGAGGCAAAGCCTTGGGGTTTGGCAAAATAATGTTCATGAAATTTACCAGGGTAGGCTGATGGACAAGCTAAGAGACCAAAATTAAGTCTGGGTATTGAGGATTGTTATCAGTGAATTTTTTTCTTTTTCTTTAATCTTCAGGTAGATCTTTACAGGATTGTAATTGTGTAATAGAATTTAAGTAACCATTGTTGAGCAACATTTTACGAAAGAAGGGGGAAATGAAATGATGTCTCCACACCCTACATTAGTAGCAATAAAAACTGATTTACAACTGCTATGGTTGCTTTTCTTTTAATGATGTAATGTATAAGTATTATAAATTTAAAAGATAATGAATAAATTTTATTTTAAAAAACAGAATTTATTTTTCTGAAATTATTATTATGAGACTTTTTATGACTTAATCTTTTTCCCTAAGGGTTATAGAGCTATATAAACCCTTTACCTGCTCTTGATTTAACTTTGATAGGTGAAATATATCAAAAAAATCATCCACTTCCTTTAGATTTTCCAAATTTGTGGAAAACAGGCTTTTGAATTAAGTCCTAATGATTTTTTGGATTTTGTCAGTCTGTTGTTATGCCTCCCTTTTCATTTCTGATTTTGTTAATTTGGATACTGTCTTTATATATATATTAGTTAGTTTGACTAGGGTTTTGTTTATATTGTTGATTTTCTTGAAGAATCAACTCTTGATTTTGTTGATTCCTTGTATTGTTCACTTTGCTTCCAATTTATTGATTTCAGCTCTGAGTTTGTTTTCTGCCAGCTACTCCACTTGGCTGTGTTTGCTGCTGCTGCTGCTTCTTCTTCTTCTTCTTCTTCTTCTTCTTCTTCTTCTTCTTCTTCTTCTTCTTCTTCTTCTTTTCAAGAACTTTCAGGTTATGTTAAGTTCCCAATATGTGATCTCTCCAATTTCTTTTTAAAGGCACTTAGTGCTATGAACTTTCCTCCTAGTACTGCTTTCATGGTGTCCCATAAGTTTGGGTAAGCTGTGCCCTCATTCTCAATTGAATTCTAGGAATTCTTTAATTTGTTTCTTTATTTCTTCTTTCACCCAGTGATCATTGAGCAGGGAGTTGTTCATTATCCATGAGTATGTAGGCTTTTTGCTGTTTTTGTTGTTGAGATCTAGCTTTAATCCATTAGCTGATAAAGAACAATGGGTTAACTCAATTTTCATGTATCAATTGTGGTGTGCTTTGTGACCATCATGGTCAGTTTTCCAGAAGATTCCATGTGGTGCTGAGAAAAAGTATATTATTTTGTGTTTGGGTAAAAAGTTCTGTGAACATTTATTAGGTCCATTTAATTCATGACCTCTGTTAGCTTCATTATTTCTCTATTTAGCTTTGGTCTCAATTATCTATCCATTGGTGAGAATGGGGTCTCTCATTATTAATGTGTTGGGATCCTGGTGTGTTTGAATCTTTAATAGTTTCTTTTACATTTGCAGGAGCCCTTGTATTTGGGGCATAGATGTTCTGGATTGTTATGTCCTCTTGGTGCATTTTTCCTTTAATGAGAATGAGGTGACCTTCTCTATCTCCTTTGGTTAATTTTGTTTGAAAGCCTGTTTTATTAGATATTAGGATGGCTTCTCCAGCTTGCTTCTTGGGTCCATTTGCTTGGAAAACCTCTTTCCAGTCCTTTACTCTGAGGTAGTATCTATCTTTGTTAGTGAGGTGTGTTTCTTGAATGTAGCAGAATGTTGGATCCTGTTTCCACAACCATTCTGTTAGCCTGTGTTCTTTTATTGGACAGTTGAGTTCTTTCATGTTGATAGATAATAATGACCAATGACTGTTAGTTCCTTTTATCATGGAGTTGGTGGTGACAGTGTGCTTGTGTATTTGTTTTCTTTTGCTTTTGCTATTGTAAAGTCATCTAAATCCTGTATTTTCTTGGGTGCAAGTGACCTCTGTGGTTGGAGTATTTCTTCTAGTATCTTCTGTAGGGATGGGTTGGTGCATATATAGTGTTTAAATTTAGTTTTGTCATGGAATATCTTGTTTTATCCATCTATGGTGATTGAAAGTTTTGTTGGATATACTATTCTGGGTTGGCATGTATAGTCTCTGTGTCTGCATGGCATCCGTCCATGCCCTTCTGGCTTTCATTGTCTCAGTTGAGAAGTAAAGTGTGATTCTGATAGGTCTAATTGTATATATTACTTGGTCTTTTCACTTGCTGCTTTTAATATTCTTTATTTTTTTCTGTAGATTTAGCATTTTGATTATTATGTGGCAGGAAGAATTTCTGTTTTGATCTAGTATCTTTGGTGTTTTGTAAGCCTCTTTTATGTTTAAGGACATCTCTTTCTTTAGGTTGGAAAAAAGTCTTTTATGGTTTTTCTTGAAAATATTTTCAGTACCTTGGAGCCTGGAATCTTCTTTTTCACCTTTTCCTATTACTCTTATGTTTCTTTTTTCATGGTGTCCTTTATTTCTTGGATGTTTTCTTTCAGGAAGTTTTCTGTTTTCTTTGAAAGATGTTTCAATTTCTGTAATTGCATCTTCAGGGCCTGAGATTTTTTTCTCCCATATCTTGTATTCTTTTGGTGATGCTTACTTCTGTGGTTCCTGATCTCTTCTCTCAGTTTTCCATCTCCAGGAATTTTTTATTTTGTGTTTACTTTATTGATTCTAACTCCATTTTCATGTCATGAATGATTTTATTCATTTCCTTCACCTGTTTGCTTGTGGATTGCCCTCTGTCTATGCTGGCTTCTATTTGTTTGGTTATATTCGCTTGTATTTCTCTGAGAGATTTGTTTGTTTTCTCTTCATATGCCTCTAATAACTGTATAAACATAGATTTAAAGTCATTTCCTATGTTTATGATGCATGTGAATATCCGTTTTGGGGGTGAGGGGAGTTCTGGTAGAGTCATGATATTCTGGTTTTTATTGATTGTGTTCTCATGCTAGATTTTAGCCATCTGGTTGTCCATAGCTTTGGTTGTTTGTTCCTTGAACCTGTACCTAAGACTGGATCTGCCTGTCTCTGTGGTCTTCAAGATGACAAGAGAGGTCCAGAGGAACATGAATGGGTGCTGGTTTTTTGGATGCAACCATGCTCAGGTGGATGTTTCAGAAAGCACATCACAGGCACAGGTGCCTTGAAGGGCAGGGGTCACCTGTGCAGTTACCTTGAAGGAAGGGTAAGGGCTCAGGTGCCTTAGGTAGCTGAGGGGGCAGAGGTGCCTCAGATAGAAGCAGCATATTTCTTATAGAGGCCTATTCAGAAGATAACTCTTTGGCCTGAGGTTGGCAACTGTGAGCAAGAACCTTAGAGTCCTGCCCACAATGACCCAAGTTCCTGGAAGTCACAGATCCAGCAGCACAGGATGAAGTCAGGCAAATCAAAGTACATTCACCACTTCCTACCTGCTGAACTGCCACATGTGGCTGCTTAAATTCCAACTGGATAAATCAAACCATGAAGGGCAGATGTGGCCCTGGCAGGTAGTTATTGGGGCACTGGCTTTTGAGGTAATCAGCCAGGAACAGGAAGGTGACAGCACCCAGCAACAGAGTCCAGAAATGGAACACTCTCCAGATCCTGGGAAGTGGAGGAGGGTATCCACTTCCTTTGACAACCATGTAGTATACTGTTCCTAAGAAGGCTGCTGAGCTACAGCTAACAGGCCTTCCAGACACTGCCCTCCTAGGACTCAGATTTGTCTGGGCTCTGCATCCTTAGATCAGGAATCCATATGATTTTAGTGTCCACTGATCTCCACAAAGAAACCAGTAGAACAATAGTTTGGAGCTTAGAATGTTGTCCCAGGAATTCAGAAGTTGACCTCAGGGAAGCAGGAGTAATCTGATGTCTGAATGCTGGAGCATAGGGTCCCTGGACCTGGGGATCTGCATGTTCTTGAGTATTTGGAAGGGGCAGTGGGTTCATAGTTCATGACTCTTGGGCACCAGAGCCAAAACCATACAATGGAAAGAAGACAGCATCTTCAACAAATGGTGCTAGTCTAAATGGATGTCTACTTGTAAGATAATGCCAAGTGGATCAAAGACCTCAACATAAAACCAGATACACTAAATCTGCTAGACAAGAAAGTATATAAGAGCCTTGAACTCATAGGCATAGGAGATAACTTCCTGAACAGCACACCAACAGCTCAGGCTCTAAGATCTAAATGGGACCTCTTGAAACGGAAAACCTTCAGTAAAGCGAAGGATACTATTAATAGAAGAAAAAGGCAGTCTACTGATTGGGAAAAGATTTTCACCAATATTACATCTTACCTGAAGCTAATATAGAAAGACCTCAAGAAATTCAACACCAACAAAGCGAATAACCCAGTTTAAAATGAGACACAGAGCTAAAGAGATAATTCTCAACAGAGGAATCTTGAATTGTGGAGAAGAACTTAAAGAAATGCTCAACATCCTTAGTCATCAGGGAACTTATTATCAAAATGGACCTCCCCTATCAGTGGACTTGGGGAGGGGCATAGGTGGAGGAAAGGGAACTCAGATGGGATTGGGAGAGGAAGAAAAAGGGGACTACTTTTGGGATACAAAGTGAATAAAATGTAATTCATAAAAATAAATAATTTTTAAAAATCCTTAATCATTTTCAGTCAACCTCAAACTGTCTCTGCCAATGTTTGCAATTCTCCTTTTCTCTTATTGCTCAATCAAGCATTTTTTTTATGAATCAAAATTTACACTTTTCTTTTATATGCAACCAGAATCTATCAAGTTTGACTGCAGTGTGCAAATTTATTACTTTCATTTTTGTAATCTTGTATTTAAAGTTTGTTCTTGAGAACAAAAAGACACTGAAATTCCTCTTAACACCTGTAAGAATGGCTAAGATCAAAAGCTCAAATGACAACACAGGTTGGAGAAGATGTGGAGAAAGGGAAACCCTCCTTTCAAGTGAAAACTTGTACAACCACTTTGGAAATCTGGTGCTTTCTCAGAAAATTATGAATAGCACTACCTCAGTATCCCAGTACCTACTGGGCATGAACCTGAAGGATGCCTTACCATACATCAAGGACATTTGCTCAACCATGTTCATAGCAACTTTATTTGCAATAGTCAGAATCTGGAAATGAACTAGATGTCCCTCAACCAAAGAATGGATACAAATATGGTGAATTATACAATGGAATACTATTCAGCTATTAAAAACATGGGAATCATGAAATATGCAGGCATATGGATGGAACTAGAAAAGATCATCCTGATTGATATAACCTAGAACTGGAAAGACACTCATAGTATATAATCACTTATATGTGGATATTTGTCATATAATATAGGCTAAACATACTAAAATCTACAGACCTAAAAAAGCTAAACAACTAGGAGGACTCTTGGGAGGATGCTTAATTTTCATTCAGAAGGCAAACAGGATAGACACAGGAAGCTTTCGAAGAGAGGGATCAGGGCAGGGGCCTACCTCGAATGTCCTCTGGAAGGCTCCACTGAACAGGAAATCAAAGCAGATGCAAAGACTCACAACCAAAATTTGGGCACAATGCAGGGTGTCTTATGCAAGAAGGTAGTGGTGGGGTTGGAGAGAAGGACCTGAAGGAGACAGGAGCTCCACAAGGAGACCAAGAAATCAAACAAAACAAAACAAAAAAACAACATAAAAAAAACTGGGCTTAGGGGACCCTTCAGAGATTGATGTATCAACTAAAGACTATGCATGAAAAGGACTTAGACCCCCCTGCTCTAATGTAACCAATAGGCTGTTCAGTCAACATGTGGGTTCCCTAGTAAGGGGCTCAGGGGCTGTTTCTGACAAGAACTCAGTTCCTTGCTGTTTGATCACTTCTTCTTAGTAAGGAGACCTTGCCAGCCCACATAGGAAGTGGATCTAGGCAGTCCTTATCAGACTTCATAAGTTA
Organism: Pachyuromys duprasi; assembly: GCA_028658305.1. Taxonomy (NCBI): domain Eukaryota; kingdom Metazoa; phylum Chordata; class Mammalia; order Rodentia; family Muridae; genus Pachyuromys; species Pachyuromys duprasi. The sequence continues at coordinate 24,869,897 of CM053743.1, forward strand.
AGGTCAGATAGTTGGGGAAAAGGACTCCCCATTTCAGTGGACTAGAGGAACAGGGTAGGGGGAGAATAAGGGACTGTGGGATCTGGAGGAGATGAGGGTGGGGGCTACAATTGAGATATAAAGTGAATAAATTATAAAAAGAAAAGGAGGTATACTTTGTATACTCAAGAGTTTTGTTACTTTAATGTTTTTCTCAAAGATAAAAAAAAAAAGTCACATGAGGTATTGATCTTTGCCATTCTGAAGAATGTAAGGAGAAATATCAGGGTCATTTTGATTTGCATTTCCATGATGACTAAGGATGTTGACTATTTCTTTAAGTGTTTCTCTGCCATTTGATATTCCTCTATTGAGAATTCTCTCTTTAGCTCTGTACCCCATTTTTTAAATGGATTACCTGATTTGTTGCTTTTAAAATTATTGAGTTCTTTATATATTCTAGATACCAACCCTCTGTCAGATATCTGGTTTGTGAAGATACTTCCCCAGTCTATAGGCTATCGATTTGTTCTCATGACAGTGTCCTTTGATTTACAGAAGCTTTTCAGATTCATGAGGACCCATTTATTGATTGTTGCTCTTAGAGCCTGTGCTATTGGTGTTTTGTTCAGGAAGTTGTCTCCTGTGCCAATGTACTCAAGGCTCTTCCCCACTTTTTCTTATAACAGATTCAGCGTATCTATTTTTATGTTGAGGTCTTTGATCCATGTGGACTTTAGTATTTTACAGTATGATTAAATAAGAATCCATTTACATTTTTCTACATGTAGACATTCAGGAACATTTGTTGAAGTTGCTGTCTTTATTCCATTGCATAATGTTGGCTTGTTTGTCAAAGATCAAGTATCTATAATGTGTGTGTTCATTTCTGGTCTTCTATTCGATTCCACCGATCCACCATTCTATTGCTATGCAAATACCATGCAGGTTTTATTATTTCTCTGTAGTACATGCTGGTGGAGACGTGGAGAAAGGGGAACACTCCTCCATTGGTGGTAGGAAGGTAAACTTGTACAATCACTTCAGAAATCAATCTGGTGCTTTCTCAGAAAATTAGAAATAGTGTTACCACAAGATCCATCTATACCACTCCTAGGCATATATCCAAAATATGCTCAACTATACAACAAGGACATTTCCTCAACCATGTTCCTAGTGGCTTTGTTCGTAATAGCCAGAATCTGGAAACAACCCAGATGTCCATCAACAGAGAAATGAATACAGAAATTTTGGTATATTTACACAATGGAATATTACTGAGCAATTTAGAACAAGGAAATCATGAGTTTGTAGGCAAATGGTGGGAACAAGAAAAGATAATCCTGAGTGAGACATCCAGAAGCAGAAAGAAACACATGATATATACTCATTTATAAGTGGATATCAGACATACACTATAGGCTAAACATACTAAAATCTGTACACCTAAAGAAGCTAAGCAATCAGAAAAGCAAAGAGGATGGACATCAGAAGAAGGAGAAAACAGGAAATAGGACAGGAACCTGCCACAGAGGGCCCCTAAAAGGCTCTACCCTGCAGACTATCAAAGCAAATGCTAAGCCTTAGGCCAACCTTTGGGCAGAATGCAGAGAATCTTATGAAAGAGGTGGGAAATAGTAAGATCTGGAGTGGACAGAAGCTCTACAAGGAGAGCAACAGAACCAAAAAATCTGAGCACAGGGGTTTTCCCTGAGACTGATGCTCCAACCAAGTACCATGCATGGAGATAACCTAGGACATCTGCACAGATGTAGCCCATGGTAGCTCAGTGTCCAAGTGGGTTCCATAGTAATGGGAATATGGACTGTCTCTGACATGAACTGATTGGCCTGCTCTTTGATCACCTCCCCCTGATGGGGGAGCAGCCTTACCAGGCCACAGAGGAAGACAGCACAACCACTCCTGATGAGACCTAATAGACTAGGATCACAACGAAGGAAAAGAAGGCCTCCCCTCTCAGTGGACTTGGGGAGGGGCATGTGTGCAGAAATGGGAGGAAGGGAGGACTTGGGAGGGGAGAAGAGAGGGAACTACAGGTGGGATACAAAGAGAATAAAGTGTAATTAATAAAAAAATTTAAAAAATAAACAAGATTTCACACACATAAAAAGGAAGCCAAGCAAGAAGGAGGACCCTCGGTAAGATGCTCAATCATCAATCAGGAAGGCAAGCGGTATGGGCATTGGAAGAGGAAGAAAACAGGGAACTGGACATGACCCAGAGGACCTCTAAAAGACTCTACCCAACAGGGTGTCAAAGTAGATGCTAAGACTCTTTACCAAATCTTGGACAGAGTGCAGAGAATCTTATGAAAGGTAGGGGAGATGGAAGATTTGGAGGGAACAGAAGCTCCACAAAAAGAGCAATAGAACCAACAAATGGGGGCATAGGGGTCCTTTTGTTTAATGGTAAAGCACAATCTATAATTAAATATGGGTGAAATTTATATATTAGAGTTGAAAAGGATATTTCAGGTATGGTGGTGATATTAGAGTACTTAAGAAAAAAGCATTGACTCTTAAAATAATTGGAGGCGACTGTGTGTTGACTGACTTCAAGCTCTGGCAACATCATCAGTTTTGAAAAGGTTGCTCATTCTCCATGTCCTTTTCTGCTGGATACCTAATTATACTGTCCTCTAGTTCCTACTTCCTCATCCGTGTCCCCCTACTCACACTCATAGCCACAGACTAGATGAGCAGAAAATCTCCTGCCACATTTCCCAGACATGCCAACAGCTTAACATACTAACAGTTTAAGTCTGATTTAGGTTCCATCAATGGAACATACTGAAGAGAGGACATGAGAGCAAGCCACCTTTATATAGGCAGGTTAATTACCATATTCCTGGGTATGATCACTGTTGTCTAGTCACAAGTCAGCATGGGTGGGGAATGGTGACATCAATCAGCATTAACTTCTTAACCCTGGATTGGGTTCCACTAAGCTTGACACTGACACTCATAGTTCTATGGTCATGCTCATGACTTTCATTCCTCCAGCTTGGTAACAGCACGGGCAGCCCCCAGTTCTCTGCAGTAAATGTCTTTCTGTTTGAAATACTTGGTGTGTTTCTACTTCCTTTGTGGAACCTGATCTAATGCAAATGTCTTACTTCCTCTCAGAAAAGTTTCAAAAGCAACAGGGAAATCTACATAAAATTTCATAATGTAGAGTTATATACTATGTACAAACAAACTTTGGTCTAGAGATTGACAAGCCAACTTAGGATTCATGGAATACAATACAGCGAAGACACTAAAATAGTACCATCTCTATGTAGTCATCATTTGATTAAATTATTTTCCTATGTCAACAGTTTTATATATACATAGTGTAAAAATAAAATGTAAGTTGTAAAATGTAGGTTGAAAAAGTTCTTTCTTTCCTTGTTTCTCATTGCATGTTCACACTTCCTAGAAGCAATTCATGTAGCCATATCTATAGAGTTTTATTAAATTTTTAATTTTCTATTTGTTAGTTTATTTACTTTGTATCCCAACTGTAGCCCTCCCATTCTCTCCCAATTTCACCCTCCCTCATCTCCTCCCTGACCTTCTCTAAGTCCACTGATAGGGGAGGTTCTCCTGCCCTTCCATCTGACCCTAGCTTATCAGGTCTCTTCAGGACCATCTGCAATGTCCTCTTCTATGGCCTGACAAGGCTGCTCTTCCCTCTGGAGGAGGGGGTCAAAGAGCCAGCCACTGAGTTCATGTAAGAAACAGTCCCTGTTCCTTTTACCATGGAACCCACCTGAGCTGCCATGGGCTACATCTAAGAAGGGGTTCTAGGTTATATCCATGCATGGTCCTTGGTTGGAGAAACAGTCTCACAGAAGACCCCTGTGCCCAGACATATTTGGTCCTTGTGGAGTTCCCGTCCTCTCCAGGTCTTAGTAACTCCCCTTCTTTCATATGATTCCCTGCACTGTGCCCAAGATTTGGTTATGAGTCTCAGCATCTGCTTTGATACATTGATGGGTAGAGTCTTTCAGGGGCCTTCTATGGAAATCTCCTGTCCTGTTTCTTCTTTTCACCTACATCCAATGCCCATCCCATTTGTCTTTCTAAGTGAAGATTGATCATCTTACCCAGGGTCCTCTTTCTTGTTTATCTTCTTTAGGTGTACAGATTTTAGTGTGTTTATCCTATCTTATAAATCTAGTACCCACTTATAAGTGAGTATATACCCTCTGTGTCTTTCTGCTTCTGGGATACCTCACTCACTCAGGGCACAGGGACCTTTTCTGAGATTTATACTCCAACCAAGGACCATGCATGGAGATATCCTAGAACTCCTACATAGATATAGCCCATGGCAGCTCATTCTCCAAGTGGGTGAACTCAGTGGCTGGCTCTTTGATCACCTCTTCCTGGGGGTGGGGAGAAGGAGACTTACCAGACCACAGAGAATGACAATGCAGATGGTCCTAAGGAGACCTCAGAGGCTAGGTTCAGATGGAAGGGGAGGAGAACCACCCATATCAGTGTACTGGGGGATGGGCAAGGAGGAGAAGAGGGAGGGAGGGTGTGATTGGGAGGGGCTGGTGTAGGCAGCTACAGCTGGGATGCAAAGTGAATAAATTGTAATTAAAAAGTAATAAAAATCTTTAAATATATCTTTAGAATGATAGTGGGATTTTTGTAAATATTAGTATATGTTAATTTGTGTGATACAATTTAAGCCTTTGGCTTCCTTCCTTCTGACATTTTAAAAGTGGTAGACACTTTTTGTAAAAAGGGTCAGTTCCTCTCTATATAGTGCACAATGATCACTTCAGACAGATAATAAGATAACTTTTATTTTCTCCTCGATTTTCTATTCTTAGCTCTACCAGATCAGCAAGGAAGAATTGTTTTCTCTACAGAATAAGGGGAGCATATCAGAAGTATCCTGTTTACTCTAGGACCTGTAATTGCAATGGAGAAAAGTGCTTTAGTTAGGATCCATTGTAATTCCTTGAAACAAGCTAATTGCTATTTTCAATACAGGCTTTACAAAGCTAATAAGACAAGTGAAGCAACCATTTATTCATTCAACATGTTTGTACTGACCATTGCCATTCTTGGACCATGGAAAGAAGCCAAGAAAATTGAGATTATCAATAAAAGGAAGCATTCGTAAATCATGACAATCGTAGAAATCTAAATTCAGAATGAACATTATCTAATCATTTTTCTTGTAAGATACTTACCTAATAAGTGACTTTAACTTTTAGGAATTATAAGCAAAAACCTGGCACATGACTGCTGATTTTATTTTTTCCTGTGTTTTTAATTATCTGTATTATTCATCTATCTAACTCACCAATCTTGGATGTTATTAAATAACCTCTTTCCTTATTTCACCATATATGAATTGAGAGGAGTGGATACTGACCTTATTCATTGACATAGGAATGTCAGCATTTTGATTTGAATGGTGGATGTCTCCTAGAGGTTCACATAATTAAGACAATATTCAGTGGGTAACATTATTTTGAAGACTGTGGAACCTTTGAGAGGCTGAGTCTTCCTGGTAGAAGTAGGACCACTAAGGACTGATATTTGAAGGTCCTCCCTCTGGGTTGAGCCTGTGCACTCTGCCTTTGCATTTGCATAAATGTGATCAAATGGCCATCATATGGTCCAGTAGTACAGATCTAGAGTACTCATTTTGTTTATTTTTCCTGTCATTGTAAGCTTCAATCCACTGAATCTGTAAACACATATTTTTATCCCTTAACACGTTTCTCAGGACTTCTAACACAGTGTCATGAAAAGTGACCAATCCAGAAAATACAGAAAAGGAATATTAACAAAAATATGCATTCAACAATTTTGTATTTAATTTGTAATATCTTAACAAGAGAACAAATTTGATTTCAGCTTAAATTAGTAAAGGTATGTCATGTAAAATTTTAGGAGTAATACAATGAAAATTGAAAAAGAGCCAAAGTAAATTCAACAAGGAATATGGTGATGGCAGCAAGATAGCTATGTTTTTATGTACTGTGAGTTCTTTACAACATTAGATACATTTTCAACTAAGTCTTCACAATAACTTTGTAACAAACATAATATCATTATCTCTGGATTGATTTAGGTTTAAAAATAGGTGAAATGATACTTTAATTTTGGTTTTTAAATTATTTCAATTTTTTACTTTTTAAATTATTTCTTTTTATTATTAATTATACAAAGTTTATTCACTTTGTATCTCCCATGTAGCTCTCTCCCTACTCCCCTCCCAATCCCACCCTCCCTCTTCCTTCTCCAAGCATGCCCTCCCCAAGTCTACTGATAGGGGAGATCTTCTTTTCCTTCCTTCTGATCCTAGTCTATCAGCTCTCATAAGGAGTGGCTGCATTGTCTTCCCCTGTGGCCTGGTAAGGCTGCTCCCCCCTCAGGGGGAGGTGATCAAAGAGCAGGCCAATCAGTTCATTTCTGACAGTCTCTCTCCCATTACTATGGAACCCACCCAGACACTGAACTACCATGGGTTACATCTATGCAGGGGTTCTAGGTTATATCCCTGAATGGTCTTTGGTTCAGTCTCAGAAAAAACAAAACAAAACAAAACAAAACAAAACAAAACAAAACAAAACAAAAAAACAAAAAAAAACCAAAAAAAAAAACCTGTGCCTTGACTTTTTGTTCTGTTGCTCTCCTTGTGGAGCTCCTGTCCTCTCCAGGTCTTACTATCTCTCCCTTCTTTCATAGGATTCCCTGCACTCTGCCCAAAGTTTGCCTATAAGTCTCAGCATCTGCTTTGATACCCTGAAGGGTAGAGCCTTTCAGAGTCCTTCTGTGGTAGGCTCCTGTCCTGTTCCCTGTTATCTCCCTCTTCTGATGTCTATTTTCTTTGCCTTTCTGAATGGGGATTGAGCATCTTAGCCAGAGTCCTCCTTCTTGATTAATTCCTTTATGTGTACAGATTTTAGTATGTTTATCATATATTATATATCTAATATGGATTTATGAGTGAGTATATATCCTGTGTGTCTTTCTGTTTCTGGGATACCTCACTTAGAATGATCTGTTCCAGTTCCCACCATTTGCCTGTAAATTTCATGATTTCCTTCATTTTTATTGCTGAATAATAAGTTTCTTATGTGTAACTAGCTATTAATGATCAGTCTGAGAACTGATGATATTATCCAGTTTGCCTCCAGTCTATTCCCCTTCACTAATAGGATACAAATATGGTTGAAAATTACATGGTTAGAAAGGAATCCTGGCAGAAATACAATTAAAAGTCTCACTAATAGGTTATATTGTATATAATCTCAAGGGAGTGGCTTGGCTCTAGAAAGGTCAGAAAGTAACAATCTTATAAAGATTATTGAAACAATTTGATTTTGTGATTTGAATAGATAATGAAACATGTAGTAGCAGTGAGAATTTGAAAGTTTATGTCTTTCCTACATCTGCTCTACTCCTTATAGAGTTTGTTGGTATCACCTTGAAAGATGATAACACTTAATTTATGTCACTTCTCTTTCATTGCTTAACTTGCAATGTCATGGAAAAGCAACATATTTAAAATTAAATAATGAATCAATCAATATTTAAATTATATACATTATACACATTAATTTACAGATCCTTTTTCTTTTTGTACAATTTTTATATTTTTATTAATTACAGTTTATTCACTTTGTATCCCAGCTGAAGCCTTCTCCCTCATTCTCTCCCAATCTCACCCTCCTTCCTTCATCTCCTTCCATGCCCCTCTCCATGTCTACTGACAGGAAAGGTCCTCCTCCCCTTGCATCTTACACTATCACAAATTCTATTGAGAATTTTCATTTTATAGGATGATGGAGTTATGGTACTCTGTCAATATTTAGCACTCAATAAGGATTCCCTTTTTAGAGTATGACTGAAAACTGTTTTATATGTTTATACAATGTGATATACACACACATACACATTACTTCAGTTGAGGAAATCAACATAGTTATTACTTCATACATTTTTTCTATGTAAAACCGTTCTTAAAACTTGTCCATATTAAGTAGTAATTAGATGCAAGTGAACCAGATGGAAAGTTTCCTCACAGACCTTAAAATAATTACAGGTAATTATTATAGGAAATTTTGAATATAGTACAAAGGACTTCATACATTTTTTTAATATGGTGAGAACACATGATCTGTTCTAATGGTTAAATTACTGCAATGCAGTATTATATGTATAAGCATTTTATACTAAATATTTATAGTTTATATAGGCTACAGATAAAATGTTGGACCACTTGACTAAAATACTTATATTTCTTAAACATCCTTAGCCTAAAATATTTTTCCATATCTGAGATCAACATTTTAGATTGGACATAAAAGTGAAATTATTCAGTATTTGTCTTTCTCTGTCTTACTTCACTTACTCTGCCATCCTCAAGGCTCTTTCATATTTAAGAAAATGGTAGGATTTTCTTTTTTTCTAAGCTCAATAATATCTCATTTTCAGTGTCTCTATGTGTCAGCATTTCTTGTGCATTCATCTGTTGGTGAACAAGTAAGTTACTTTTAAACTCATGCTACAATGGGCAGCGGAACACAGAATCTCTTCTAAAACTAGTTTCATTTCATGTGTGCATATATAATGAGTAAACTGCAGGATCAAATGGCCCTTTTTAATTTTAGCAATTTTGAAACCTATGTACTATTTTTCATGATTTAAAAATACCACCACCAGTGTACACAGTAAAATATTCATACTTATTATTATTATTATTATTATTATTATTATTTTGGGATAGAGTTTCTATGATTCCTTTTGTATTGTACCACAGAGAATACTTGCTTCAATAATCCTACATCCAGTGGAAAGATTGTTTTCTACACATTCACCATAAGAGGAGATTTATTTTTTAAAGATTTATGATGTGATCTGAAGGTACTTTAAGCTTTGATGCTTACAACTCATTGTGTGGAAATATAAGCAAAATAAACCTTTTGCTCTTGGTCAGTGTTTCCTTTCAGCAACAGAAACCCTAAGACAGAAATTGGTACCAGGTTCCTGGAGTATTGCTATGACAGACCTGACCCTGTTTGTGGGAGAGTTACTAAAGAACTTTGGAACTTTGTACTGTCCCATGGGACAAGTTGAGCAGGGTTACCTGAAGGAAGGAGTGGGAATGATAGGGACAGAGAAGCTAGGACTGGAGTTAAGACAGGATTTTGATCAAGACTCAAGACTCATTTATTCAACACTTGGATAGCATTTTTAAAGCAACAAACCACAAGCAACTTCCTTAAAGTAAAAACTACATCAGTCAGTAAAAATTTGCCTAAAAGTTAACTTGCAGACGACTTTCCTATTTAAGAACAGACAGTAGGGAGATCCAAGATGGCTGCCACGAGAGAACACTGTGTCTGAGGAGTAGGAGAGCAGAAACAACTCAGCGACCAGGAGACTGAACTCTGGGACCTAAAACGCCAGCATTGTGAGTGCCAGGTGAGCAGAACTCCTACGGTGAGAAAATCAAGTGGGAAAACCCTAGGGACACCCAGTTATTACCTGGAGAAATTTCCCTGTGACCAGCTGCGCACAGCTCTGATCTGGACGAGCGGCTGCACTGGGTGCCCGCACCCGCCATTATAGACTGTCTC
>CM053743.1:24879994-24897798 GCA_028658305.1 Pachyuromys duprasi
AAAAAAAAAAAAAGAACAGACAGTAGTAAGAGCATCTGTTTCCATCAGGTCTCTGTGAGACTAACCTCCAGACTTTATGCTAAAAATGAGGTAAAGAAGTAAAATTCTATAAGCTGACTCCTTCAGAACTTTAGGTTAGAAAAGTTTGAGTGGGCTCTCTGTAAGAGCTTGGAAGATGCAAATGTTGAGATCAATGGAAACGTGGGATCCCATCTTGTGAAGCTTCCTAGGAAAAGAAAGACTTAACAAGGCCATTTATTTGTTATTCTACATTAAGAACAACTAAAGAGAATCCTTTGCTCTATGGGGAAACTGATGCTGATCATCTAGGACAGGAGAATCTTTTGTGATATTTTAAGCCTAGCATGATTAATGCAGACTCTTTGGGGATGTATTTCATTGGTCCTTAAACAAAATATGTGTTCCATAGGCATCCAAGTTTATGCTTCCTGCTAGCCTATGAACTTAATAGTGTAAGAGTCACTGAGATAGTACAAGTTTTGAGGATATAAAAGAGTCATGTATAACATCTAAATCTTGGCACTAAAGCCTCATTGGCAGATGAAGTTCCCAGTCCTGAAGGTGTCATGGAGTCAAATTGAGGAGTGGTATCATTAAGAGAACCCAAGATGAAAGTGAAGTTCAGTTGGAGCAAGAGATCTTAGATATTTGGAGATACCAGTAGTATGGATTGACCATCAATGACATTAGCTATGGTGAGGAGGAACAGGCCTGAGGCTGGGAGAAAACTTATGGGGTGGATCTAGATAAGTGCATGAATCCTATTGGAGGAACCCAGAAGAATAAGAGTGGATACCAGATATTGGACACTGAGTTGTTTATCTCATTGATGTTGGATTTGCTTTTTCTGACTGCCTGGGTCTTCCCTATTAAAATAGAAATAAGAAAGTATTTATCTTTGTTTTGATTTTACAGAAGCCTACAAGATATTTTGGAATTTTACAGAGACATTGAAATTTTAGAGAAATTTTTGATATATTAAGAAGATTGAAAATTTAAAGTTTGCACAACTTTTAAAAGTATTTGTGTTTTATATTCTGCTTTTAATTTTAATATACCATCTTGGAGACTAATGAGAAAGGAAAGTTGAAGAGTGGTTTGTCTGCATGTCACAATGACAAAGGGCCAATTGTGCTGGTTAGTTTTATGTCATCTTGACACACCAGAATCATCTAAGTGGAGAGAGCCTCCATAAGATCAATCTTTAGGAAAGCCTATATGGCATATTCTAAAATCAGATTTATGTGGAAAGAGCCAATCTATGGCATGTGGTGTCATTCCTAGTCTGATGATGAAGCTGGGGTATATAAGGAAGCAGGCAGGGCACAAGGAGCAAGAACCACACCCAATGACCTCTACAGCAATAGTTGCCCTGATTGTGATACTGATTGAATTCTTTGATGATGAGCAGCAATATGGAAGTACAAGTAAAATAATCCCTTCTTGATTTTGATCTACAAACCACAATTAAGATACCTGATGTATAACACAGAGATATCTCTCTGCATTTTTACCACCCATCATACCCACCATCCAGAGATATCAATGTTTCATTTCTTGAAAGACTTCTGTTACATTAACGGCTGCAAAAATAGAGATGGTTTAATGATAACTTGGAACAGGTACCTCTGCTTCAGAGGACCCAAGTTTAATAATCATTATGCAAGACACCATCTCATAATCATCACCAATGGCATCTATGTTCATCTGCACACATTTACATATACAAATACACATAATTAAAATAAATAAATATTCAAAATGATAGAATTCTTTCTTTGTTTCAGATCATGCTATTTCCTCATTTCCTTTACCCCTTTCTGAAGGATGAAGCATGTTTACAAAAAGTTACATTTTTTGGACTTTCTACAGATTTTAGTGTTCATGAGATTTGCTTCCATTATTAGCTACTTCATTTGACAAGTATTTATAAACCTTCTCATTTTTAGTAGCAGACACCTTGTCTTTTAATATCAGCTTTTAATTTTGTTCCATTGGATCTGTTTACAGGAAGCAATCCAGGATGTTTTGTAACTTATCTGCAAAACACATTTGCAATCACAACTTACTGGCTGTCTTGTATATCATTATTCACAGCATAATCTTACAAGGGTTCAATGCCACTATCTTCTTATATTACTAGTATATGTTATTTTCCTGTCAAACATCATTAGTCATCAAACTTCCTGTTTTCAAAATGTATTTTTAAATTTTATTTGAGAGTTCCATACATGAATACACTGCTTTTATGCTATTTTTACTTCTACCTCTCTACCTACAACTTCTTCCTTCCACCCATACTTGCTCTTAGAGCCATTATATCTTTGTCTATAATTAAGGTTTACATTGGTAAATAACACCCATAAAACTTTGAGTCCACTTAATATTATATTCCTCTGTTGAGGGAGACCTAGGTTGTTTCCATATTCTGGCTATGCGACTAGAATTGATACGAACATGGTTGAGCAACAAGGTTGAGAACATGGTCCTTGTTGTATACTTGAGAGTCTTTTGGATATATGCATAGGAGTGGCATAGCTGGATCTTGAGGTAGCACTTTTTCTAATTGTTCAAGGAAGCGCCATATTGATTTCAACAGTGGTTGTACAAGTTTACATTCCCACCAGCAATGGAGGAGGATTATCAGGCATCTTGCACAGTAACTTCCATGTGAGAACTAGCCCTTAGAGAAGAGACTTTCAAGTCAGAAGCAGCCCTATTTTTACCAACTTTGGTATTTGAAGTGTTGTATCTTTACTATTTGGAACTTATGTTTAGACCATAGGAGGCAATCAAAGACAATCAAAGTAGGCTGTGTTGTTTTGGAAATTTCTTGGACTTGAAACCCCTAAACATAATCTCAAAGGTAGAATTTTTTAATATACCTGTCACCAGGTAGTTGTTGGATAGCTATGACATCTAGATGAATTAATTCTATTTAATTTCTCTCTCTCTCTCTCTCTCTCTCTCTCTCTCTCTCTCTCTTTCTTCTCCATATATCCTTCCCCCCCACACACACACACGAGGGAGAGAAGGAGAGTAGTCTACTTTATAGTACCTGTGTCCTACTAACCCTGTCTATGCACATTTTTCTCCTTCTTCTGCTTCTTTCGTTGCTCTAAACTATACAATAACATATATAAGCAGGAGCTAGGATTTACAAATAACAGAGAAAACCCAACATTTGTCTTTTAGGTGGTTGTTACCTAACAGTATAATATTATTCTATGTTCTCATTTATCAGTTTCCTTAGGTGTTTTACATTCAGGTCAGAAATTTCCTTCCCTCCTCCCTTTTCTGTCACTCCCTCTTCCCTTCCCTCTCTATATTCCTGTTCCTTTTCTTCTTAGAGAAGGGAGGACCTCCTATGGATTTCAGGCTGCCTTGGCATATCAAGTAGGACTGGGAACATCTATCTTATTCTATTGAGACTAGACAAGGCTGCCAGTTAGGGGATAGGGATCTAAAGGCAGGCAACAGAGTCAGAGACAGTGTCTGCTTCTGCTGTCACATCCTACATGACTGCCCAGTTGTACATCTGTTGCATAGTATAGAGACCTATCTCTATTCCATGGATGATCTCTGTATGATTCAGTCTCTGTGAGCACCTATGAGACCAGGTTAGTTCACTCTGTAGGTTTTCCTGTGGTGTCTTTGAATTATCTGGGTCTTTTGATCCTTCCCTCATTGCTAGATCATCTGGAGGTATCTCCATCCCTGATCTCAAGCTGTACTACAGAGCAATAGTTGTAAAAACTGAATGGTATTGGCATAGAAACAGAATAGTAGATCAATGGAACCGAATAGAAGACCCAGAAATAAACCGACACACTTATGGAAACTTGATTTTTGATAAAAAAGCCAAATTCGTCCAATGGAAAAAGGACAGAATCTTCAACAAATGGTGCTGATCCAACTGGATGTCTATTTGAAGGAAAATGAAAATGTATCCATATTTATCACCCTGCACAAAATAAAATCCAAGTGGATCAAAGACCTCAACATAACACCAGACACATTAAATCAGTTAGAAGAAAAAGTGGGAAAGACCCTACAACTCAAAGGCACAGGAGACTACTTCCTAAACAGAACACCAACAGCATAGGCTCTAAGATCAACAATCAATAAGTAGGACCTCATGAAGCTGAAAAGCTTCTGTAAAGCAAAAAAAAAAAAAAAAAAAAAAAAATGGGTATGGAGCTAAACAGAGAACTCTCTGTAGAGGACTGTAAAATGTCAGAAAAACACTTAAAGAAATGCTCAACGTCCTTAGTCATCAGGGAGATGCAAATCAAAATGACTCTGTGATTTCACCTTACACCCACCAGAATGGTTAAGATCAACTCAAGTTTCAACACATGCTGGAGAGGTTGTGGAGAAAGGGGAACCCTTCTCTATTGCTGGTGGGATTGCAAATTTGTACAGCCACTCTGGAAATCAATTTGGTGCTTTCTTAGACAAGTAAGAATTATGATTCCTCAAGATCCAGCTATACCACTCCTAGGCATATATCCAAAAGATGCTCAAGTACACAACAAGGACATTTGCTCAACTATGTTCCTAGCTGCTTTATTCGTAATAGCCAGAACCTGGAAACAACCCAGATGTCCCTCAGATGAGGAATGGATACAGAAATTGTGGTACTTTTACACAATGGAATACTACTCAACAATTAAAAAGGAGTCAATCATGAAATTTGCAGGCAAATGGTGGGACCTGGAAAGGATCATTCTGAGTGAGTTATTCCAAAAGCAGAAAGACACACATGGTATACACTCACTTTTATAGACCTATAAGATAGGATAAACATACTGAATTCTGTACACCTAAAGATTTCCTTGTTTTTAATTGCTTAGTAGTATTCCATTGTGTAAATGCACCACATTTTCTGCATCAATTCCTCTGTTGAAGGACATCTGAGGTGTTTCTAAGTTCTGGCTATTACAAATAATGCTGCTGTGAAGATGGTTGAGCAAATTTCCTGTTGTGTACTTGAGCATCTTTTGGATATATACCTAGGAGTGGTATAGCTGGATCTTGAGGAAGCACTATTCCTGGTTGTATAAGGAAGCTCCAGATTGATTTCCAGAGTGGTTGTATATGTTTACATTCACACCAGCAGTGGAGGAGGGTTCCCCTTTTCCCACAATCTCTCCAGCATGTGTTGTCACTTTTTGATCTTGGCCATTCTTATGGGAATAAGGTGAAATCTCAGGGTCGTTTTGATTTGCATTTCCCCAATGGCTAATGAATTAGCATTTCTTTAAGTTTTTCTCTGCCATTTAATATTCCTCTATCAAGAGTTCTCTGTTTAGCTCTGTTCCCCATTTTTATTTGGATGACTTAATTTGTTGCTTTCCAACTTCTTGAGTTCTTTATATATACTGGATATTAGCCCTCTGTCAGATGAAGGGTTGGTGAAGATTCTTTCCCAATCTGTAGGCAGTTGTTTTGTTTTGAGGACAGTGTCCTTTGCTTTACAGAAACTCTTCAGTTTCATGAGGTCCCATTTATTGATTGTTGCTCTTAGAGCCTGTGCTGTTGGTGTTCTGTTCAGGAAGTTGTCACCTGTACCAATGAGTTCAAGCCTCTTCCCCACTTTTTCTTCTAACCGATTTAATGTGTCTGGTTTTATGTTGAGGCCTTTGATCCACTTGGACTTTAGTTTTGTGCAATTTGCTAAGTATGGGACTATTTGCATTTTTCTACCTGTAGACATCCAGTTGAACGTCTTTTGAATATATGCCGAGGAATGGTATTGGGACAGGGACACAGGGAAAAGTGAGGGGTGGGATTGGGAGGGGAGGAGAGAGGGAGGTACAGGAGAGATACAAAGGGAATAATCAGTAATTAATAAAAATATTATTTATTTATTTATTTATTTATTTACTTACTTACTTACTTACTTACTTACTTACTTACTTATTACAAATTATTCAGTTTGTATTCTGGCAGTAGCCCTCCAGACATCTCCTCTTTGGGGTAAACTGTATTTTTTCAGTGGACAAATTTGAGTTAGGTCATCATTTGAAATGGGTTCTTTTAGAAAACTAAAGTACAATAAAAGTAACATTTAATGAAAAAAATATTTCATGATTTCCTTGTTCTTAATATCGGAGACTAGTATTTTCATTGTGTAAATGTGCCACATTTTCTTTATTCATGCTTCAATTGAGGGACATCTATCTTGCTTTCACTTTCTGGCTATTAAAAGTAAAGTGATAATGAATAGAGTGGAGTAACCCACTCTATTGTATAGTTTTGGTTTTTTGGGTGTCAGAAATCCAATGTCCATAAGTATTTGGGTTTACTTCTGGGTCTTCAATTGGATTCCATCGATCAACCTGTCAGCTTTATGCCACTACCATGTTTTATTTTTTGCTTTGCTTTGTTTTGTTTTGTTTGTTTTGTTTATAAAAATAAGCTTTTATTTTAGAAGAGTTTACATTTAAGGGAAAATTGTTAAGGCAGGACAAAAATTCCCCATGTGTGACACACTTGGTTTTCTGTCATCAGCATTTATAGACTCCTGTGCCTATAAGTTCTAGGGTCTTCCCCACTTTTTCTTCTAACTGGTTTAGGGTGTACCATGTGGTTTTTTATTACTATTTCGCTATAGTACAACAATTTCATCAATTCTTCTGCAAGTTTTTCATATTTTTTCCTATTTATATTCCTCCTCAGATAAAAAAAAAATTACAGGTGAATGTGAATCTGCTCTTCTTTCTTCCTCTTCCTCTACTTTTCTTCTTTTGGCTCCTCTCTTCTCTTTTTCATTTTCTTCTCTTTTCTATTTTGTCTTATTTCCTAATCATTTTTTGAGATATAACAGATCAATATTTTTGATTTTGTCAAAACACATCTTCATTAAACATACTCATTTATGTTGTTTTATCTTGTTTTTTTTGTTATTTTGACTGTAATATCAATTTGTACTTCTTAAACTGACCCTTGATTATTTATGGAAATCTAATTTCTCAGATGAAATAGTCTCAGCAAGAGCCTCATTAATTTCTTTCTTGGCCTTTAGGTTTATTTTAATTTCATCAAATATTTATATATTGTCAAATACCAATATAATTTGTCTTTCTTGTACTCAGGTCTTACTCCTCTGTGTCACTTTATAGACTAAACCAAACATTTTTGGATTTATCTATTGTTTTGGACACTAAAATATATAATTTTAATAAAAGTTATAATTATTCCAGGATAGGTTGAGATAATCTTCTAATACTTTAAGTTTGCCTGCTTAAAGGGTAAGATTTACTGAACATAATTTATACATTGCCAGTGTTGTCTGCAATTTGTTTGGCTTAGTATATTTTAAGGAAATGCTCATTACAGAATATATTATTTCGTATAAAATCAGTATTATCTGTTTCAAAGACATTGATTTTTTTAAAAGGTGTTTTATTGAAAACTTTGCTAAAAAACCACTTGATAAAAATTCAACATTCATTTATATTTAAAGCCCTGAAGAAATTAGGGATACAAGGCCTATACCTAACGTAGTAAAGGCAATATACAAAAAGCCGATAGCCAACATCAAACCAAAGGGAAAGAAACTTAAATCAATCCCACTGAAACTGGGGGCAAAGCAAGGTTGTACACTCTCTCCATATATCTTCAACATAGTTCCTGAAGTCCTTGCTAGAGCAATAAGACAAATAAAGGAGATGAAGTGGATTCAGTTCAGAAAGGAAGAGGTCAAAATATCACTATTTTCAGATGGTATGATAGTATACATGAATGACCCCAAACATTATATCAGGAAAATCCTGCAGCTGATAAACACTTGCAGCAAAGTGGATGGATACAAAATTAACTAAAAAAAATCAGAATCATTCCTGTATACAAAAGAAAAATGAGCTGAGAAAAAATTAGGAAAACAACACCCTTCACAATAGCCACAAAAATTATAAAGTATCTTGGTATAACTCTAACCAAGCAAGTTAAAGACTTGTATTTTAAAAAGTTCCAGTCTCTGAAGAAAGAAGTAGAAGAAGATACCAGAAGATGGAGAGATCTCCCACGATCATGGCTTGGCAAGATTTTTGGTAAAAATGGCCATCTTACCAAAAGCAATCAAGAGATTCAGAGCAATTCCTATCAAATTACCAACCCAAATCTTTACAGACATTGACAGAAAAATCCTCAACTTCATATGGAATAACAAGAAACCCAAGATCTCTAAAATAATCCTCTACAATAAAAGATCTTCTGGAGTTATCGCCATCCTTGATCTCAAGCTGTACTACAGAGCAACAATAATAAAAATTACATAGTTTTGGCATGGAATCAGAATGGTGAATCAATGAACTCTAATAGAAGATTCATACACCTATGGATGCTTGATTTTGACAAAGAAACCAAAACCATTCAATGGAAAAAAACAAACAAACAGCATCTTCAATAAATGGGGCTGGTCTAACTGGATGTGTACATGTACAAAAATATAAATTGATCTATATTTATCACCCTGCACAAAAATTAAGTATAATTGGATCAAAGACCTAAACATAAAACCAGACACACTAAACTTCTTAGAACGAAAAGTAGGGAAGAAACTTGAGCTCATTGCCACAGGAGGTATCCTTTTAAACAGGACACCAACAGCACAGGCTCTAAGATCAACAATAAATGAATCAGATATCCTGAAACTTAAAAGCTTCTGTAAGGCAAAGGACAATGTCATCATAACAAAACAACAACCTGTAGATTGGGAAAGGACCTTCACCAACCTTATATGTGAAAGAGGGATAATATCCAGAATATATAAAGAAATCAAGAAGTTAAAAAGCAACAAATAAAGAATTCCAATTTAAAAAGCAGGGTACAGAGTTAAAAAGAGAATTCTCAATAGAGGAATATCAAATGGCAGAGAAACACTTAAAGAAGTCATCAACAGGGAAATGCAAATCAAAACGACCCTGAGATTTCACCTTACACCCATCAGAATGGCTAAGACAAAAAAACTGAAGTGACAACACATGCTGGAGAGGTTGTGGAGAAAGGGGAACCCTCCTCCATTGCTGGTGAGAAGGTAAACTTGTACAACCACTTTGGAAATAAATCTGGTGCTTTCTCAGACAACTAGAAATACTGCTTCCTCAAGATCCAGCTATAGGATACCTAGGCATATATGCAAAACTGTGCTCAAGTATACAACAAAGACATTTGATCAAACATATTTGTAGCAGCTTTATCCTTAATAGCCAGGATCTGGAAACAACCCAGATATCCCTCAACTGTGAAATGGATACAGAAACTGTGGTACATTCACACAACGGAATGCTACTCAGCAATTAAAAACAAGGAAATCATGAAATTTGCAGGCAAATGGTGGGAATTAGAAAAGATCATCCTGGGTGAGGTAAGCCAGAAGCAGAAAGACACACAGGGCATTTATAAGTGGATATTGGACCTATAATACAGGATAAATATAGTGAAATCTGTACTAAGAAGCTAAGCAAGAAGGAAGATACTGGGTAAGATGATCAAGTTTCACTTAGAAAGGCAAATAGGATAGACATCGGAGGAGGAAAAAAGAGGCAACAGGACAGAAGCCTACCCCAGAGGGCCTTTGAAAGACTGTACCCAGCAAGGTATCAAAGCAGATGCTGAGACTTAGAGCCAAACTTTGGCAGAGTACAGGGAATCTTATGAAAGTAGTGGGAGCTAGAAAGACCAGGAGAGGTCAGGAGCTCCACAAGGGGACCAACAGAACCAAGAAATCTGGGCACAGGGGTCTTTCCTGAAACTGATACTCTAACCCAGGACTATGCTTGGAGATAACATAGAACCCATGCACAGATGTAGCCCATTGCAGCTCAATCCCCTAGTTAGTCCCTAGTAATGGGAGCAAGGATTGTCTCTGACATGAACTCAGTGGCTGGCTCTTTGATTACCTCCCCCTGATGGGGGAGCAGCCTTACCAAGCCAGAGATAAAGACAATGCAGCCAATCCTGATAAGACCTGATAGGCTAGGGTCAGAGTGAAGGGAAGAGGACTTTCCCTATCAGTGGACTTGGGGAGGGGCATAGGAGTAGATGAGGTAGGGCACATGAGGTTGGGAGAGAATTAGGGAGGGGGACAACACTGCGATACAAAGTGAATAAAATGTAATTTATAAATATATCTTTTATTTATATACATATCTATCAATATCTCTGTTTTTATCCCTATCTCTATTAACAGATAGTTCAATCAATCTATCATCAAGTTAGTGTTATTTCTCTTGGTTTCTAGGTTTGCACAGGAATCAGATTATTTAAGTGATTTTCATATCACTGTGAAGTTGGCATTCATCAAAACATGGGTTGAATCAAATGCTTTTAAAAATGATGTCAGTAAAAAATAGATTGTGTGGGTATTCGTTGCATAATTGTATTATTGAAAAGAACAATAGAACGCCTTGTTCGTATTAACAAATTAATTTTATTACTTATTCCTGAGGACTTGAGGAAACCTAATGTTGTTTCTAACAAAATCTCAGTTGTTCAGTTTTTGCCAATGGGAGCCAGATGCTGATGTGAAAGACTGCTATATTACAGAAACAGAGAAACCAACCAGCTGACCTTTCTCCTCAGCCAACATTGAAAAGGAAGTTTCCTTCCCCGTGTTGTCTCAAGAAACCCCCAACTTCAGACAAGGATATTAGCTACAGTCATACCATAGACTTTCTGTGGGATTCCACTGACCAGAAGATGCTCCCCCACTGATTTTCATTCTCTCTCTAGCCCCCCTTCCATTGCCCACCTCCATCTCTCCCATATCTGATGCTGGTCTTCCTTTTACCCTCCCCACCCTCTCTTCCACATAGCTTGCCTTCCTCCTTCTACTTCAGACATCTATTTTCTCTACTGTGTGAGATTCAAGCATCCTCCCTTGGGGGCTCTTTGGCTTCTTTGGCTCTGTGGGTTGTTGTATGGTTATCCTGTACACTATGGCTTATGTCCATTTATAAGTGAGTACATACTGTGTATGTCTAGGTCTAGGCTACTTCACTCAGGATGACCTTCTCTAGTTCCATTCATTCGCCTGCAAATTGCATGAAGTTGCTACTTCTAGTAGGCAAGTGAGAATTACAATGGAGGAAGGGTAACACCAACCAACCCATTAAACATTCGAACCCAAATTTTCTTAACTTTGAGTCAGATGGACTCCATTATCAGTGGACTTGGAGAGGAGAATGGGAGATGAGGGAGGCAGGGTGGGGCTGGGAGGGAATGAGACCTCTCATCTACAGTTGAGATACAAAGTGAATAAACTGTAATTAATATAAAATAAATTTTAAAAATTCCTTACCTACAAGAAGTGTATGGATAAAAATGGATCAGAGACTAACAGAATGGCAAACCAATGACTGTCCCAACTTGAGACCCACCCCATGAGAGAGAGACAATTCCAGACACTATTGATCATACTCTACTATGCTTGCAGACAGGATCCTAGGATAACTGTCTTCTGAGAGGCCTCATCCTAGCTGATGTGAACAGATCCAGACCTACAGCCAAACAATAGGCCAGTTTTGTGGAAGAGTTGGAGGAAGGATAGAGGGAGCCAGAGGGGTCAAGAACACCACAAGAAGACCTACAGAGTAAACTACCTGGGCCCATGGGTGCTCACAGAGACTGAGCCACCAACCGAAGAGTGTGCATGGGCTCGATATAGACACCCCTACACATATGTAGCAGAAGCACCGCATGTTCATCATGTGGGTCCTCTAACAATGGAAGTAAGGGCTATCTCTGACTCTTTTGCCTGCCTTTGGATCCCTTAATCCTAGGTAGAGTCTCTTGTCTGGTCTCAGTGGAAGATACTTGCTTAGTCCTGCAATGATGTGAGGTACCAGGGTGGGTTGGTACCCCTCAGTAACCTCCCCTTCTCTGAGAAAAAGAGGGAGGTTGGAAAATGATTACCTATAGAGAGCAAATCTTTTATACCTACTATCACAGCATGAGGGTGGGGCTGGAAGGATAGGAGAAAGTGGCCTGGGATCAGGCTATAAAGTAATAATAAAATAAAATAAAATTTAAAAAATGAATTAATAAATAAAATAAGAAAAAACTCATGAATTAAAAAAGAGACAACTTTGAGAAGATAATAAATTGTATAATGAATTTATCACCAGTAATGGCTGTCTCATCCCTGTCTAAAGAGAAAATAGATTGTATTTGTACATACTAAAGTATAAACAAATGAGAAATCATTTTGAGTATGTTTATAACATCATTTAATTGAATTTTCAATTTATGAGACTAGGCTAATGTTGAACTCTATAAATTCTTATGGAAGTTCATGATCATTTAAATGCTACTCTGCATACATTGATGATTTCTTAATTCTGCATCTAAAAGACTTCTCAGAAGAGAAATATGTAAAGCATATTGCTCTCTCTGTCGATGTTTGCTTTATATTTCTAGATACTGGAAGTGAATACTTAAAGGGTGAAATTGTACTTTTCTTAGGAGGTTTTAAATAGCCCAGATCTACCATATTTCCAAGAATATACAGTTAATTTTGGATGCTTCGTAAAACTCATCAATAAATTCAACTTCCATAAGTTCTAAGCTCTATTGAATTTAAAATAAATTATTCTTTTATTAAGGGATAATTGTTTTCATTCAGGAAATTGTCTTTAATATGTCATTAGTCATATGTTTGTAATTAAATTTAAGGGAACAGAGTTATCTGTCACCTCACATTTTGAAATCCTTGGGTGAATATTTTCTCATGTAGCCACACACTTGAATCTATTTTAATCTCATATATCAAAGTTGTTACAACAACCTCAAAAATGTTACATTTGGGCACACTAATTTTTTTTAATTCTAATTAAGACTTTTCCTACACTTAAATGTTATTTGAACACCGATACATTTTTTTTTAATTTTAAAAATAAACAAAGAAAAAAATCCAGATTTTACAGTAATTTTTGCTCAAATATTATTCATCAGGACAACCATGCTTTCCCAGATGTATCTTTTAAGCAACCTAAGCAGAGACACCTCCATCCCTCAATGCCCCATTTCATTCCAGGATTGGGGAGTGCCAACAAATGTCAGCAGCCTGGCTCCCTCCCCCCTCCTTTGCTCAGTGCATTGTGGGTAGGCTCTGATACCTACCAGGTTTCCCTACCTCTCCTGAGTGGTCCTTGGTTGGAGATACTGGTGAGGACCCCAGTATCACCCCCTACTGCAGGCATCCTGCAACAATCACAGACTCTCACAGACAGTTGAGGTAGAAGCAGACAAATAGCAGATTCAGTAGGTTACCATATTAACCAACCCCCTGCAGTGCCTCAAGTTGATGAAGATACTGGATTCCCTGAAGTACGGGAAGATACAAGATAGAGAGGCAGGAGACAGAGCCAAGGAAAGTGATCCCCAATAGAGTCAAATCTCTCATTCCCTCTCTAACAACAAGGTAAGGGGCAAAGGCATGCTGAGACTCATAACCAAACTTTGGGCAGAGTACAGGGAATTATATGAAAGAAGGGGAAGATAGAAAGACCTGGAGAGGACAGGAGCTCTACAAGGAGAGAACAACAGAACCAAAATATCTGGGCCCATGGGTATTTTCTCAGACTGGTACTCCAACCAAGGACCATTCATGGATATAGCCTGGAACCCCTGCTCAGATATAGCCATGACAGCTTAGTATCCAGGTGGTTTCCCTAGTGAGGGGAACAGAGACTGTCTCTGACATGAACTCAGTGACTGGCTCTTTGGATAACCCCACCTATCCCGAGGGGATAGCAGCCTTGCCAAACCACAGAGGACAGTACAGCTAGTCTTAATGAGACCTGATAAGCTAGGGTAAGATGGAAGGGGATTAGGACCTCTCTATCAGTGGACTTAGAGAGGGCCAGGGAGGAGATGAAGGAGGTGGCTGCATCTGGGATACAAAGGAAATAAACTGTAATTAATAAAAAATAAAATTTAATTAAAATATATACAGTTAATTTTTCCTATAGAGTTACCTGAGTAATTAAATGTCATTCCATTGTCCTATATAAACAGGGAATATTATGGTAAACTATACAAAAATATCACATCTAAAATGTATCAATGTTCGGGAAACACATCACCCTTGGTCATAATCTCTCCCTTGCCCCTTTTTTACTTCACTGTTTTGTTAGTTTTCAGCAGCAGTACAGCCCATTTTTACATATCCTAAGAAACCCTAATCCTAGATTTTTAGTAACCAAAATATTTCTGTTCTGAATAACCAGAAGATGTGAGGATCCTTGAAGTTCTCCAAGTTGTGAACACAGAAGGGGCTACTGGGAGTTGACTGACTTAGAAGGACTTTCCTTGAGAAAGGCAGAAGACAGCTCTGGCCTTCTTAGGGGGGCTCTGACACCTACCAGGTTTCCCTACCTCTCCTGAGTGGTCCTTGGTTGGAGAATCAGTCTCACAAAAGACAGCTGTGCTCAGATTTCTTGGTTCCGTTACTCTCCCTATGGAGCTCCTGTCCCCTTCAGGTCTTTCTATCTCCCCTTTCTTTCATATAGTTCCTTGCATTCTGCCCAAAGTTTGGTTATGAGTCTCAGAATCTACTTTGGTACACTGCTGGGTGGAGTCTTTCAGAGGCTTCTGTCCTGTTTCCTGTTTTCTCCTTCTTCAAATATCCATTCTGTTTGTCTTTCTGAGTTAGGATTGATCATCTTACCCAAGGTCTTCCTTCTTCCTTAGCTTACAGATTTTCGTGTGTTTATTCTATGTCTAATATCCACTTATAAGTGCATATATACCACATGTGTCTTTCTTCTTCTGCAATACCTCACTCAGTACGATCTTTTCTAGATCCCACCATTTGCATGCAAACTTCATGTTAAACTATATATTTTTAAGCCAGAAGCATAATGACCTCAGTCTAGTTCTAAACATCATGAATGATTTCTAGAAAACATAACTAAGAAAGTGAGAAAGAAAGGTGCTTGTGGTCTGCTAAAAGACACTTCTATGATATAAATGTCTAATACTTGCACTTAACATATGTAAACATACAGACACACAGAGAGATGGCTTACAACGACAAGCAGACACATACAGACTGGGGCTGAAGATCAAGCTCAACTCTTCACAGATGTAAGACATTCTATATTACTGAGCTACATCTCTACACATGAAACAGTTACTATTTAGCTTTGCAATAATTTTAAAAAAAAAAGCTAAGTCATTAACTTCAGTAGCTCTAATTAAATAAAAAGGCCCATAAAAATTGTTGGTTTTCCTAGAAAACATGGTATGTGTCTAACTCATTTCAAAAGACTAACCATGTTTTTGAGTGGAAATTAGATTATGAAGTATACTTGAGATTAAAAATATGTTTATGGGGGAGATCCAAGATGGCTGCCACCAGAGGATACTGTGTCTGAGGAGTAGGACAGCCAAAACAACACAGCGACCAGGAGACTGAACTCTGGGACCTAAAACACCAGCATTTGTGATTGCCAGGTGAGTGGAATTCATATGGTGAGAATATCAAGTGGGAAAAGCCTAGGGACACCCAGTTATTCCCCGGAAAAATCTCCGGGTGACTGGCGGTGCACAGCTCTGATCTGAGTGAGCAGCTGCACTGGGCGCCAGCAGCCGCCATACTAGACTGGATCACACAGTCTCCGGGGCACACTGAGAAGCACCCGGGTACCATTTTGACTGACATGCACACTGCAGGCACACACTGCTCGGATCCGACAGCAAAAATCTCAGTCCATGTGTGAGTCCACGGGCCAGTCTGGAAAGGACACAGATTCTGCTTCAACCAGCGGGCATACAGCAGGCTCACACTGATGGCCTCCACCGGAAACACCTCAGACTGAGAGGGACAGGGGGGTGGGGGGGTGTTTTGAACAGACTGCACACTGCAGGCACACACTGCTAGGGTCCACCAGCGACCACCTTGGTTCATGTGTGAGTCCACAGGCCAGACAGAGAAGGCCTCAGGCACCATTTCAGACAGGCCTGCATACAGCCCTTGCACACTGCTCGACAACGCCTGCAAACACCCCAGACCCACTGTGTGTGCCCCAAATATCATCTCAGACCATGGTGCACAGCCCCTGGCCCAGAAGGGGGTGCCAAATCTCCAGTCCAGAGGAGATCCCTTAGCAACAAGCCCAGGGAAGAGCGCAGAGGGCCCAGCTGACAGCTCAAACTAGGAAACTAAGACTCTAGCACAGAGTGAGGAGCTAAGCCTCCAGACAAGAGGGGTAACCAGCCTGCAGTGTTCACAGCTTCTAGCACAGAGCACAAAGCTGGGCACACAGAGCTCAACTGAGACAACAACAAACACTAACAAACCACTGGAAGTCCCTGATCTTCTTGAAGAATACACCTGACACAAGAGATTGACAGTTCCAGACTAAAGTTCAGCCTTAAAGCACAAACAGCTCCTTGATTATATATAAACAAATGCCCAGAAATCAGCGAAAGAACTCACCCAACAAGAATCAGGACAACATGGCCCCACCAGAAACACTCAAAAGCAGTGGAGATTTTAATTCAGTGGAGACAAAGGAAAATTATGTTAAAGCTTTGATTATGCAAATATTGGACAAACAAAAAGAGAGACAAAAAGAGGAAATGAACAAGGCCCTCAAAGAAATGGAGAAGAAATTAACTGCCCACATAGAGGAACAATCAAAGATAGACAGAGAGGAAACAACCAAAATAGGAGACACAGTCAATCAGTTGAAGGAAACGGTACAAAGCATGAAAACGGAATTAGAATCTATAAAGAAGACACAAAGGGAGAAGAACCTGGAACTGGAGAACTTAGAGAAAAGATCAGGAACCACAAAGGTAAGCATCACCAATACAGTACAAGAGATGGAAGAGAGAATCTCAGGAGCAGAGGATACGCTGGCTGGAATGGATTCCTCACTCAAGGAAAAAATAAAATCGGAAAAATCCCAAGCACAAAAAATCCAAGATATTAAGGATCATGAAAAGACAAAACCTAAGAATAATTGGAATAGATGAAAAAGAAGACTCCAGTCTCCAAAGACCGGAAAATATTTTTAAGAAAATCATAGAAGAAAATTTTCCCGACTTATAAAAAGAAATGTCCATAAACATACAAGTAGCCTACAGAACACCAAATACACTAGACCAGAAAAGAAATACCTCTTGTCACATCATAGTCAAAACACAAAACCTAAAAAACAAAGAAAAAATATTAAAGGCAGCAAGGGAAAAGGTTCAAGTAACATATGAAGGTAGACCAATCAGACTCACACCAGACTTCTCAGCAGAAACTATGAAAGCCAGAAGGGCTTGGGCAGAAGTCATGCAGTCTTTAAGGGAACACAGATGCCAACCAAAGCTACTACACCCAGGGAAGCTTTCAATCAACATAGATGGAGAAAACAAAATTTTCCATGACAAAACAAAATTCATGTAATACCTACACAGCAGCCCAGCCTTACAGAAGGTGCTAGAAGGAAAACTTCAGTCCAATGGAAACAACTACATCAAAGAAAATATAGGATAGGGATAATTTCCTAATGACACCAACAACAAAAATCAATGAATCACAGTAAGTCCACCAACTCCACAATAAAAGAAACTAACAGTCATTGGTCACTATTATCTATCAACATCAATGGACTCAACTCTCCAATAAAAAGACACAGACTAACAGAATGGCTGCAGAAACAGGATCCTACATTCTGCTGCATCCAAGAAACACACCTATGCAAGAAAGATAAACACTACCTCAGAGTAAAAGGCTGGAAAACCATTTTCCAAGCAAATGGACCCAGAAAACAAGC
>CM053743.1:24898298-24913334 GCA_028658305.1 Pachyuromys duprasi
TCAAGCCTCTGACAGAGGGCGAGAAGTAATGATAGATCTGGGGGAGGTTGTTGAGACTTGGGGAGAACAAGAGCTCCACAAAGACCAAACTGAGGAGGGCACAGGGATCTTGTATGACACGGTTTCTACAATCAAGGACCATGTGTAGATGTGGACTGGAACTCCCGCACGGATGGGGCCCATGATAACTCGGTGTAGGACTGAAGACCCTATTCATGGAAACAGGGACTGTTTCAGTCATGATCTTGATGGCTGACTCTTTGACCCTCCCCCATACAAGCCAGGGAGTGACAGACTGGCTAGATCCCAGGGGAGGACATTGCAGCCAGCCCTGAGGAGACAGGATAAGCTGGGGTTGGATGGAAGGGAAGGAGTTCCTCCCCTGTTGGTGGACTTGGAGGGGGCGGGGAAATGGGAGATGAGGGAGGGAGTGGGAGGGTAGGAGGGAATGGGGGAGTGGGCTACGCCTGGGATTCAAAGTACCTAACCTGTGATTGAGATAAAAATAAATAAATTAAAAATATTATTCACTTTATATCCCAGTCGTAGACCCCTCCCTCATCTCTTCCCAACCTCTATCCCTCTTCCTCTCCTAGTCCACTGATAAGGGAAGTCCTCCTATGTTACTGTCTGACCTTAGCCCATCAGGTCTTATCAGGACTGCCTGGATCCTCTTCCTCCATGGGCTGGCTGGATCACCCTGCCAGGAAGAAGCTATGAAAGAGTATGCTACTGAGTTCATATCAGAGACTGTCTTCTCCCTTGATTTGGGAACCTACATGGAGACTGACCTGTCTAGAGGCTACACCTGAACAGAAGGTCTAGGTCCTCTGTATGCATAGCCTTTGGTTCATGCATCAGTCTCTGCATTCTGTGAGCCCAGATCTTTTGGCTTTATTGGTCTCCAACCCCTCCAGCCCCTTCTATAACCCCCATGTTCCATATGACTTCCTGCTCTCTGTCCAAAATTTGGCTGTGAGTCTTTATACCTGCTTCAATCTTCTGTTAGTTGGAGTCTTATATGACATTTGTGGTAGGTTCTAATCCTGTTCCCTCTCTTCTATAACTTTCTGTGTCTTTCTTGTTTTCCCTTCTGAATGGGAATTAAGCATCTTCCCTATGATTCTCCTTCTTGTTTAGGTCTGTAGATTTTAGTATGTTTATCTTTTATTATATGGCTAACATCCACTTATAAGTGAGAATATAACATGCTTGCCTTTCAGCTTCTGGGTTACCTCACTCAAGGTGATCTTTTTATTTCCATCCATTTGCCTGCAAATTTCATGATTTGTTTTTAATTGCTGAGTAGTATTCCACTGTGTAGATGTACCACAATTACTCTATCCATTCTTTGGTTGAGTGACATCTAGGTTGTTACCATATTCTGGTTATGTATGCTATGAATATAGTGGAGCAAATGTCCTTGTTGGATGGTGGAGCATCCTTCAGATTAATTCCTTGGAGTTGTATAGCTGGGTCTTGAAATAGCACTATTCCTAGTTTTCTGAGGATGTGTCAAACTGATTTCCCAAAATGATTTTACAAGCATTCATTCTCACCAGCAATGGGAGAGGGTGCCCCTTTCTCCAAATCCTCTCCAGCATGTGTTGTCACTTGCACTTTTTGATCTTAGCCAGTCTGATGAGTGTATGGTAGAATCTCAGGGTCATTTTGCTTTACATTTCCCTGATGACTAAGGGCATTATGCATTTCTTTAAGTGTTTCTCTGCCATTTGATATTCCTATTGAGAATCCTCTGGTTTAGCTCATTACCTCACTTTTTAAAGTGGATTATTTGTTTTGTTGGTGTTTGACTTGTTGAGTTCTTTATATATTGTGGATATTAGCCCTCTGTCAGATGTTCAGTTGATAAAGATCTTTTCCTTGTCTGTAGGCTATCCTTTTGTTCTTTTGATTGTGTCCTTTGCTTTACAGAATTTTTTTTAGTTTCATGAGATCCCCTTTACTGTTTTTTAATCTTAGAGCCTGAGCTCTTGGTTAAAGAATTTGTCTCCTGTGCCAATGAGTTCAAAGCTCTTCTCCATTTTTTCTTCTAACAGATTTATTGTATCCAGTTTTATGTTGAGGTCTTTGATCCACTTGGACTTTACTTTTGTCCAGGGTGATAAGTTTGGATATATTTGCATTTTTCTACATGGAGACATCCACTTTTCCCTACACCATTTGTTGAAGATGCTGTCTTTTTTCAGTTGTATGTTTTTGGCTTCTTTGTCAAAATTCAGGTATCCTTAAGTGCATGGGTTTATTTCTGGGTCTTCTATTCCATTGTGTTATTAAAGGAAATACTAATGATCTTTGTTTTGAGGAGGATTTTACAACTATGAAAATAAAACCCACTAAATAATAAGCATGTCTTCATCAGATTAAAAAGGAAAACTTCACATCCAACATTACCACGTGTTACACAAAAAGACATCTTAGAGAAGAAACTGCAAAAAGCACATATGGAAAAGTGTTCATCTCTAAAATATATATGTAACTACTGGGGATTGATAGAAAAACTAGTAAACAAAGTAAAACTGAGGTAAAGATTTTTGTCATCATTTCTCTGAAGGTGTGCAAAATGGCTGAGAGGTTTATGTAATATTGATTAATATAGCAATCATGGTTATCATTAAGGAAACTCAAATAAAAGCAAAAGAAGCTCTCATTTCACTGCTTTCAGTAATGCAGTATTCAAACACAGAAAAACAAAACAAAAGTGAAACAAGCTGAACTGTATATTTAATGTTGAATGTATAAAACTGTGAAGATAATTTGGAGCCTAAACATTTTAATACTTTTTTCATTTTGAGTATTTTATTTATTATGTTTATATGTTTATAAAACATGTGTTTGGACCATGCGTGAGCCTGTTTAAATGTCTAAGGACAATTTTGAAAATATGGTTATTTCCTTCCATCTTTGCATGGGTTGTTGGGCTTATTTAGTAAGTGCTTAATCTTCTTCTTAGATCTCCTTGTCCTTCTAAACCACTGGACATATTGCTGTATTTGAACCTGCCAGTATCACAATGAATTTACATAAAACAGTATCACATTTTAAGCTGTTATTAAATGCTTTGATGCCTCTTTTCTACGTAAGCATGAGGAGGTTTCAATTAATACATCTCTTACAATAACAATATAAGGATTTTATTTTAGATTAAATTCTATTCATGGGGTAAATTAATCATATCTCTGTTGTGATTATCACATAATATTCCACTACCAACCTAGACAAGCATTTGAACAGAAAAAGAAATTTTGATTCTACTTTGAAAACTCATGCTTCAGGTAACATCTAACCACAGTTTACTACACTTTTGTATTTTTTTTTGAATGTTTATAATTGCAAACTTGTACAGAAAACAAAAAGTCAACTTTGTGGTGTTGGAACTATCACTATGAAGAGAGCATGTCTAACAGCTGGGCTGCATCAGAAGGCAGCCAAACTAACATGTTACATTCCATTCCTGTCCTAAAATTTCTAGATACCTACTTCTCTTATAACAGTGATTATCACAAAACGCCAAGAAGACATATAGCAAGCAGTGCAGTTGTTCTTTATAGATAGTCCTAAAATGATAGTACTAATATAACTTAGGAACTTAGAAATTAGTTTAAATTAGAAAGCTAACATAATTTGAATCTTTAAGTTAAGTAAAATATTTAATTTTCAAATTTATATTAGACGGTCCTGTAAGCTTTTGCTTTCATAATATCTTTATACTACTGTTTTGTCAAATTTAAGCCTGAGTTGTTAAACCAAACAAAACCATTCTTATCTATTAGCTTCATATTCCTAGAAGAGAGAAGGTAGAATTATAATTAAAAAAGTAACTTTGTAAAGGAAATGAGTGAAGACTGTAATGATAAATTTGAAGACTGGGACATAAGCATGAAGGTGAAACTATAAAATCTGAGGGATGTATGAAGACATTCATTCCTAAGAACCCTGTGCTTCTGGTAAACCAAAGGGACAGAAATGGATTTAATCTATTATGTAAGGAGATGTTTACAAGCATGCTGTTGTGTAGTTCAGTACTGTCACATCAAAAGTAAACAATGGGTTCAACATACAGGACATATTAATGTTAAATTTTAGGGCTCAAGAGTTAATATTAGTTATAATCACGTGTTTATTAACATCAAAGCCTCTGTTTTTTGTTTTGGGATTTTCGAGACAGGATTTCTCTGTGTAACCTTGGCTGTCCTGGACTCACTGTGTTGACCAGGTTACCCTGAAACTCACAGATGTTCTCCTGCACTGCCTCCCCAAATTCTGGGATCACAGGCATGATAGCCTCACTTTCCACTGTGTACTTGTAACATCTTCAGAAAAAGACTATGCTCCTGCTCTAAATGTATATTCAGGTGAAAATTAATATAACAATGATTGTATTGAAGACTATCAAATAATACCTTCCAAGATAAACTTATGTGTAGCTTAATACACTGACTAAAACAAACACTTTTAAAGCTGTTACACTAAATTCATGTAAAATACAAATGGATATCTTTTTAATAATTTTTACTTTTTATATTAATCTCAGGTCATTTACTTTGTATCTTCAGACCTGGCTGCAATGTCCTCCTCTGTGGCCCTAGCAAGGTTGCTCCTCCCGAGGCAGGGGGCAGGGCAGAGAGGTTAAAGAGCCAGTCATTGAGTTCATGTTAGAAATAGTCCTTGTTCCTCTTACTAGGGAACCCACTTGGATCCTGAGCTTATTACTAAACACATCTGTGTTTTTACACAAATTTGCTTATTGCTACAAAGATAACCAGGGGGAGATTCATATCTGCTGGTATCAATTATCTTGTAAGTTGAATTTAAAATACAGGCATTTTGTTTTTGTAGTCATTTAATTAATGAATATATCATTTAGTTGAATATTAAAATAGAGAAAATATTATGGTTCATAGTAATACATTTTAAAATCAATATAGTTTTGACCTCTAAATTATACAAATTTTGTAACCTTTATGCTCATATTAAATCAATTTCTTTTACTCTGCATAACACCTCAAATGAATAATATATTTTTATATAAAGCAGTTCTTTGGATAAGGCACTGAAATTATATAAAATATCCTTGTTATTCTACAATGAAAATATAAGGAGTCTTTATTATTGGTAATTTTCCATGAGAAAACATGAGTTAATTTTCTTTGAGAAATCTAGTTAGAAGCAATGAGATACTTTCAATCTCAATATTTCTTGAAGAGTTAAAATGTGCTCATTACCCATTATCAGCTAAGAGACATATTAACATTTATCACTCTGCAGAGCTCATCTGTCAATTTGGACCCAGTCTAGGGCAAGCCCTTTACACACAAAATGGAATAAAACAGAACCATTATAGTTCTGTTTGGCTTATCCTAATGAGAGGAAAACATAATTTACAAACTGTATTCTAAGTTTTATGACCACCACATCTTGTCATTTTAGTCTAGACCCGAATCCCCACATTTTGGCGAGCCAGTCTGTTTAGATATTTTCATTGGTATGTCTTCCCTTAGCAAACTGTCCCCCCAGTGTCAATCATATCTAAAACTATTCTCGTTCTTAACACATTTTTAATGCAAGTATGGATAATGATATTATAATATTATTAAAATCACCTTCCTCTATGATAAATGTTACTTTTACTTCCTTTATTGGGCAGTTGAATATCACTTTTACAAAACAAAAGCAATTTCACTTTTTTGGCACATTTGAAAAAAATTGTATTGGTAGTAGTCTAGTTGGTAAACAATGCAGTATAAGGGTAGATATTATCATTCATTGAAGACATTCCATAAAGTAAAACCTTGGATAAGGTCAACACAATACTAGTAATGAGGACACTTGCAGAGAATATTTTGTAAAACAAACTTTGGTAATCAACATGTGTAGATTTCACAAAGGATATTACTCAATTTGAGTAGATGGGTTTCTGAGCTCATTTATATAATCATTATTTTTTGTCTATTTTGAAATTTATCTACTTTTTGAGATAATTCATGACATGAGTGTGTTGTCAAAAGCATAAGTGGGTCTATTTGTGTATTTACATAGTGTCATGGTTTGAATAAAAGTGAGGTCCATGGGCTCCTATGTTTGAATGCTTAATCATCAAGTAGTGGAACTACTTTAAAAATTTTTGGAGGTATGGCTTTTTTGATGTTGGCATGGCCTTGTTGGAAGAAGTGTGTCAAATGATGTAGATTTTGAGGTTTGAGAAGTCAAAATCATGCCCAGTTGCCTGCTTCCTGTCGTCTCTGGATTAAGATGTTCTACTCCAGTACCATGTCTGCCTGCAAGCCATTATGCTTCCTGCCATGCTAATGATGGGCTAACTCTAAAAAGTGTAAGCAAGCCCCAATTAAATGCTTTCTTATATAATAATTGCTGTGATCCTGGTATCTCTTCACAGCAAAAAGAACACTGACAAATTTTACACATATTTTCAGTTAACTAAAAGAGAATAATCATATGAGATGTGAGTTTAAATGAAATTTACCAACAAGCCATAACTTCCCTTTATAGGTGGTCATGACAAACAGCTACAGTCCAATTACTATTACTCATGTTAACTCTCAGATGCATATTATATATCATATATGAAATATGTAGCTATGATTTCACAACACACACACACACACACACACACATATATATATATATATATATATATATATATATATATATATATATATATATATAATACAATGACTGCTAAAGAGGTTACAGCAGAGTTTAAGGGGTTCTAAAGTGGCCTTACATAAAGGTAGAAGCAGGAAATTGGCATGTAAATACAAGTGAACTCGTTGTGAGATAAAATATTAACCATCTGAGGTGAAGTTATGGTACCTAGAAGTCAAGCCATTAGCCATTTCTCACTGAGCTGAGAAATGAGGTGACTCATACTGTCTAGATGGGGAAGAGCCATGTTAGGTAGGAATGAGACTATGGAGGCTGTGGTTACGGTAGTTAGGATGGGTCTAGAAAAACAGGTAAGGGGAAAACCAGACAGACAGACAATGCATTGAATAGTTTGTACAAGTAGTGGAATCCAAGAGTAGGGAAAGCTTCTTTATACACACATGAGATCTGATGACAGGGTCGTGGAGTTTTCACCATCTCAGTGTTAGGTTTTTTTTCTCTTTGTAGGGCTATATTGCACCTTATCCCTACATGTTGTTTTTGATAAGTTCCCAGGCCTCTTTTTTTCTAGTTTGGTATTAAAACATCCATGTACTCATATGGTAACAATTTACTTAAGTTGATAGCTTCTTCACATTAATAAATTATTTACAATTCTGAGCCTTGTGTGTTCTGTTAGACGGGGCATTAATTACACTTCACAAA
The DNA here is from genome assembly GCA_028658305.1 of Pachyuromys duprasi. Taxonomy (NCBI): domain Eukaryota; kingdom Metazoa; phylum Chordata; class Mammalia; order Rodentia; family Muridae; genus Pachyuromys; species Pachyuromys duprasi. Next base: position 24,905,652 of record CM053743.1, read on the forward strand.
TGATACAGAGCAATTCTTCCTTGGCATTGGTATTCTAAATAGATCGGAATAGTCAAATATTGTTTTTAAGATGCCGATTCTTAGGGCAACTTGGAATTAAAGCTGTGTGCCAAGACAAACAATGAACTCAACTGTATATGAATGTTTTGAAAACTCCCAAGACTAGTTGAAGCACCAAGAGAATGAGCATAGAAAATAAAAAAAGCCCGTGAAAAGACAAAATTATTTCACTGTGAGTCAGCAAAACTAGAGAAGAGGGGAGATGAGACAAATTAAGAGCCAGCAGTGATGTACTATTGAGAAAGAAAACAGAAAAGGCTAAGTCCTGCGACTAGCAGCCGAAATGCCTGGTAGAGTGAAAGGGCCACAGGGTCAGGTCTGCTGAAACACCACTTAAGACAATTTCACAACAAATTGAGTAGATTATTAAAAGTTAATAGGGCTGTTAAAGATGTATGTGGTATGCACATTGTTTTCACTATAATTTTACACATAGTATTAAAAACACATTTCCGTTAATCTGGCATTATTTAAAAGTGTTTTTATAGGCTTAAATGACCCTTAAAAGTCTGATAATTAAAAGTAGAGCATAAATTAACTCTAAACTCTAAGCAGACTATTTCCATGATAATTTATTGTAAGGACTTGTTGGTGTGGCCTCTTTAAAGACTGGCCTCAATTCTTCAGTTTTATTTACATCTATGCATCTTATAGATGTAAAACACAAAGTCTCAGTGTTTATGTGTATGATCATCATGGTTTTTTACTCCTTCTATATCAGATGATTGCATTAGCATTGTATTTCTTTGGCTTATTCTCTCGCTTTGTAGTGAAGGACAGTACTTGTTTTAATAATGAAGAGTGAAAAATAAATATGAATAATTCCATAAACTTCACATATTAATACAAATTTATGAATTTTATATAAATAAAAATATAATGAAAAAATGAATTGATGCTGGAGATTGATAAATGTGTTTGTGTCTTTCCAGGATAATATACCTTTAACGTAAATTTGAATAATTTCAATTTAATACTGTTTATCCAGGGTAAAAACTTCAAGTATTTAATTAAAAATTATGTAATTTTGTAGCTGTATAGAATGATTTTTCATGATACACAACAGTTTTCTTGTTTAGTATGAAACTTGGAACTTTCTATAAACATGTACTAAAACACTCAAGGAGTTATAGCCCATGTTAGCTCACTATCCAAGTGGGTACCCTAGTAAGGGGAACAGGGACTACTTCTGACATGAACTCAATGGCTGGCTCTTCAACATTACCCCCACCCCCAAGGGAGGAGCAGCCTTGCTAGACCACAGAAGAGGACATTGCAGCCAGTCCTGAAGAGACCTGATGAGCTAGGGTCAGATGGAAGAGGAGGCGGTCCTCACCTATCAGTGGACTTGGAAAGGGGCAGGGAGGAGATGAGGGAGGGAGGGAGGGAGTGATTGGGAGGGAATGAGGGAGGGGGCTATGGCTGGGATACAAAGTACATAACCTGTGATTAATATAAAATAAAATAATTAATTAATAAGAAAAAAGATGTTCTTCGGGATTCTGAGATTTAAAAGAAACATTCATCAGATATTTGGCTATATAATCAAGCATAATTTTATAATATATTATGCTTTAGAAACTATAAATAAAAGTATAATTGATTATTGAAATTACATAGGTAATTTTAGTGTTTTCTTTTTCTTGGCTCTAAAGTATACACAGTTTATATCCTTATGTTGAATTTTTATGTTGTATGCTATTAATATATATATATATATATGTGTGTGTGTGTGTGTGCTATTATTTTGCTTTTTAACTTAATGCTTAATTTAAATAAATATTGTTCATGTAAATCCTAATATATAATCTCTTTACATGTATTACACAAAATTACATTACAAATAAGGTCACAGACTCTTTCTTCAAGTTAGCACCTGCAGATAGTTGCTTTATCATGTTCTGTCATTCAATTTCTTGATGTTCTCTCATCTGTCCTGATGGAGAAGGATGTAAGACAGTAAATAATGACGATGAGAAAATCCATTTGTAAGTCATGATACATGTACAAGTATTGAGTGCCTCAAATCTATCTACTAACCAGAGTATTGATGAATTCTTCTGCCCACATCGTGGATAACACTAAGAGCTATTTGGCAGATCAGACTTAACTGCTTATAGCAAAACACTTCTCCCTCATATTTATCTCTGTGTTTGAGTCCCCATAATAATGAAACTCCTAAGTACAAGCAACTAAAGTGAAAGTGAATATTTCACCTTGTAGCCATGATATTTGCTTTTAATGTAAAATTTTCTTGGATAATTGACTGTATGTTGCATTTCTTATACAGTTGTGTGCCCTGGAGATGATATCATTTCATTCATATTAATGTTCATTCTCCCAAGGTATCAATAGAATTTGTTACATTCAGATCTTTACTGCATTCAACACAGTATTAATGTTACCAATCACCTTTTCAATTACTTCTTCAGGATCTAAATTTATTGAACTCTTCAATTAAGCCCATTAAATAGCACGAAGCACCTATATTTCAAGCAAGCTCCCATGTGTTCCCAAATGGTGTTTAAAAATACTTTTTTTCCATAAAGAAATTCTCTTTTTATTTTTAATTAAATTATTTTTATCAATTACAATTTATTCATTTTGCATCTCAGCTGTAGACCCTCCACTGCCCCCTCCCAACCCCACCCTTCCTTTCTCTTCTCCTCCCATGCTGCTCTCCCAGTCCAAGGATAGGGGAGGTCTTCCTCCCTTTCTTCTGATCCTAGCCAATCAGGACTCATCAGGACTGGCTGCATTGTCTTCCTCTGTGGTCTGGTAAGGTTGCTCCCTTTCAGGGGGAGGTGATCAAAGAGCCAGCCATGGAGTTCATATCAGAGACAGTCCCTGTTTGCCTTACTAGGGAACCCACTTAGGCACTGAGTTGCCATGAGAGTAAACAATTGGAAATAATCAAACGCAGAGCTAAAATCAATGGATTAGGAACAAAGAACAATTCCAAGAATCAATAAAAGGAAGAGCTGGTTCTTTGAGAAAATCAACAAGATATACAAACCTTTTGCCAAATAACTAAAAGGCAGAGAGAAAGTACTCAAATCAGCAAATCAGAAATGAAAAGGGGAACATAACAACAGACACTGAGGAAATCCAATCATTATGTCTTACTCAAAAAGCCTATATGCCACAAAATTTGAAAATCTAAATGGAATGGACAATTTTCTTAATAGATTCCATTTACCAAAAATAAAATCAAGATCGGATAAATAAATAAAATATTTCTACATCCCCGAAGGAAATAGAGGCAGTCATCAAAATCTCCCCATCAAAAAAAGCCTAGGACAGAATGGTTTCAGGGCATAATTCTACTGGGCCATTAAAGAAAGCTAATTACAATTCTCCTCACACTATTCAACAAAATAGAAACAGAAGGAACATTACCAAGCTCATTCTATGAGGCCACAGTCTCCTCGATACATAAACCAAACAAAGACCCAACCAAAAAAAATAAAAAAAAGAACTTCAGACCCATTCTCTTATGAACATTGATGCAAAAATACTCACTAAAATAATTGCAAACTGAATCCAAGAACACATAAAAGATATCATCCACCATGAGCAAGTAGGATTCACTCCAAGCATCGAGGGGTGGTTCAATATACAGAAATCCATCACTCTAATCTACCATATAAACAATTTTTCTTGAGCAGTAAATTTTTCCTAGATGCTACCATTGTGCTCTGCAAATGCCAGAAAACTTACTTATACAGGAATTATAATGTCCCTTTCAAAAATGAAAGACCCTGAGATTTTGCCTTACGTTCACCAGAATAGCTAAGATCAAAACCTCAAGTGGAAATGGCTTTCTAAGAACAGATATTCTCAGAAGAAGACAGTAGCTTTGTTCAAGGAAACACTGAAAAGAATGTGATCAAAATCTACTTAGAACATCATTTCATCTCCCCACAAAGTAAACATGATCACTGAAGAGGCACAGAAAATTTTAATGTACCGAAGGAATATTTTTCTTTATTTAAAACTCACAGAGCTACTATAAAAATATCTATGTTAGTACCTTTGTAGTATGTGAACCAAACCATCTCTTGATCCAAAAATATTGTTCTGGGTCATATATCAAAAGATCATCCTGAGTGAGATGACCCAGAAGTACACAGACACACATGATATATACTCACTTATAAGTGAGTATTAGCCGTATAATATAGGATAAACATTCTAAAATCTACAGACCTAAAGAGGCTAAACAACAAGGAGGACACTAGGGAAGATGCTTAATTCTCATTCAGAAGGGAAAACAGGATAGATGCCAGAAGTGGTAGATGAAAGGGAACCTGATGGGAGTCTACGACTCATGTCCTCTGAAAGACTTCATCGAGCAGAGAATTGAAGCAGATGTAGAGACTCACAGACAAGCTTTGGACAGAGTGTAGGGAGTGTTATGGAAGAAAGGGGATATAGAAGGACCTGGAAGGGACAGTAGCCCTACAAGGAGACCAATAAAGCCCCCGAAAAAGGTGGGCAAGGGAGAAGTGTAGAGACTAATTCATTAACCAATATCATGCATAGAGAGGACCTAGACCCTCCTGCTCAGATGTAGCCCATAGATAGGTCAGTCTCCATGTGGATTCTCTAGTAAGCAGAGAAGAGCCTTTATGCAAGTACTAAAACCTCAACAACCACAAAAGTGAAGTGTCTAGTAAGGGACTAGTGTGGAGGAGAGGATATCCCAAAAGAGGGGAAATGGAATATGTCTGTATGGATATAAGAGAATCAGAGGACGTGTACGGGGTGATTATTTAGGACGGTATAGAAGAGAGACAAAGGGGAGTATGGGTAGGGACAATACTAAGAACTATTTGAGGAGCCACATGGAAACCTGCTATTCTAGAAGCTTCTTAATAGGATACTAAAGGATACTAAAATAGAATCACCAAATAATGAGGGAGACAAAGCCCCAGTATAGACATGGAAACAACTTTCAGTGATGGAAATAGTTACGTTTTGTAGAGTCACTGGGCAATGGGGTCCCATAGAAAACTCCAGGCACCACGGGCTAATGGACATACTGTTTAATGTTTGGGTTTTAAGATAGGGAAAAGCTCATACAGAATTATATTTCTTACTCTCAAGTCACTTACTGATAGATTATTTCGTTTATTCATTTATAAATTTATTTTGCATGAAAATTCATGCGGTTAAAACAATTGGTACGTGAACTTATATGTATAAGAGTTAAGACATAAGCGCTTGGTCCCACCTGGAGAAGAGGAACCAGTTACCCATGATGCTGGAATTATAAGCAGTTATGAGGCACTCAATGTGAGCGCTTGGAGCTGAACTGCTGTCTTTTGTCAGAATATCTTAGGTTCTTTAGCCTGGCTTTCTCAAGCCACAACCATCTTTTCCAACTACGCAGAATAATTATTACCAGATATGCAAAAGATATTTTATTTTGGTAGTTTCTCTCCTAGATTTTTATATACAGAATAGAAAGGGGGGGCAAGATGGCGGTGCCAGAAGGACACTCTTTCTGACCAGCAGCACAGCAGGATCTGCACAGTGACCAGCAGACAGAACTCTTGGTCCTAAAACACCAGCTACCTGTATTTCCCAGGTGAGAGGACACCCCAAGGTGCGGGATTCAATCAGCTTCAAGTCTCCTAGGTAAGTTGCAAAAGAGGTCCTGGTTCACCAGGTGCTTGCTCTCCAGCTCAGAGACACAGGCCAGTGTGCTCTCATCACTGTCCCGGACTATATTGTGGAGCCCACAACATGAGAGACTGGGATTTCCACTTGAGAGAAAACCCCACAGTGCAGGAAACAATGGGACCAACCTTAGGTCACCCAGACAATCTCTGGAAAAAGACCTGGGTTTGGTGAATGCTCAGGCACCAGCCGAAGGGCAGGGACACAGGTGCCAGTACAGAGTCCTGCCTGCGCACCTGACTAACTGCCCCAAAAAGAACTGTGGGTCCCAGGGTTCCAGAGCCTGAGTCTCTCTGTCTGGTGACCCACAGAGAGGGGAACAGCAGGTTTGACTTCAGAGCACTAAGCCTACACATACCCCAATAAATAAATAAATTAAAGTTTTTGGGAAAAGTTACAGTTTCCGCAGATGTCCAGGCACCCAATTGCCAGCAAGGTGGAGGCACGTTCATGCTTGTGCCTATGGGTTCTACTCGCCATCTCAGAAAGAATTCTGGTCCCCAAAACACAGTCTGGGTGTCCCTGCCGGAAGGAAACCTCACAGTGGAGGGATCATCAGGTCCATCACTCAGGACACCCAGCTCCAGAAGACTTTCTGGGTTCACATGGGCTCTAGGCTCTAGCCTTCTACTGCAGGCCTGAGTGCCCTGCTCACCTGCCAGTGATTACTGCTAGGGCACAGGGGCACACAGCTGCAACCTCAGCTCTACAAAAGCCTGAGAACCATCAGAACATCCCTTAGATACTGGACCAAGTTGCAACTGGTCATCCCTAGCTAAATGACAAAACTGCAGGACTCCCTGGTTCTTCAAGAGAGCTGCACCCCCAAAAATACACCTTAAGAAAAGCAGCTGCAGCTTACTAAACTCAGAGCAGAAAACCTAGCAGCAGGGAAGCATCTCCAGGACTTCTCTGATGAGAGGAGAGCCTTCCTGAACACCACAGTTACCACATAGGTTCATATGCCTGAGGTGAACTGTGACAATTCCTGAGAAGCACCACCATTCAGTGGAGCATAAACAAAAAGCTGAGGAGAACTACTTCAGAACCCTGCCAAGGGGATTCTCCACATGCCAAGATGCAGCAGGCATGAGAAATTAACAGACAACACCTAAGATAGCCAGATGGGTAGAGGATAGCATAAAAACACAACCAACAAAAGGGAAAGCAATATGGCATCCCCAGAAACCAGTTACCCAAGAGCAAGTACCCCTAGACACCCTAACATAAGTAAAATTCAAGAAGATGACCTTACATCTATGCTTATGAAGAGGTTAATAGAGGAAGCAATTAAAATGCATAAAGAGTTAGAGGGAGATATAATATAACAGATTATGACCATCCATAAAGAAATACAGGAAGTTGCAGCCAAACAGTTTGTGACTTTCAGAGAGGAAATGATTAAATCACTGAAAGAAATAAAAGAAACAGAGGGATATTTAGATAAACAGGGGAAGGAATTGAAGGAAAAACAAAAATACAATCACACAGGTGAAAGAAATCAACAAAATGGTTCAAGATCTGAAGATAGAAGTAGAAAGATTAAAGAAAACACATACAGAGGAAATCATGGAGAGGGAGAACCTAGGAAAGAAAACAGGAACTACAGAAGTAAGCATAACCAACAGACTACAAGAGATGGAAGAAAGAATATCAGGTGTGGAAGATACAATGGAAGAAATCAATGTATCCTTCAAAGAAAACAATAAATCTAAGAAATTCCTGACACAAATCATCCAAGAAATCCAAGACAGCATAAGAAGACAAAACCTAAGAATAATAGGAATACAGGAAAAAGAAGATTACCTCCTCCAAGGCCCAGAAAATATTCTCAACAAAATCATAGAAGAAAATTTCCCCAACTTAAAGGAGAGGCCTATAAGAATACAAGAGGCCTACAGAACACCTAATAAATTAGACCAGAAAAGAAAATCCTCC
>CM053743.1:24913834-24930741 GCA_028658305.1 Pachyuromys duprasi
TGTGTGTGTGTGTGTGTGTGTTAGGTATTTGACAGTTTATGACCTTTTCAGACACTCTTTCTGTTACTTCACCATCCTTATCACTTCTTCTGTATTTATATTTCCACCTTGCCTAATTAAAGCACCCATTCAGATCATATGTTCCATACTAGTCTGTTCTTCAGATTTTTGGTTTAGGTTTTATAAACTACTTTATTAAGAGATAATAAAGAACTTTTTTATGTGATATGAGCTTTTTCTTTTACCTATTTCTTCTACCATGATTATTATATAGTTCATCAGTTTGATAATTATTTTCACACACTAAATGATAGGAAGATCATCGTTGTCTTGATAGAAGGGACATTTTATTTTTCTCTTATGTAAAATCATGAAAGTTGTACTAGACAAAAGAAGAGAAATATGGAATTCCTCTCCAAGATGTTAGATACTAATACCTAATGGAGAAGAACTGTGGTGAACAAGGTTATGTTAGAATTTTGAGGCAAACATTTTTCATAGTACAGTGTGCCTCAAATACAATCACAAGCATCTTCATGACAAAAAAAATCATAGAATAATTAGAAATGGATGTAAGAGAAGTAATGTGAATATGGAACACAATCACTTAATGACCCTGGATTTGAACCAGAGTATCATGCAATAAAGTCTGTGCATTAAAACAGCAGGAGTTTATTCTCTCACAACCGTGGATACCAGTAATCTAAAATAAAGGTAGCAGAAAGCAAGGTATCAGTAAGCTTCCCAGTTTCATCTACAATACACTTCTCTCGTAGAGGAAATCTAGATTTCATGTGTCCAAACTTCTGATCACACACACACACAGACAGACACACACACCACCTGGATTGCATTATACTGTGATAAATACATTCTTTCTCATAATTCTCACTTTACTTTCTTAATAAAAACAGATATAGCCAGAACAAACATACTTTTCCTTGGCATATAAAGATTTGAAGTAAAATGCCTGGGTGATGTGTCTGGCTTCCTACATTCACTCAGTATTCAGTAATCACTACTTTATAGGTCTGGGAGAATGTTTAGCACTAGGAAATTAATCCTATAATGTAAATACATTTCATATTCTTAAACATTTTTTTCCAAATATGAGAGTAAAGAATACATTTCTTCTACGGCATAAAGTAATTGTTTACTTTTAAGGATATAGTCTGGCAACTATTGTTTCAACCAAGGATAATTCAAATATCTCTCTTTTATAAAAAATAGAAAAGGAAAGAATACAAAATACTCTGAAAATCTTTCAAAGAATTTTTTTTCATGGAGTTTCAGGTGAGGAAGATATTACAATTGCAAGGATGTAATAAAGGTATTGCAGGAGAAATAGTTTTCCCCATGGGATGAACACACCAATTGGTTATTCAGTACCAAATAACCAGTCCTGAAAACATGTAGACAAGTAACATTTACAAAATGAGCAAGTGTTCTTTATATATTTACATATTAGTATGTATATAATACACATATATAAATATAATGAAAATAATGAGAAAAGAGAAAAGAATTTGAAAGAGAACAACAAGGAATACAATGAAAATAAATGTAACAAAAGGAAGGAGAAAATGTAAAATTATATTTTTCTGTTATTATTATTATTATTTAAAATTAATTAATTTTGTATCCCCGGTATAGTTTCTTCCCTCTCTTTCTCCCTTATCATTCTTCCCTAGTCCACTGATAGGAGAAGTTCTCCTACCCTACTCTCTGACTCTAGCCTACCAGGTCCCTTCAGGACTGTCTGTATCCTCTTCCTCTGTGTGCTGGCTAGGTTGCCTCACCAGGGAGAAATGATGAAGGAGCAGGCAAACACATTCATGTCAGAGAATGTCTCTTCTCCCCTTTCTAGGGTACCCACATAGAGAATGAACTGTCTATGAGCTACATCTGGGTGGTGTGTGTATTCTATGCCCTCCCTATATGTGGTCTTTGGTTGATGCATCAGTCTCTAGTTCCCCTGAGCCCAGGTTTTTTGGCTTCATTGGGCTCCTTGTGGGCCTCCAGTCCCCTCCAGGTCCTTCTATCTCCACATTACTCTTTAAGACTCCCTGTGCTCCGTGCAAAGTTTGGCCATGAATCTATGCATCTCCTTTGATCCTCTGCTGGTTGGAGTCTTTTAGGGGACATCTGTGGTAGGTTCTAGTCCTGTTCTTTCTCTTCTACTGCTTATAGTTTTCCCTTCTGAATGATAATTAAGCATCTTCCCTAGAATCTTCCTTGTTGCTTTGCTTCTTTAAGTTTGTATGTTTTAATATGTTTATCCTATATCATGTAGCTAATATCTACTTATAAGAGAGTATATACCATGCATGTCTTTCTCCTTCTGGGTTATCACACTCAGGATGAACTCAGAACTCAAAAAAACAACAAACCAAATAATCCAAATAAAAGGTGGGTTCAGAGATAAACAGAATTCTTACAGAGAAATATAGAATGGTAGAGAAACACTTAAAGAAATACTCAACTTCTTTAGACATCTAGGAAATGCATATCAAAACTACTCTGAGATTTTATTTTATACCCACCAGAATGGGTAAGATTAAAAACTCAAGTGACAACACATGCTGGAGAAAGGGATAACTCCAAGTTGCTGGTAGGAATGTAAACTTATACATCCACTTTGGAAATCAATATGGTGCTTTCCCAGAAAATTGGGAACAGTGCTACCTCAAGACCCAGCTATACCACTGCTGAGCATATATCTGAAAAATGCTCAATCATACAACAAGGACATTCTCTCAGCTATGTTCATAGCAGCTTTACTTGTAATAGCCTGAATTTGAAAACAACCTAGATGTCCTTCTACCAAAGTAAGGATACAGATATAATGGTAAGTTTACATAATGGAATACGACTGTGCTATGAGAAACCCGGAGACCCTAGCTGAATGTATATCATGGAGAGTGATCAGGTAAGATACCTAAAGTTACATGTGTGTCTGTATAGTTGCAAACAGTCATTTATAATTTACTTATAACACATACAAAGAGAATAATTGTGAACAGTCTATATATTACTTTCTCTCTAGCAATTTGCAAGTCCCTTTCTCATCAACTTCTATACCTCTTCTTATTATTAATACTTTAAGATCTCCAGTATTGTACACATATATCACCTTTACATTTAAAATGCACTTCGTGCATCAGTCTGCTTTTTAGTGCTGAAACAAAATGAGACTGACTTTCAAAATCAATAGATAGGTTCACTTTGTCTTAAACACGGATATGGATGTAATAACCTTTTTGTTGAAGGGGCAAGACAATATGCAGCAAAATAAAATGACATTGTGCACTTGTGTCTTTTTCTCTTTCCCTCCTTATAAAGGCTCTAGCAGTTCTGTATTTGTGACTCAATCTCATGACTTCATCTAATTTTAAGCACTTCCCAAAGGTCTTTTTTTCACTCTCATAGTCCAAATTAGATTTATGCCTTCGTTGTACCTCACAGCAGAAATAGAATGCCAATAAAATTTTTCTGGGGTGTGGGGAGGGAAGATACTCCATCCTACTCAGATCAGAACATTGTTATTTAACACTATAAATCTTGAAAAAAAGTGGAAAAACAGTAAAGACATTACTAAAGTATATTTAACATTCTTCTTAAGGGGAAAAACATAGTGTTACACATCAGTATAGATACTGAAAGTGTAAATAATCCATAATATTGAGCATTCAAATGACAACTGAAAGGGAATGCATGATAGCTAGAGACAGATAATTTTTAGGACCAGGAAGTGGAGCTTTATGAGGAAATTTTACTATCATATTGCTATTTTCATGTTAATTAATTGCCTAGAAAGCAGATTATTTTCATGGTCAATAATCATTTGTGTTGATTATTTTCTTTTCCAGATGGGCCTCTGGCATAATGATAAATGTTGCTCAAAGCAGAATGGTGTTTATCTGCCAAGATTGTTCTATAAAAGCAGAATTTATAAGACAACACAGCAGTGTTTTGTCTGTTAATAGAGTGTGCTTATCACTTTTCACAGGTAGTAATGGAAAACAAAACAGTGGTCATTAATGATAAAACAAACCTATATTAAAGATTAAACATCAAAATGATCAGAAGAGAACACATACGTTGAGTATGACAAAAAAATCATGCATTAAGGCATAAAACTAGTTTGATATGTGAATGTTTGAAGAATTAAGAAAAGAAATCAAAAGTAAGCACTGATTCACCATTCTCATGCAATCACTTATATTTAGTTTGTTTGGCTACTATTCCTGTTAAGCAATGTTTTCTAAAAAGCTATCTGTGATTTCTATGATTAATTTGAATAAATTTGCAAGCTACATAAGAGGAACAAAATGGCCAAAGTCAGGCTTTTATACTACTGAGTTTAGAGCACACTGACACCCGTTGTTCATGTATGCTGGCATGTAAAAAGATTAAAACAAAATTATTTCATTTAAAGATATTTTTAATAATTTATGGACTTTTTGACTTGAGACATGTCAGTTCCTGGCAACTTCCTCTGACTACCTCAAGGAAGATGTTCAGCATCATATAATTTCCTTGTGGAGGTAGTTTCATTAATGGCAAGCTAGCCACTGGGCAAAAATGCCGCAGCTCTTTCTACAGACAATATGCTGTCCAAAATGCGGATGACAAAACTTGGATATTGGATGAGTTGACTGCCAAGTTCTGCCAGGACAGGGTAAGGAAGTCTTTCATATATCTTGCTTCACAATTATGTCTAGCAGATATTCTGGGCCAGAAGGCTGATACTACAGCATTTTGGAGAGAGAATGGATGACTGACCAAGCAATAAGCTGTCTCTATCATCTCTTAGTTTTAGAAGCTGCTTACCTTCACTTCCTACTTAGGTAATAATTTTATTTTTCTTAAGTCTCTCATAGGGTTGAAGGCAAGATAGTTATAGTTTCAGTTAGACAAGTTCTGTAAGATCTTAGAAAATGTTTTAAGATCTAGAACGATGTTTGTTAAGTTGATAAATATAAGATATGACAGAGAGAGTTTTAGGTTCAAACTTTAAACTCACCTAGAGAGATAGATAGTATTTTCTTCAAGGTTGCCAAATAAGATGAGATAAACACTTTGAATGTAACTTTTACGTTTGGCTTTCTGCATTGTTTCATAACTGTTCTTACTGTATGTAGTTTATTATAAATAAAGTCCATATGCAAAAATAAAACATAGAAGGGTTATATTTGTCTAATTTCTATCAACTCAACTATAGAATAAAATAGAATATATTCTTATACAATTTATCATCTTATTATAAAATGTATAATCAATATTTAGAAAGAACAGTTGAAAATAAGATATAGAGAAAAAAACAGAAGTTGGAAAGCCTTATCTTATCTCATGTTCATCACTTGTCTCCTTCATTCTCATACACTCATTAAGCATATTCACACATATTTAGTTAGAATAAAGTTTTTGAGAGAATGGATTAGTTACTTTTCAATATTTTGCAGAATTTCCAATACACTCTTTTTTGATTATTTACTGATCTATGATTCTTGTCCATGTATTAATAACACAGACTGTGATTTCAGTGTGACGTGAAATCTGTCCATGATAAGTGTCTGGTTCCACAATGGTCCCATAGTCCTTATTATTTCACCCTACTAAGAACACTTTAGTCATTCACCATCCCCAGGAGAATGACAGTCATATTATGTATATTTAAATGTCTTTCATTTTAACTAATAAAAACATACTAATATTCAAAATATTTAAAAAGTGAAAAAAAAAATAACACAGACTGGCCCAAACAAAGGAAACATATACAATACGAAATTACAACACTGAAAATCTAATTGCTATTACATAAAATGGCAGGAAGCCTTTAGAGTTATAGGATTCTGGAGAAGGTGAAAACAATTTATGACATTAATAGCTTTGATGAAATGAAAGCAACTTTATATCATCCTTATCCTTGTTAATTAACATAGTGAATTTACTCTTTGTTTTTATATATAAATTTGGCAAATTGTATATTGGTCATGCAGAAATGTTATTTCTCCACAAGCATTTTTTAATAATGATATCTATATCATTCAAATAACTTCTCCTTTATTTACCCATACATGAATAGATATTGAAAAAAAGTCCTTCTGTTTGAATTTAAAATTCAAAGCTACAAAAGATTTTCATTATTCTTATAAGATGAATTAATTTACCAATTTTAATTTTTAAACTCTACCTATGGAATAAATTCAATATCCTTAAATTGGTTATTGCCCCAAATCTCCTTTTACTAGACAGAACTGCAAATACTTTTCAGTAAAACTGTGTAGATTAGAGACTCTTAAAATAGTCTTATTCATATTTCCAGGTTTGTTAAAATAGATTGGCCTATAGTCCTTCAGTTGAGACTTTGAAGTTAATAACTATTTTTATTTGGAATAGCTCTAATTCCCTTTAAAGACTAACAGTAAGTTGGTAGAAATTAGTACCCATCACCTCAGGTGTTCATTTCATTTCCAATGTTACTAAATAACTCTGGGAAACCTCCATCCTGGGTGGCTCAGTCTATGGAAAATAATAGCAACAGGTTAATTCACAGTTAAAAGACCGAATGAGTATTCTGTGTGTTTTATTCCTAATTCCGTTCTAATTTTTCAGCTGTCTCATGCTTTCTCATAAAAATTTAGAATACCCAGCTTCATTTGCTTCTAACCTCAAGGATGTTCTAAGTGGCATAAAAACAAAAACAAAAACCAATGAACAAACAGAAATAAAAATGTACCGTTCTTAGTATGTTTATAACTAAATGTGAAACTTAACAATTACTGCAATTAGCTTCTACTACCAAATACTAAAGACAAACTTAACAGAAAAATGTAAATATGTGAAAATAATGACTAATAAAAACGGAAAATGTCCAAAGAGGCTGTGTTAATTAAAATTTCACTTAAAAGTTAATCTGCAGGAAGGAGAGGAAGACCTCCCCTATCAGTAGACTTGGGGAGGGGCATGCATGGAGAAGGTGGAGGGAAGGTGGGATTGGGAGGGGAGGAAAGAGGGGTTTATGGGGGGATGCAAAGTGAATAAAGTGTAATTAATAAAAATAGTTATTAAAAAGTTAATCTGCCTTGGTCCCTCAATCTGTCACAAAACAAACAAAATTAAACAAATAAGAGGGTACCCATGTTGATTTTTATTGCATTAATGTCAACTTTAAGTATCACATATTAATGTGTCTCAGTGTGGAATTATGCACAGCAGAAGGGCATATAAATAATGGCCATTTCTGAGAAATTAGAATTGTATCATCAGTTTCTATTGAACTTTAATTTTGAAACTATTAAAATATGAAAAACAATAACTTGGTTTACTTTTTTATTTATGCACTACAATTGCAAAATTAAAAACCTAATCATTTTATATAATTTAAAAGGATAGAGAGAAATTGATTCAGCAGATCTGATGCTTATTAAATACATACATTTGTTACCTATTTTGATTCTACTATTGTTATTTGATTTCAGAAATATGGGCTCAAGACATTCTTTAAAAGAAGGATTTTCCATAACAAAGTTAGAGGGATAGTCACTGGTAAGTACTAAGAGAAGAATATTTAAAGTATTACTGTTTTCAGTGCAATGAAGTAAACATTGGTCCCTTTGTGCTAAGGAGACAGATGGAGTATGCTCTCCATGTATTTTTTTGTTTGTTTGCTTCCCCATGCTGGTTCTTTGGTCAGTGTTCCATTTTCATAAGCTCTGTGAGGTATCCCACAGAAATACTCTTTAAAGAGTTCATATCCTTCACAACTTGGGAAATACAAAGTAGATCTCAAAAATTCCATCCCTCGACAATCTGAATGGGATCATCATGAAAAACAAACAAACAAACAAACAAACAAACAAACAAAAAACCTGAGAACAAATGTTAACAGAGAGGTAGGAAAGGTGAGAAGGCTTACACATCATTGGGGAGGGTAGCTGTGAAGCCAGTCTGGAAATAATCCTGAAAGATTATCATACAACTAGAAATAGAACTGCCATATGACCAATCAGGAGCACTTCTAGTCATGCACCAAATTGCCTTTAAATTCTGCTACAGAGATATTTTCATCATCTGCATCATTTATGCTCTATTCATGAAAAGCTTCAAGAGGAATTAATGTAGACGCCCATCAACAGATAACTGGAATATTAACCAGCTTAAAGGAAGAAAAATATGAAACCTACAGGAGAAAAAAGAAAATGAAAACTAATCTCTCTAGTGGGGTAATAAAATCCCAGAAAGAAAAATATTATATTTCTTCCTCATATACTACTCTCTGCTTTAAAACAGTTGTTTTGTATGTGAGAATTGGGGAAAAGATGGGAGCTAGGAGACCAAAAAGAAGACTTTTATTGTGCAAATTAAAGTAGCCAAGACAAAGTCTTTCAGAGGCCCTCTGCAGTAGGCTTCTGTCTTGTTACTTGTTTTCTCCTACTTCCCCTGCAGCCTTGCTAGGCCACAGAGGAGGACTTGGCATCCAGTCCTGAAGATACCTGATAAGCTAGGGTCAGATGGAAGGGGAGGAGGACCTCCCCTCTCAGTGGATTTTGAAAGGGACAGGGAGGAGATGAGGGAGAGAAAGTGGGATTGTGAGGGAACAAGGAAGGGGGTTACGGCTGGGATACAAAATAATTAATATAAAAATGAAAATTATTAAAAAAAAGATACACAAAGAAGTAGACAGGACAGTAGGTAAACGAAAGTAGTAAGGTTTAATATTGGGTAGAAATGCCTAACCATAAAGGGCTGGGAGTGAATGGGCTAAATCAGATAGTAAAAGGGAGAACTAACCAGAGAAAGAAGGTATGACAAAAATGTATGGAAGCCTATGATGCCAAAATCACATAAAAATAGATGAAAAGTAGAATACACATGAAATGGAGAAGAAGAAAAAAGGAGAATGCTGAACATGGAAGGATTCAGGAAATAAAAAAAAAAAAAACTATAAGCCGAAAAAAGTTTTCTTCAGGGAAGAGAACATCAATTGCTTATTGCTTATGCAATGATTAATAATCTATCCTAAAAACATAGGTAACATTATATAATATGAGCAGGGCACACACACAGATATATATATATATATATATATATATATATATATAATTTACACTTAAATATATAAATTTTATATTGATGGAAGATATATATATATATACATCCATATATAAATATATGGATGTAAATATATATATGGATGTAAGACCTTCTCCACAAGAGGTGATTTCATGGCTGGTACTATAATCTTGATCATAGTTTGTTGCTAGGAACAACATACAATGGAAGGCATAGGCCTTAGAGGAAATGACACTGTTGTCATTTTCTTAGAAGTCCCTACTTTCAGAATGCCTTTGTACTTATAGATCTGTGGTACTCTACATCTTGGTCAGGGAAGCTTAATACAGTGGACAGCAGTCTGAAGAGATGCATCACTTCCCCAAATGTTAAGAATAAGAACTGTTATATGATACCTATATTAACATACCCACCACCAAGATTCAAAGAACATCATACAAGAGGAAAAGAAAGAATAGAAGAGACAAAGATCAGGAGGCATGCTGTAAAGTGGTGTCTTCTGAACATGACATAGCTATGTAAATCTTGAACCCACAGCAGCTGGTTTACTTACCATGAACCATGGAACTATAAGAAGTAGATATTTGTTAAGAGTGGAAGGTCCATACATTTTTGAGAGTGTTCCCACTGGTTAGTTGCCTAATGTGTGTAAGATCATACCACTCTCACGAATCCACAAGCAGCTTCTTTGACAGTAGCTTTTCAGTTAGGAAAATCACATCTTTTAATGAAATTTTAATAAAATTTATATATTAGTTACAGTTTATTTACTTTGTATCTCAGCTCTAGCCCCCCCCCCTTATGTTTAAAAAACATGTTCCTGAGTTTATGTGGGTGATATGGCATAGATGAGTGTAGTGAAAATATTTGGTAGACTTGAGTGCTCTTCTGTCGTGGAGTGACCTGCTGCAGAATAGTGCTTTGAATCCTGGCCTATAAATATTTTTTTCTCAAATTCCCACCTTTCTTCCACAGTTTTGGCTTCTTCCTGGAAATAGATACTTAAAGGTACCAAGAAGTCGGGAACAAGATATTAGTTATGCATGCTTTTCCCTAGTGTTAGAATATTCTTTTCCTCAATGATGACACAAATCTCCCTCTGTATTTTTGCTTTAGTCAAAATTGTCTCCGTATAACATAGTGCCATATCATTAACTAATGATCGATCCACCACTTGTGTTTTTTCCTTCACTGCATGTTTTATTATCTACCTGACATTTTAGTTTCAATCTCTCAACTCATTTGTGCTCTATGACATTTTCACACTGAGAATACTTTGTTTCATTTTAAAGAGAGAATAAACCTTTTTCATGCTTGGAAATGTATATCACCTATCTATCATATCTATCTATCGTTTTTCATCTATTTATTTATCATCTTTCTAGCATCTCTTTGATTTTCTTTTTTACTCTTTCTTCTCAAAGAATAGCTATTGGAGCAATACCAAAAAAGCTTTGTTAATTAATTTTACCACCTTTCCTTTGCTTAAATATTTAAAATGAAAAAGCATCTTTCATTGAATACATATTCAATAAATATTTTCTAAATTAGTTAATTCATTTTACTCCATCACAACTCAACAAAGAGTTGAATATAACTAAATTGAATCAATTAAATATTAACCTAACCACTGACAAACTCCAATCAGTTTATTTCAGATGATACCTTGATTTTTTTCTAGCAATCTATTTTTTAATTCTAAAAATACTATAATAATAGTTTATCTTGTTCATTGTCATAATAGCTTTTTAAAAATGATTTGTGATATATGTGAAATAACTGTAAAAGTTGAGAAGCAGCATAATGCCACATACAGAAATAAAATCCAATAACTGATATTCTATTAAATACAAAACTTATTAAAAGAGAATAGAATAACATAAATACATCATTATTAATTTTATCTGTTACATATTAAATATTAGTATATCACAAATCATTTTAAAAGCTATTATGATAATGAGCAAGATAAACTATTATTATAGTATTTGTAGATAAATTGGTAGAATGAAGTTTATTTATATTTTATAACTTATATTTCCTAATAATTCTGAAACAGGGCCTAATGGAACATATTATTTTTGTTAGCACAACAGAGCATTACTATTTCCACATGAAGCCGGGATCCATGTAATGATCCACAAAATCCCTTTGCCAAACAATAATGGTAAGGAAATGAGCAAATTGACATCGTGATAGCTAAATCAGTGGTAATTGTAATGAGCTGTTATCATTTCCTCAATGGGAAGATAGAACTCTGGGGAGAGTAGCCTGAATCTACCCTTCCCTATTGTCTCCCAAATGATTTGATGTTGGATGTCAATATTATGCATAGAATATGAGTGTTTGGCACAGGTTGCGGTTCCAGTGTTGGAGCTTTCTGGTTTTTTTATTTATTTAATTAAATTTAATTAATTAATTAATTAATTTTACTCTTTGGGAATCTCAGACATGTAACTAAAGGAATGTTATGTATAACTTCCTACTTACTACCAGCTCTCCTGGATTCCCCCCCAACACCTCCTCTTTCTAAGTTTATTTTTCTCACCTCATAACTTTATATTATTGTAACTATTATTTTCTTCATAATCATAACCATCTTCTTCTTTGTCTTCTATTTGGTAACCAACTAAGTCCAATTACTGCTCCTCATTTGTGCATAGGTGAGGTGTCACCCAACAGAACATGGAAAATTGTCATCTATACTCAGATGGGGCTTTTTAATGATTTGACTATTTTAAATTACCTATGATCCTGTATGCATCTTCTCATCACGTTACTGTAAGTAACCCTCATTACTTCACTGATATGAAGCATTTTTTGTTAGGTGGTTGGTTGTTTTGCTTGTTTGATGGTGTCCTAATTGTAGGTGAATAGATAAACAAATATGACAACATCCATTAGTTGCATATATTTGTAAGGTTGACAACTTGGTATTGAAAGCTCTTTCAGATGTTTCATCCCTGGGCAAGTATACATCTCTTAGCAGTCATCCACTGAATGCACCTTTTCATTTGGCATTGGATCCCTGTAAAATTATTTCACCAGGTTGACATGTTAATTGGTGTCAACAGATGGGCAAACAGGTTGTTGTGATTTCCTGTGTACATCTGCCCTTTTATAAAGAAGATGTGATTTTGAAGTACATATTACAATCTATTTTGCCTATTTTGTAATGTTCCCTAAAATTTAAATGTAGGATAGGTATTCTTCATTAATCAATGAGGCTAGAGCAACTCATTGTCAGAGGGTCTTCTCTGTATTTTGACAGTTTATAGTTTTTTATGAAGGTCTCTATGTGCTGCAGAATGAAGTTCTTTGATGAGAGTTGAAAGTTACATTGAGTTTTTTCTATTCCCTAGTTTATTTTTTTAACATTTTACTTTATATTAATCACAGGTTATGTACTTTGTATCCTATTGTATCCCATCCGTAGCCGGCTCCCACATCCCCTGCCTATACCTCCCATCTCTCCCTCATCTCCACCCTGCCCTTTTCCAAGTTCACTGTTAAGGGAGGACCTCCTCCCCTTCCATCTAACTCTAGCTTATCAGATCTCTTCAGGACTGGCTGCAATGTCCTCTTCTGTGGCCTAGCAAGGCTGTTCCTCCCTCAGCGGGTGGGGAGGTAAAAGAGCAAGCCATTTAGTTTATGTTTGAAATAGTCCCTGTTCCCCTTACTAGGGTACACACTTGGATATTGAGTTACCATTTGCTACATTAAAGCAGGGGTTCTAGGTGATATCCATACATGGTCCTTGGTTAGAGAAACAGTCTTATGAAAGACCCCTGTGCCCTGCTATATTTGGTCCTTGCAGAGCTCTTGTCCACTCCAGATCATGCTAACTACCCCTTCTTTCATATGATTCCCTGCACTCTGCCAAAGGGTTGGTTATGTGTCTTAATATTTGCTTTGATACACTTCTAGGTAAAGTCTTTCCAAGTCCCTCTGTGGTAGGCTCTTGTCCTGCTACTTGTATTCTCCTACATCCAATGTCCATCCCATTTGTCTTTCTAAGTGAGGATTAATCCTCTTACCCCAGGTCCTCTTTCTTCTTTATCTTCTTTAGGTGTATAGATTTCAGTATGTTTATCCTATCTCATAGGTCTATATAAGTGAGTATATACCATGTGTGTCCTTTCTGCTTTTGGGATACCTCACTCAGGATGATCATTTCCAGGTCCCACCATTTGCTTGCAAATTTCATTATTTCCTCCTTTTTAATTGCTGAGTAGTATTCCATTATGTAAAAGTATCACAATTTCTGTGTCCATTCTTCAACTGAGGGACACCGGAGTTCTTTCCAGGTTCTGGCTATTACAAACAAAGCATCTACGAACATAATTAAGCAAATGTCCTTGTTGTATACTTGAGCATCCTTTAGATATATGCCTAGGAGGGGTATAGCTGGATCTTGAGGAATCACTCTTACTAATTGTCTAAGAAAGCACCAAATCGATTTCTAGAGTGGTTGTACAAGTTTATATTCCCACCAGCAATGGAGAAGAGTTCCTCTTTCTCCATATCCTCTCAAGCATGTGTTGGCACTTGAGATTCTGATCTTAGCCATTCTGACAGGTAAAATGTGAAATCTCAGAGTCGTTTTGATTTCCATCTTCCTGATGGCTAAGGACATTGAGCATTTCTTTTAATGTTTTTCTGCCATTATACAGTCCTCTACAGAGAACTAGTAGTCTCCTGTGCCTATGAGTTCTAGGGTTTTTCCCACTATTTCTTCTAACTGATTTAATGTGTCTGGTGTTATGTTGAGGTCTTTGATCCACTTGGACTTTAGATTTGTGCAGGGTGATAAATATGGATCTATTTTCATTTTTCTGCATATAAATATCCAGTTGGTCCAGTACGATTTGTTGAAGATGCTGTCTTTTTTCCATTGGATGGATTTGGCTTCTTTATGAAAAATCAAGTTTCCATAGGTGTGTGGGTTTATTTCTGGGTCTTCTATTCAGTTCCATTGATCCACTATTCTGTTTTTATGTCAATACCATGCAATTTTTATAACTATTGCTCTGTAGTACAGCCTGATATCAGGGATGGAGATACCTCCAGATGATCTGTTGTTGTAGAGGATTTTTTTAGAGATTCTGGGTTTTTTGTTTCTCCATATGAAGTTGAGAATTTTTCTTTCAAGGACTGTAAAGAATTGTGTTGGTATTCTGATGGGAATTGCATTGCATCTGTAGATTTCTTTTGGCAGAATAACTATTTTCACTATGGCAATCCTTCCTAACCATGAGCACGGGAGATCTTTCCATCTTCTGATATCTTCTTCAATTTCTTTTTTCAGAGACTTGAAGTTTTTCTCAAACAGATCTTTCACTTGCTTCGTTAGAGTCATCCCAAAGTACCTTATGTTATTAATAGCTATTGTGAATGGTGTTGTTTCCCTAATTTCTTTCTTGGGCCTTTCATCTTTAGTGTACAGGAGGGCTTCTGATTTTTTTAATTGATTTTGTATCCACCCACTTTGCTGAAGGTGTTTATCAGTTGAAGGAGTTCTCTGGCTGAATTTTTGGGGTCACTCATATATATTATCATATCATCTGCAATTAAGGATACTTTGACTTCTTCCTTTTCAGTTTGTATCCCCTTGGTCTCCTTTAGTTGTCTTATTGCTATCGCTAGGAATTCAAGTACTATGTTGAAGAGATATGGAGACAATGGGCAGCCTTGCCTTGTCCCTGATTTCAGTGGGATTGATTTAAGTTTCTCTCCATTGAGTTTGATGTTGGCTACAGACTTGCTGTATATTGCTTTTACTATGTTTAGGTATGTGCCTTGTATCCCTGATCTCTCCAAGACTTTAAACATGAATGGGTGTTGGACTTTGTTGAAAGCTTTTTCAGCATAAGGAGATGATCATGTGGTTTTCCTCCTTCAGTTTGTTTATATGGTGGATCACATAGATGATTTCTCTATATTGAACCACCCCTGCATGCCTGGGATGAAGCCTATTTGGTCATGGTCAATGATATCTTTTATGTGTTCTTATTCGGTTTGCAAGTATTTTATTTAGTATTTTTGCATCAATGTTCATAAGAAAGATAAATCAGAAGTCCTCTTTTTTTGTTGGGTTTTTGTGTGGTTTAGGTATCAAGGTGACTGTGGCTTCACAGAATGAGTTTGGTAGGTTTCAATATTGTGGAATACTTTACAGAGAATTGGAGTTAGCACTTCTTTGAATGTCTGGTAGAATTCTGTACTGAATCCATATGGCCCAGGCCTTTTTTTGGAAGGCAGATTGTTGATGAATTCTGCTATTTCCTTGGGGGATACAGGTCTATTCAATTTTTCTATCTGATCTAGACTTAATTTAGGTAGACGGAATCAAGAAAATCGACCATTTCATTTAGATTTTCAAATTTTGTGGCATATGGGTTTTTGCAGTAAGACCTAATGATTGCTTGGATTTCCTCAGTGTCTGTTGTTATGCCCCCCTTTTCATTTTTAATTTTGCTGATTTGGACAGTTCTCTCTGCCTTTTTGTTAGTTTGGCTAAGAGATTGTCTATTTTGCTGATTTTCTCAAAGAACCAGCTCTTGGTTTCATTGATTCTTTGAATAGTTTTATTTGTTTCTAATTGATTGATTTCAGCCCTGAGTTTGATTATTTCTAGCTGTATGCTCCTCTTTGGTATATCTGCTTCTTTTTTTTTTTTCTAGGGCTTTCATTTGGGCCATTAAGTTGCTGGTATGAGATGTTTCAAATTACTTCTTGAAGGTACTTAGTGCTATGAACTTTCCTCTTAGCACTGCCTTCATTGTGTCCCATAGGTTTGGATATGTTGTGCTTTCATTTTCATTAAATTCTAGGAAATTTTTAATTTCTTTCTTTATTTCATCTGTAACCAAGCTGTCATTGATTAGCAAGTTTTTCAGTTTCCATATATGTACAGTTTTTTTGCTGTTTCTGTTGTTGTTGAGGTCCAGCTTTTCACCATGATGGTCAGATAGGATACAAGGGATTATGTGAATCTTCTTGTATCTGCTCAGGCTTGTTTTGTGACTAACTATATGGTCTATTTTGGAGAAGGTTTTGTGAGGTGCTGAAAAGAAGGTACGCTCTTTTGATTATGGATGAAAAGTTCTGTAGACATCTATTATGTCCATTTGATTTAGGGTCTCTGTGAGTGCCCTTCTTTCCCTGTTTTGCTTCTGACCAGATGATCTGTCACTTGGTGAGAGTGGAGTGCTGAAGTTTCCCACTATTAAGGTGTTGGGACCAATGTGAGATTTCAGCTTTAATAATGTTTCATTTACAAGTGTAGGTGTTCTTGTATTTGGGGCATAGATGTTCAAAATTGTGATGTCCTCCTGTTGGAATTTTCCTTTGATGAAAAGAAGTGCCTTTCCTCATCTTTTTTGATTAGATTTGGAAAAACAGTCTATTTTAATAGATACTAGGATCACTACTCCAGCTTGTTTTCTGAGTCTGTTTGCTTGAAAAACATTTTCCAGCCCTTTATTCTGAGGTAGTGTTTATCTTTGTTGCATCGGTATGTTTCTTGAAAGCCTCAGAATGTTGGATCCTGTTTCTGCAACCATTCTGTTAGCCTGTGTCTTTTAATTGGAGAGTTGAGGCCATTGATGTTGATAGATAATAGTGACCAATGACTGTTAGTTCCTTTTATTGTGGGGTTGGTGCTCTTACTATGATTCATTGCTTTTTTTTTTTTTTTTCCTTTTTAAATTTTTGTTGGGAGATTGTCTGTATCCTATATTTTCTTTGGTGTAGTTGTTTTCATTGGATTGGAGTTTTCCTTCTAGTATCTTCTGTATGGTTGTGTTGCTGTGTAGATATTGCTTAAA
>CM053743.1:24931241-24942784 GCA_028658305.1 Pachyuromys duprasi
TATATATATATATATATATATTTGAATGCATACATTATATACATTTGCATTTAGTATTTATAAAAGCGATGTTAGAAAACAAATTTCAGCTATAAGACATAAAGTAGTTAGTTTTTCTTATAAGGAAAATATCTTTCTTAAACTTAATGAAAAAAATAATACTATATTTTTGGCTGTTAATCAATATCAATTTTCACTCAAAATAATGGCGAGCCTAAAAATTTGTGGAAGAAAAGCTGTAAAGTCATAATGATTTCCTGATTTTATAAAAGTACAAAGAAGAATGGAAAGAAAAGTAAAGAGCCATTCATAACATTTGGAAAATGAACTTACATAACATATGAAAGTTTCTTAGTATGAGTTAAGAGACTCAAATATAAAGGTTTTCAATAATTTTTCTTACCTGAAATCTTCTACTTTCAAATTTTCCTGATTTGAAAAATATAAGTAAATTTTTTAAATGACAATGTTTTAGTGGAAATTGTAAATTAGAAAATAGAATGAAAATCAGAAATAAATTTAGTAGAAGCAATTATTTTTATGGTCTTAAATACTTTATTGCATTTAATCCCATACTGAGTGAATATATTCTTTATACTGGTAATGAATGATACAATTAATGGTTTACTAATGGCTCCATATTGAATTTCTTAAAGATGTCAAGCCTTTTGGTACAATTGGATTAAAAAATATTTTCTATGGAAATCAGATAATTCCCCTAAAATTACAGTTTTAAAATATTTTTACATTCTCTGAAACATTTAAATACATTTTAAAGACTGTATTGCACCATAGTGGAAACTCTTACATACCTTAAATGAAATAACTTAAATTTGGTGTCTTTGAAAATGATCATGTCTTTTAAGGAAAAATTAATAAAACTTGCATAGTACCAGCATTCACAGGAATATCTTATTTGTCAGAATATGGGTAAAAACAATTTGTTTTCTGCACAGTATAAAATACTCAGGCAATAAATGCTTGGTAAATTGGTAATTTTGAAAAATAATACTGTTTTGTTACTAGAAGGGAACATATATCTGGAAATTAGAGTCCATTTAAACTAATTGCCCTGGAGTTAAGTTTGAAGAATACTGGCAGAATGTTGACTCAAAATAATGACACACTAAACCTGCAGACAGAACTCCACCCTTTGGGAAATTATAAAAGGATACAGAACTTCAAGAAGTTATTATAGCGATTATTCACAGAATTGCTACAAAAATGCAAAGCAAGCCATTTATCTCAGTGATTTCTCACAAATAAAGTTACTCTGAGTGGTTTTATGTGAGCTTGCAGTTGGCATAAGGAAGGAAAGCTCTGGCTGGGGTGAATGTCAGGTCCTCTTGTGATTCGGTGCTACTTCACATAGTCTATAAGTTTGGATGAAGGTAAATGGTGTCAAAGAGTGGCATCAGTATCAGCAATATGTGTCACATACACTCTATTTTTAAAAAATATATTTATTTTTATATTAATCACAGAGTATGTACTTTGTATCCCAGCTGTAGCTCCCTCCTTCATTCTCTCCCACTCTCCCCAAACCTCCCTCATCTTCTCCTGGTCCCTCTCAAAGTCCATTGATATGGGAGGACCCCCCCCCTTCCATCTGACCCTAGCTTATCATGTCTCTTCATGGCTGGCTGCAATGTCCTCTTTTGGGATCTAGCTAGGCGCTCCTACACTCTTGTCATTGAGTTGTCTGATGCCTTGTATTCACAATTGCACTTACCAGTTTACATGCATTATCATTGTTCACATGAGTTTTACATTGCTTTTTTCCCACACCTTTTAAATCATAGGCAATAGATTGCACGAATAAAGGCATCAACAACCTTTCTGTCAGCCTATATTATTGGAATGGTTGTGGGCAGATGTACCTCTGCTTCCAAGCAATGTAGGCAGGAGGTCACAAAATAAAGAACAACACATTGATACTAAATATTGCCGGTTCCATTCATATAAAGGTCTCTGAGCTTCTGTGATTGTATTTGATCCTCAATGATCAAACAAGTGCCTGGCTGTTTATTGCAAATATTTTGCTGTTAACCTCTAATTATGATTACAATTTTTATAGTCTAAGCTGAATTTTAACACCTATGGTTTTCTAAATAGGGACATGAAAAACAAGTTTATTCTGTCACAAATTATAACATAACATTTTACTTTCAGTTCTTGAATGATGTAGTCTGAGATTTGTGCTTATTACTACCTGAAATGTGAATTAAAGTCTTTAGTTATCACCTTAATCTCTATCACAAAATAAAGACCACTTAAGTAAGATAATATGAACTTTACTTTCTACTGTTACATATTACTGTGTTCCAATAAAATTTTTTTGAGATTCAGTTTGCCTTTTTAACAAGTTTTTTTTTTTAATGTAACATACCTAGTTTTTGAAGGTATACAGTTCCTTAGATTGAGGTGCAATGCGCTTGAGTTATTGTAGAATTTAATAAAATTTCGTCTGCCATTGTTGGCAACAAACATATTATAAAGCATTTGCTAAGTACCTTGGTCCTAATCCTTAGTATGTCATGGCAGCTCTGTATGATCTGTGCTCTACGCCTTCAGATTCTCTGTCCTTCCATTACCATCTGCAAAAAGCTAATTGTTTGCACTGAATTTCCCTTAAGGGGGCATCTTTTGTCAAGAACTAAATGCTAGTTGGTACTCGAAATCAGAACATTTTAAGGATTTCTTTTGTAGCGTTCACCTGTATGTATTTTTTTTTTCTAGCTGGAGTACAATCATCGTAATTCAAGAGAAGTCTGACTGCTGAGTGTCACAGGAATTTGTGTCTTTTTCTAAATCTTTAGTGCTAATTTCTAGCTGTATTCTAAATTCTTATTATGCCAAGAGGAAAGTGTTGCTCTCAGTGTACATTCAAATAATCTTCTTTATTTCAGCAAATGGAGACTAGTCCACACATCTACAACTTGTCAAATTGCAGAGAATGCATGTCTGTGTGATACCTAATACCAAATGATAACATCTTGAAGTGGAGACATAAACAGAAGGCTCAGGAAAACAATGGGAGAGGGCATGAAAGAATTTCAGAGTCAAGTCTGAGAATGCTTGCTGCAATTTAGTTTCTTCTAGAGACAGTGAAGATGACATCATGGACTCTTAACAACATGGTTGCCGGCTCAAGACCAATATAATTACAATATCAGTTGTCATGCTATTGCGAATAAGAAGAAAACTACTTACAAAGAGCTACAGGTTATCCAATAGCTTCAGAATGAAGAAATAGAAGGAGAAAGAGAGAGAGAGAGGAAGAGAGAGAGAAAAGCAGGAAGCAGTTTATGTTTCCATTTCCTCTAGGTTCAAGCTTCCACACAGGTTGTCCAGTCCTAGGCAGTCAACTGAAGGCACAAATAAGAGGAGTTCTAAATAAACTCAGGAGGTTATATTTGTCTTATGTATATATGTGTACCTACACAAGTATAACAATAATAATTAAATAAGAGAGCATGATTTTAAGAGGAGCAGTAAAAAATGTGCATGCCTTATGAACGCTATACAAATATAGAAATTGGAGATATCCAAATATGTTTTGTGAATTTTATAACCCTTTAATATGTATATAAGTATTCATTTATGTGTATGTTTTATATGTGTATGTTGAGCTGTGTCTGTGTGAGCACAGGAGGCCAGAGATTTGTTGGTACTCACTGTCATGAATTGCTTTCCCCCTAAGTTTTTTATATCAATTTTTATTTTTTAATAGAAATCACAGGATATTGACTTTGTATCCCAGCTGTAGCCCCTCTCCCTCATTCCCTCCCAACTCTACCCTCCTTCCCTCATCTCCTCTCTATCCCTTTCAAAGTTCACTGCTAGGGGAGGTCCTCCTCCCCTTCCATCTGACCCTAGCTTATCAGGTATCTTCAGGACTGGCTGCAATGTCCTTTGTGGCATAGCAAGGCTGTTCCTGCCTCAGGGGGTGAGGGGAGGTAAAGGAGCCATTCATTGAGTTCATGTCAGAAAGAGTCCCTGTTCCCCTTACTAGGAAACCCATTTGGAACTTGAGCTACCATGGGTTACATCTGAGCGGGGGTTCTAGTTTATATCCATACATGGTCCTTGGTTGGAGAAACAGTCTCATAGAAGATCTCCCCCATGCCTGATATATTTGGTTGTTGTGGAGCTCTTGTCCTCTCCACGTCATACTAACTCTCCCTTTTATCATATGATTTCCCCCTAAGCATTTTAGCCCTTAAACTCAGAGCTTACCTGTTTGGGTATATTAGTGGACAAGTAACTCACAGTAATCCTCCCGCCCAAGGCTTTGCAGACTGTGAATTCAGTGCCTAGGTTTTTATGTGTATCCCCAGTGTTCACACCCACATATTCAAGCTATCATAAGGACTTTTTCAATTACCCATCTTTCAAACTCTGTTTAAACAGTTTGATTATTCAAGATGTGTTTCTGTTTATCCTCTGAGAATCCAAGGATACATTTGATAGTTATTTGTAACTTCAGTGATTGTTATGGTTTGTTTGTTAGACAATCACAATTGAATAATAATTTTACAGCTCCTTTATCATTCTAAAATTAACAAAGAACTGGCAAGACATATATTGAAGTGAATTATAGTCCATAGATTCAAATAATAAAATCTCATCTTCCTCCCCTAAAAATAAAATGATTTAATTTCAGTGAGATGTCTCATATGCACACACACATCCGATATAAATATACATTAATTGTATATAATTTATTGTAACATCAACTAATATATAAGAGACCAAACATTTGAAAAACTAGTAGGGGGTATATGGAAATGGCTAAGGAAAGTACAAAGAAGGGAGAAATGAAGTAAATATACTTTTGTAAATATAAATTTGATTTTTTAAATTTTTCTTTATTATTTTTTACAATATATTCACTTTGTATCGGGGTTGTATCCTCCTCCCTCATCTATTACAAGTTCTACCCTCCCTTCCTCTTCTTCTTCTGTGCCCTTTCCATAATCCAATGATAGGTGAGATCCTTCTCCCCTATTCTCTAACCCTAGCCTATCAGGTCTCATCAGGACTGGCTGCATCACCTTCATCTGGCAAGGCTACTCCCCCAGGGGGGAGGTGATCAAATAGCTGGCCACTGAGTCCAGCAGAAGTATGCATATCTTAATTTTAGAAATATTTAAAATGTAAAAGGAAAATGAAAGATGATACAATTTCAAATCTTAATGTTATGTTTATCATGAGATTACAAATTACAAGGGCAAATCTTAATGCAATATGTTTACTAAATAACTACTCTACATTTGCAAATTCTCATGTGATTTATGAGTCACTGGAGAAGGGCTCATGACTATATGGCAAAATCAACATCAGACCAACTTGATCTATGGTAATATTTCTGGGAAGAGAAACCTCATTGCCTTTGGGACGTAGAAACTTTATTTATAATGTATCACATAGTAAGGAGTTATCAGTACAAGCAGTATATAAAAGATGCCTTCATCTTGAATTTCTAAGCACATTCTATCCTTGCATGGGTCTTTGAAATCTATATTGATTTTGATCATCAACAGACTTTTTTTAGGAAACTTGATATTTTTGTCATTACCAGCAGAAGAAGGCTGTTTATGTAAGTAATATCAGTGAACTCACTTGTCAAGGTAGAAACACTAAACTGACATTTTTATTTCATAGAAAATGTGTACGTTAATAAACTTGTGTTAACAATGAAGACCCTATATGGTTTTTTTCTCACTTTTGGTAATCATTTTTATATTTATAGGTACCATTTATTGTTTCATTTATAACAGTTTCAAACATTATTCTAAATTTCTTTTGTCAGCAATTATATTTTACAAAATATGCATGCTTATTTACTTAAATCAATAACAAGCAGTGAAGCAGTATTGAAAGCGAATCTTTGTACACTGCTGGTATGCTAATAACAAGGCAAATTTAATGTGTAGACATACGGAGGTTTTGTTTAATGATATAAAAGACCTGTATAAAAAAGTGCTTTAGTGGCACGATAGGAAAGATAAGTTGATTATAACTCACAAATTGACCAATGCCACTCTCACAGGCTTAAGGAACAAAAAGGAAAATACATATGCTAGATCTACACAGGAAGACAAACACTCTGGTATGTTGTGCTGAAGCGTAGCAGTCTAAAATATATTACCCAAGGAATCTGTTCAGTACCATTAACCTTCTAAGCACATAATGGTCACTAAAAGTCTCAGTCTCCAGGGTGAAAGGCCACTGAAGGAATGAAGCTATCTATAGAAATTGATATGATACAGCATACAAGAATGGAGAGATCATGAAGGCTTCCAGTCTCTTTTCTGAGATTTCAATCCTTGAAACCCATAAGGCAGAAACAGCAAGAATTAATAAAAGTTATCTTCTGTTATCTACATGTGTATACAATGGATGCCTACACACAAGCATGTATGCACACCCAAAGAGACACACTGAATAAATAAATGTATTGAATAATTATATAATAATTATATAAAAATATATTCACACACTTATACATATATATGGAGAGAGATGAGAGAGAGAGAATGGAACTGGATTTCAAGGAAAGAATTTCCATTGGAAAGACATTTTAAAAGACAGGAGCCTACAACAGATGACCTCTGAAAGACTCTACCCAGCAGAGTATCAAAGCAGATGGTAAGACTCAAGCCAAATTTTAGGCAAAATACAAGGAATCTTATGAAAGAAGAGGTAGATGAAAGACCTGGAGGGGACCAGAGCTCCACAAGGAAAGTAGCAACAAAACCAAGAAATCTGGACCCAGGGGTCTTTTATGAGACTGATACTCCAACCAAGGACCACAGTTATAGCTCATGGCAGCTCAGTCTCCAAGTGGGTTCTCTAGTAATGGGAACAGGAACTGTCTATGACATGAACTTAGTGGCTGGCTCTTTGATCACCTCCCCATGATGGGGGAGAAGCCTTACCAGGCCACAGAGGAAGACAATGCAACAAGTCCTTATGAGACCTGATAGGATGGGGTCAGATGGAAGAAGAAGAGGACCTCCCCTATCAGTGAACTTGGAGAGGGGCATGGGAGGAGATGAGGGAAGGAGGGTGGGTCAGGGAAGAAATGAAGGAGGGGGCTACAGCAGGGATCCAAAGTGAATAAACTGTAAGTAAGTAAATAAATAAATAAATAAATAAATAAATAGATAAATAGATTTGGGGAAAGGCATATAGAATTGAGGGACATTTGATGGTTGGTATGGAAATAGTTAAAATTTCCTAAACCAAATGAAGGTAATCCTAATAAAATTTCTAAACAATGAGGAATAATGAGTACCAATAATGATGCCAAAATGCCATCCTTTTGTCACGAATGAAGCCTCCAGCACAAGGACTAGGATACATTTACTGGAATTGTTAGCTAACAGGGTCAGAGATCACAAAATACCTCAGGTGACTGACAAGAAAATAGGTTGCCCTCCACAAACTAAGAGCAGGTTCCCATTTCTGAAGACAGGCACATTACTCTTTGAACATGGAGAGGGTCAGCGGTTGCATTTTGTAGAAACTTCACCCTCTCATTTTAGTGTTTTTTGTTTGTTTGTTTGTTTTGTTTTTTTGTTTTTTGTTTTTTTTATGACAAGGTACTCTGCAGGCTACTAGAAGAGAAACATAAACACAAACCCAGCAACAAAAGCTTTGATCTACAGTCTGTCCTTCCTGAAAGATATGCTAGAGTATTTGTGGCACAAAGCTTGTGGCAGTAATCAGCCAATTGACATAAGGCCTCTTCTACAAGATGGAACCCATACTCAATACTTCTTGGATAGCCAAGAATCAAAGTCGAGACAGCTCAGAGACCCAGAGTAAAAACAAATACTACCAGTTTTTTTAAAAAAAACAAGTAACAATAAATGACTCCTAATGATACTCTGCCATACTCATACACCTGTGCTTTTTCACCCAACATCAAAGAATCTTCCTCCTGCAGCAGAAAGGAATGAATACAGAGACCTACAGCCAGACGTTACATACAGGGAGAGGTTTGGGAACACATAGCTTTAAATGGGATGTCTTCACCAAATGACTACCATCAGAGCTCAGAGACCCCATGTAAAAGGGGGTAAGGAACTGGAAGAAACAGAGAGGATTTAGGATAGGAAAAGAAAAAGGCCCTTTAAATCAACTGAGCAAGGCTCATATGAACCCATAGAGACTGGAGCTGCAAGCACAAGGCCTGCAAGCATCTGCATTAGGTCCTCATTATATATGTTAGCTTTTAGTTTAGTACTTTTTGGATTTCTGAATGTGTTTATGAGTTTGTATCTGATTCTTGTGCCTACCCATGGCACATTTTCCTTCTGTTGGATTATCTTGGACATCCTTAAATGTTATGGTGTTCATTTTATTTTATTTATTTTATTTTTCTTATGCTTGCTTGTTATCTCTTAGAAGCCTGTTCTTTTCTAATGGGAGACATTAGTAGCTCTATATTGGACGGTGGTGTGGAAGAACTGGGTGAAGTAGATGGAATGAAAGCCTTGTAATCACGGTGTATTGTCTGAGAAAACAGTCTTTTCTAACAAAAAAAGAAAATAAATAAAATTTATATTTTTATGTATTTTACTAAGAATCCATTAATTAAAATTATATGGTTTTGTTTAATATATTAAGTTTGAACTTTGTATTCCAGATTACATTTCTTGGTTATATTATCACCATTGATTAAAATTACATTTAAATAATCATATTATTGTGTATTATTTTTAATTATTTCTATTACTTTTTGAGATTGTGATACACTTATATTATTTCACTCTTGTCTTTTATCCCTCCAAACCTTCCCATATGCCCTTACATTCTGTCTTTCACTTTAATGTTTTTAATCATTGTTGCTATATACATAAATTTCAAAATGCAAAAATCCAGCATGCTCAGTTTGTATAATGAAGTATTTGGAAATTAATCAAGTTAGCCAAAAAGATAAGACATTGGTTCATGGATAATGTGGAAAGTTTTCTATAGTAGTGAAAAGACATTGTTGTAATAGTTTTCTTCCATTAAGCCACATACTTATGTGATTTTTCCATGAGATCCACACTCAGACATTTCTTTATGCCCTCTGGATAAGCCAAACAAATAACCTGATACTTTAAAAATTTATTTAAACTTTACTGAGAATTATATGGAATTACTTAATACAATGTATATTCAAGTAAATCTTTTATATCAATAACCTGTAATAGTCTTTGTTTAAAGTTATTTTGAAAACTAAGTAATTGTTTGAAGCTTTTTATTGCATTCATTCTTTTAGTAAAATGGCTATTAACATAAAAAGGGAAAGCTGTGAATTATTATTTGGTACAAAATGAAAATGTTAAATATGAATGGACAAATGAAAAGCTCTTAGAAGCCTTAAACCAAGTTTTACTTCTGTATACGTGTTTAAGTACACATATTTTTAAAGAGACTTCCCTTTTAGAAAATATGTTGCGCTTTTCTGTGAATTCTGCTCCCCATAAATGAAGTTGGATGACAACACATTTGGCATTCTTGGCATCCTGTACTCTGCTGTCAGGATTTAAATAATACCGCTTTTCAACAAAGCAGTGTTCCAGGCAGAGGATCAGAGACATGGATTTTGACTGACAATATATGAGTTTGAAGTAAACATGACATTTTTTTTCAGTGACTATGTTTAAACATACATGTGCACCAAATTTATACAGGCAGCTTCTGCTTCCATCTGTGATGTAAGAACAAATTATTTAATATGTTATCATCTGACTTTGAAAGTCTGTGTATTGGAATAGTGTAGATGGTGTCTTCGTTTGTTGATATCCAATGTGTCAGAACTTAATTCCATGATGAAGAGTTGGATGATTGTTGGAAAGACAAGACAGACATCTGTTGAATCTGGTTCTTTCAGAGTTTTGATTCAGCTATATCCTTGGTTGTGTTGATTCTTTCAATTGTTCTCTTTATTTCAAATTTATTGATTTCACCTCTGAGTTTTATTTTTCCAGCTATCTACTATTCGTGTGTGTGTCTTCTTTTTTCTTCTTCTTCTTTTTCTTCTTCTTCCTCCTCCTCCTCTTCTTCTTCTTCTTTAGTGCTTTCAGGTGTGCTGTTAAGTTGTTTGTATGAGATGTCTTGAATTATGAAGGCTTTAGTTCTATGAACTTTCCTCTTAGCGCTCCTTTCATTGTGTCTCATAAGTTTGGGTAAGTTGTACCCTATTTTGCATTGAATTCTACCATGGCTCAGTTTTCTGTGAGTATAGAGTTAATCAGTTGCAATGTGTGTGTAGGCTTTTCACTATTTCTGTTATTGTGGACGTCTAGATTTAGAGCATGGTATTATTGCAGAGACAGATGAATCAATCAAGGGCATACATGGAGAGGAACTAGAACCCCTGTTCAGATGTACCCCATGGGCAGCTCAGTATCCATGTGGGTTTCCTAGTTAGGGGAGCAGGGGGCTGTCTCTGATATGTACTCAGTGGCTGGCTCTTTAAATACTTCCCCCTGGTGAAGTAGCTTAAGAAGGCCACAGAGAAAGAGGATCCAGACAGTCTTGATGAGACCTGATAGGCAAGAGTCCGATTGTAGGGGAGAAGGACCTCCTGTATCAGTGGACTAGGGAAAGGATGTATGGTGGGATGAGGGATGGAGTGGGTCCAGGTAGAGATGAGGGAGGGGGTTACAGCAGGTATGCACAATGAATAAATTGTAATAAATTACAATGATGAAGAACAAAAACAAACTTCATCATAATTCTTAAAGCTACATGCTCTTATTGAACTATGTCTTTAGTCAGAATTAAGCATAAAAAATAAAATAATAGAATGACTCAATAATTCAGACAATCTAGGAAATACATGTAATTTAAAAGGATGGAAAATTTCTGTATCATTTGCAGATATCAATTTTGTTATAATATGCCACACTGTTATTATAATACAAAATTTGAAGACAGTATTGCTCACTGAATTTTCCTATGTAATGAACTGAATGGCCCAGAAATACAAGTTGGTCCTTGTGTCCTATGTTGACAGAAGATGAATGTTTTATTCTGAATACGTATGTAGTAAATCATCCTTATATACTAGTGAATTCATGACCCAAATCCTGAAGCTGTTCCTGGATGGCATGTATGTTGTAAGGATGAGCAGTCTCCTCAGTGCTGGGATAGCTGCCTGTGCTTAACATCGGAATTACTAAATGCATACAAGTTAGGTTTAATTTTCTGCTTCTGTATTGGTTGTTAAATCCCTCCAATGTGCTTGCAAATGTAACTTTGGAAGAGGATGTGTCTCACTCAGACTGTAATACTTCATCAAGCATTTGCTTTTTAGAAAAAGATACATGGGTAGCATATGGTCTGAGTCTTTGAAAGTTTGGAAGTGTCTCTCATTTTCATTTGTGAACATATTGAACAGTTTTATTACATTTAGGGTTATCTTCTTCCCCAAACTATGATGGTTTATTCTGAAACTAACATTTGTGAAAGAAAATGCCAGACTTTTTTTCTTAGCAGTTTCACTGTGTTTAAGCTTGTCGTATTTACATGTGACT
>CM053743.1:24942884-24962052 GCA_028658305.1 Pachyuromys duprasi
ACTCATAACCAAACTTTGGGCAGAGTGCAGGGAATCTTATGAAAGAAGAGGTAGTTAGTAAGACCTGGAGAGTACAGGAGCTCCATGAGGAGAGCAACAGAACCAAAATATCTGGGTTCAGGGCTATTTTCTGAGACTTATATTCTAACAAGGGTACATTCTTGGATATAACCTAGAACTCCTGCTCAGACATAGCCCATGGCAGCTCAGTCTCCAAATGGGTGTTAAGTAAGGGGAAAAGGGACTGTCTCTGACATGAACTAAGTGGCTGGCTCTTTGACTACCCCCACCCCTGAGGGAGGAGCAGCCTTGTACAGAGGAGGACATTGCAGCCAGTCCTGATGAGACCTGATACGCTAGGGTCAGATGGAAGGGGAGGATGATTTCTCCTATCAGTGGAATTGGAGGGGGGCATGGGAGGAGCTGATGGAGGGTGGGATTGCAAGGGAATGAGTGAGTAGGCAACAGCTAGAATGCAAAGCGAATAAAATGTAATTAATGTAAAAAATTAAAATTTAATTAAAAAATAAAGTTTGTTTTATGTAAATTACTGTGTTAGCATCCAAAGGCAATATTCAGATTTATAATGCTAACCCTTTATGGCTGCTTAATTCTCCTAAAATACCCATTATAATTAATTATCATTTGTTTTGTATCCTTTTCTATTGGAATAAAATAAATGTGAGAGTTCATATCTCATCTTAACTTTGTATAACATTGTAAACAAAATATCTGACTTAGAATAAAATTTAAGTAGGTGTTTGTTGAATTAAATAAAAGTTCTATTTGTACCATATTTGGCATTTATAATATGAAAATTAAATTCATTTTTTTCAAATATTAAAAGAAAGAAATAAGATTATAAACAATTTCACAAAAAATCTTAAATTATTGATCGTTGTATAAAATTTAAAAATGCAAGAAATCTATCCTTTTCAAACTTGGTACAGTATCTAATAAATTGTGTTCAGTTTGATAAGAGACTTAAGACACTGCTTCTGGTACTGACCTGCAGCTACACTGTTTAATGGAGTAGCCCAACATAGTCCTGAAGTATTTTCTCTCCTAACTCTGTATTCTCTGATATTTTTCCCTGGTGACATACCACATTGGGTCTCTGACATAGAACACTAAATTCACACATCAAAAGACCCATTGACTATGAGATGGTTCACCAGGTGAAAGCTCTTGCTGCCAAATCTGATGACATGAGATCATTCAGAGAGAACCAATTTCTGAAGTTTGCTTTCTGACTTACAATGGTGTGCTATGGCACATGCTCCCCCTATAAACAAATAACTGGAATGTGTTTAAAGACACAGCTAACCACTTAATCTGTACCTTTAGTCCTACTAGTAACTATATCAAAACCAAATACAATTATCCCACCATGATTAACTGAAAGTGGAGAGTTCAGGTATTATTAAAGATCACATAACAAAAAGAGCATAGCAGCTGTGAGACAGAG
This sequence comes from Pachyuromys duprasi, assembly GCA_028658305.1. Lineage (NCBI taxonomy): Eukaryota > Metazoa > Chordata > Mammalia > Rodentia > Muridae > Pachyuromys > Pachyuromys duprasi. The sequence goes on from CM053743.1 coordinate 24,944,353, forward strand.
GAAAGTGTTGAAAAAGTCTGTCCTCCAGAAATAACACAGCCATTGTAATCCTGTGCCCACAGCAGCTGTGGTTTTTCCACTGGACCTACACAAGACAGGGCTTGTCCATAGTTAGTACATAATAAGAAAGACACTCAGGAGGGAATGGTGGAGGAGGCTATAGCTGGGATACAAAGCAAATAAAAATATAATTAATGTAAAAAATAAAAAAAATAATTAAAAAAAAAGAAACTCATGAGGCCTTAGCCCTGACTCACAGCCTCTGACAATATCTGGACAAGGCAATTACAGCCTTCAGTTGTGTATCCATTGGTGACTCCAAAAGGGTCCAGTGAATAGTTCTAAATGCATGGCCACACAAATAGCTTTGTCATATCCAGTTGGTTGCAAAACAAACAAAGGAAAAAAATGTGAGACATAGATTTGTAAAGTAGTAGCGCATGGGTGTGGGAATCTCAGTAGGGTTAAGGGAGAACAGAAGGATGAGAATAGGTCTGATATATTATATACATTATAAATTATCAATGAGATATTTCTATCAACCCTATCCCCTCAAGGCTCAGGAATATGTCTAGCAGAGCAGGTAGAAAGTTTGTGAGATCCAGAGGTAGACATGACTCCTAGAAAACAGTGTTTCAGGCACAACTGGACTAACGCACATATGAACTCACAGAGGCTATGGAAGTGTGCTCAAAGGACTAAACAAGTTCATAGAGTAAACTTCCTCAGCAAGAAAAAGAGTGAGTGGGCACAGTAGCCCAACACTAACCACAAAGCTTTTTTGCAAATGATATCCCTGGGAAAGAAAGAACAGTTTCTTTGCCATTCGATATTCCATGTTGAGAATTCTGTTTAGCTCTGTAACCCATTTTTTAAAAAATTTAACTTGGTAAGTTGGTGTTTAACTTCATGAGTTCTGTATATATTCTGGATATTAGCCCTCTGTCAGATGCAAGGTTGGTGAAGACCTTTTCCCAGTCTGAAGGTTCTCATTTTGTTCTGTTGACAGTGGCCTTTGCTTTACAGAAGCTTTTCAGTTTCATGTGGTCCCATGTATTGATTGTTAATAGTAGAGCTTGTGCTGTGTGAGAAGGGAGGGTAGGTGGGACTGGGAGGAGATGAGGGAGGAGACTACAGCCGAGATACAAAGTAAATAACTTGTAATACGTGAGTAAATAAATAAATAAGTAACTAAAGAGATATATCAAAGAACTTATTCCCCTGCCTACTTGTACCTGCTTTTTTTGTATTTTTAAATATTTATTAATTTCAGTTATTCACTTTGTATCCCCCCTGTAGCTCCCTCCCTCCTCCCCTCCCAATCCCAACATTCCTCCCCCTTCCCAAGTCCACTAATAGGAGGTCTTCCTCTCCTTCCTTCTGATCCTAATCTATTAGGTCTCATCAGGATGGCTGCATTGTCTTCCTCTGTGGCCTGGCAAGGCTGCTCCCCTCCTCAGGGGGAGGTGATCATATAGCAGGCCAATCAGTTCATGTCAGAGACAGTCCCTGTTCCCATTACTATGGAACCCACTTGGGCACTGAACTGCCATGGGCTACATCTGTGTGGGGATTCTAGGTTATCTCCATGCATGGTCCTTTTTTGGAATATCAGTCTCAGAGAAGACCCTTGTGCCCAAATTTTTCTGTTCCATTGCTCATCCTGTGGAGCTCTTGTCCTCTCCATGTCTTACTATCTCCCTCTTCCTTCATAAGATTCCCTGCACTCTGCACAAGTTTTTAGCAGCTTTATTTGTAATAGCCAGACCTGGAAACAACCCAGTTGTCACTCAGTTAAGGAATGGATACAGAAATTGTGGTACATCTACACAATGGAATATTACTCAGCATTAAAAACAAGGAAATCATGAAATTTACAGGCAATGGTGGGAACTGGAAAAGATCATCCTGAGTGAGGTATCCCAGAAGCAGAAAAAAAAAAAAAACCACAGGGTACATACTCACTCATAATTGGATATTATATATATAATGTAGGATAAACATACTAAAATCTGTACATATAAAGAAACTAATCAAGAAAGAGTACTCTGGCTAAGATGCTCGATCCCAATTCAGAAAGGCAAAGAGAATGGTCATTAGAATAGGGAGAAAATAGGGAACAGGACAGGAGCCTACCAAGGAGGGCCTTGGAAAGGCTTTACCCTACAGATTATCTGTACCTGCTTTTTTATGTTTCAAAATGGAAAAAGATGGAGAAAACCAAAGGAAAGTTTCAATGTTTGGGCCATTGTGTCCTAATTTTATCCAGGTACACAAATGTAAAGAAATGCTTGGAAAATAATTGTAAAATTATTTGACTGCTCTTTTTAAAAAAAAAAATGATTTGTTTATTTATTTTGTTTCTTTTTTGTTTGTTTGTTGGGATTAGGTTTCACTGTACAGTTGAACTTGACTACTTAACCTGCAAAATTAATAATTATGTCCTACTACATCTGTTACTTATTTAGCTAAATTAAATCTTTAAAAATTTAGCTAAATTAAATCTTTAAAAATATAGAAATCAAAGTTGCAGCTACTTATTTTTCTTGATTGTAAATGAAAATATTATGGATATTTACTATATATAACAAGAAAAATGTATCAGTATAACCAAATTTCTTATGAAAGTAGAGGAAAACTGGCACAAAGGAGCATGAAAAATTATAATTTAGTGAATTTCTTTTTGAGAATATGAGTTCTATTCAATAAACTTAAAACTTTAACAGATGGTCAGTATTAAGTATTCTGAGTGAGAACCATACTTTTATGGTTTCAGTTCTTCTATTTGTTAGCACAGAACTGAGTAATTAAACCTAAACCAGAGAAATAAAATAATTTGTAACTTTCACTTAGGGGAAAGATAAAATTTCGAAGTTAGTGGTGGCTCCAACAGACACATTTGGAAAACAGTATGGTTCTATAATAAATGAATGATTCAAAGGAAATACTGTAGAAATTTCGAAAATGTATTAGCTTTTGCAGAAAACTGTGACATGATTTATGGTAATGGACTGTATTTCATAAAATACATAGAACTGCCAGGAAGTACTTGGTGCAAGACAACACTTCCAAACATACTGTATTACTTATTCTGAACTAATTTTTCTTTCTGAAAAGAAAATAGTTTCTAAAGAGCATTCTATTTCCTGAAACAGGAAAGGAAAATAGATTTTAGGATTGTCTAGCAACCAAGGTAAGCACAGACCCTGGTGTCACACATGTTATGCTGACCGTGAAGTCCAGAAAGTTCTATGCCTTATCATTTCAGACCTTCAGTTTTTCTATTAAATTTGGTTCCTGATAACCTCCTTCAGAGTGAGAATCAAACAAAAGTGCTGAACAATGGATAACAAAATGGAGAGACTTACTAACTAAAGTTATACCAATAAATTCCATGTATGTCTTTAAAATCTGTCATCAAAGGATAATTCTTAGTATAATTTTATCCAGTTTTCATAAGTTGGGAGTGAACCATTAACTACTCAATAACAGAGACATTCTGAAGTGCAGAGAGCACCTTGATTTACTCTTGTATACAGGTGTGCTATGATAGTAATCATTGCATAAAATAGGCAAATATGGAAAAATATGCTAGAAATGTTATCTTTAATGTAAAATAGTTCAATAGTATATCTTAATGAAAAATTGAGTTTCCCAAAAAGTATCAGAAGAAAAACAATTCTCCTACAGAGAGTCATATGGCTTAATTACTTTATACCTTAAAGTGATTGTAACAATGTTTAAAAAATTCATGGTGTTTAAAAATGTTTAAAGAAGTGTGAGAAACCAACCAAGTACCATGCATGGAGAAAACCTGGAACCCCCGCACAGATGTAGCACATGGCAGTTCAGTGTCCAAGTGAGTTCCATGGTAATGGGAACAGGGACTGCTCCTGACATGGACTGATTGGCCTGCTCTTTGATCACTTCCCCCTGAGGAGAAGCAGCCTTGCCAGGCCACAGAGGAAGACAATGCAACCACTCCTGGTGAGAGCTGATGGACTAGGATCAGAAGGAAGGAAGGGAGGACCTCCCTTATCAGTGGACTTGGGGGAAGAGGCATTTGTGGAGAAGGGGGAGGGAAGGTGGCATTGGGAGGAGAGGAGGAAGTATTAATGGGGGATACAAAGTGAATAAGGTGTAATTAATTTAAAAATAAAATAAAAATTTTTTAAAAGTGTGATAAAACTAATGATAACTTAATGCCTCCACTTCAAAAGTACTTCTTTACTAATGGTCATCATATGAATATCAAATATACTTTTCAAATGAACATCTCAAGGAGGGTCAGGGAATTTTATGAAAGAAGGGGAAGATAGAAAGACCTGGAAGGAACAGGAACTCCACAAGGATACAAACTTGACCAAAATATCTGGGCACAGGGATCTTTTCTGAGACTGATTCTCCAACCGAGGACCATGGATGGAGATAACCGAGAACCCCTGCACAGAAAAAAATATGGTAGCTCAGTGTCCAAGAGGGTCCCCTAATAAAGGAACAGGGACACTCTCTGACATGAACTCATGGGCTGGCCCTTGGATCACCTCCCTCTAAGGGGGTGGGGGGAGCAGCCTTCCCAGGCCACAGAGGAAGAAAATGCAGCCAGTCCTTAAGAGACCTGATAGGCTAAGGTCAGATGGAAGGGGAGGAGGACCTTGGGACTGGAGGAGGGACATGGGAGAAGAAGAGGAAGTAGAGCAGGATTGGAAGGCATGAGGGAGGAGGCTACTGCTGGGATACTAGCTGAATATATTGTAATTTATAAAAAAATATTAATTAAAGGTTTCTCTGCCATTTGATATTCCTTTATTGAGAATTCTCTGTTTAGCTCTCTTCCACATTTTTAATTGGATTACTTGATTTGTTGCTGTTAAACTTCCTGAGTTCCTGAGTTCTAATATATAATGGATATTAGCCCTCTGTCAGATAGAGTACTGGGAAGATCCTTTCCCAGTCTATAGGCTGTCATTTTGTTCTGACTGATACTCCAACCAAGTACCATGCATGGAGATAACCTAGAACCCCTGCACAGATATAGCTCATGGCAGTTCAGTATCCAAGTGGGTTCCATAGTAATGGGAACAGGGACTGTCTCTGACATGAACTGATTGACCTGCTCTTTGCTCATCTCTCCCTGAGGGGGGAGCAGCCTTATCAGGCCACAGAGGAAGACAATGCAGCTACTTCTGATGAGACCCAATAGACTAGGATCACAAGGAAGGAAAAGAAGACCTCCCCTATCAGTGGACTTTGGGAGAGGCATGCTTGGAGAAGAGAGAGGAAGGGAAGGTTGAGAGGGGAGGAGGGAGAGTGCTAGAGGGGGGATACAAAGTGAATAAAGTGTAATTAATAAAAAAAATTAAAGACAAAGAAATAAAAAAATAATTTAAAAAGACAAATGTGAAATTTTCTAGGCCCCTGCACTTACTGGTGGACATTTAGGTTGTTTTTCAACTATAGATTTTCATGAATAAAAATATTATGAAAAAATGCTCCCTTTATGAAGATGGCTGTCATTCAAGTTGATCACAAGTGCATTGAGAACAGGCAATTTCAGAAACATAAATTCTATCGTTCATAAGATGCTGAAATCATAAATTACATTTATTTCCAAGGAGTGTTTTTTTTTCTTTTATTTTCGTAGTCCACCTAGTTTTTATTTTTTAATATTAATCATCGGTTATTTACTTTGCATCCCAGCTGTAGCCCCCTCCTGCTTGCCCTCCCAATCCCATCCTGCCTCCATCATCTCCTCCCAGCCCCTTTCCGGGTCCACTGCTAGGAGAGGTCCTCCTCCCCTTCCATTTGACCCTAGCTTATCAGGTATCTTCAGGATTGCCTGCCAAGTCCTCCTCTGTGGCCTAGCAAGACTGTTCCTCCCTCGGGGGTGGGAGGGAGGTAAAGAAGCCAGTCCTTGAGTTCACGTAAGAAACAGTTCCTGTTCCCCCTACTAGGGAAACCCACCTGATTACTGAGCTACCATAGGCTAAATCTGAACAAGGGCTGCAGCCCATATCCATACATGGTCCTTGGTTGGAGAGAAAGACGCACATGGTGTAAACTCACTTATATAGACCTATAAGATAGGATAAACATATTGAAATCTATACACCTAAAGAAGATAAACAAAAAGACGATCTGGAGTAAGATGATCAATCCTCACTTAGAAAGACAAATGGGATGGACATGGGAAGTAGGAGAAAACAAGTAATAGGACAGAAGCCTACTGCAGAGGGCCTCTGAAAGACTACCTACCAGTGTATCAAAGCAGATGTGAAGACTTGTTCCTGAACCTTCAGCAGAGTGCAGGGAATCATACAATAAAAAGTGGAGTTAACATGACCAGGAGATGACAGGAGCTCCACGAGGACAAAATATGTCAGGGCGGGGAGGCCCTCTATGGGACTGTGTTTGTGTGTGTGTTTGTTTGTTTGTTTGTTTGCTTCTTTTTAAATACTGCAATATGAAAATAAAGCATCCATGGCATTATAAAAATTCCTAAATTGGAAAAATAATGTCTTTCCCTAAAAAGTATAACCTATACAATAATATTTTCTCATTTTTAAGGGAGAAATGTTAAAAAACAAAAGAACTCATATTTTACAAAATTCAAAGGCCACATTTTGAGAGTCTCATTTCTTTCATGAATGCACTTGATGTAAGGGTATCTGTCTGCTTTTCCAAGCAGAAATGTATGCTTCTACAAGATGTATAAGACAACCATGTTCAAGCAAAGTACATTTACTTTGAAATGTACCTTAAATCTGAAAGAACAATAAAATTAAAAAAAAAAAAAGTAACAGAAGTTTCAGAAAGTTTTTTGTTGAGCAGGCTTCTGTGCTGTGCAGTTTAACTTTGCATGATTTCCCCACAGCCCTAGCAGAAATGTTATTAACTTCAGAAAATTGTTTCTCTTCCTGCATGTTGAGAGAAAAAGCAATTTTAAATGTTTATTTTATGTTTGAAGTTTCTATTCATAAAAAAAAAGGTGGAAATATTATTGCTGGCTTCCATTTGTAGCTCAAACCACAACAGTGCACATTCACACAGAGATTTACTACCATATGGATCTGATACATAAAAAACAATCTCACACATTCTTTGCTCACTAAAATACACACAATGGCATTAATAATACTTTGCATGTCCATGAAGAGGAACTTCAATTTGCATATTCCCAAAGTGTGAATGAATACTTCCTTGTTAGTTGAAGGTCAGTGGAATTATTACATAAAATAAAAAGAGGAGAGTAAAGATCCTGACAATTCACATTATATTAACTGGGACATATTGCTAATTAATAATTTTCCACTAATATGTAAATTGAGAAACTCGACAAACAATTAGATTTACTATCTTTGTGTCCATTGTGTATGGCTCAATGGATGAGAAGCTTGTATGAAAGACTTTATTGTAATGAGTCATTATGCATTTCAGTATAATTTATGGGCTAAACAAAGTACTGAAAACTTATAAAATGTGATCCTCACAGTGTAGATTAGTCAACTATAACTCAAATATTTTAGTCCAACGAAATCACTAACTTTTGACATAGATATCTAATGACACAAAACTGTTCATCTCATTTTCATATTGCACTTACCTAAACAATTGTTTCTCTGTAATTCACATTTGCAAAAACATACACATCAATAACTTCAGTTATTAGTATTAAAAATAAACTGGAGAAATCCACATTTCTCTGAATTTGAAAAGTTTGTATTCATAATATCAATAGTATGTCACTGTAAAATCAGCAAATATATAATTTAAATACTATAATATAATATTTAACATATGATAAATGTATAAATTCTTACATGCATCTATACATTGTTGTTGGTTATTAATATTTATTATTGATTTACCTTTTAGTTCAGCAACAGTTATTCCTAAACCATCTGTATACTCCAACCACCACAAAGAGACTAGGATTTACTTAACTAACCTAGAGCACAATGCTGGGCAATAGCTACTGCATCCTAAACCTTCAAGCCTGTTTAATTTCCTTTCATTCAGATATCCCACATTACACTTGCTTTTAGTCTTATCTTTTTAAAATTATTTTATATTAATTACAATTTATTCACTTTGTATCTGAGCTGTAGCCCCATCCTTCCTTCCCTCTCAGTCCCACTCCCCCCCTCCCCTTATCTCCTTCTATGACCCTCTCACAGTCCACTGATAGATAGGGGAGGTCTACCTCCTGTTCCATCCGACCCTAGCTTATCAGGTCTCATCCGAACTGGCTGCATTGTCCTCTTCTGTGACCTGGTAAGGCTGCTCCCCAATCCAGGGAAGAAGGTCAAAGAGCTAGCCACTGAGTTCATGTCAGAGATAGTCCCTGTTCCCCTTACTAGGGAATCCACTTGGAGACTGACCTGCCATGGTCTATATCTGAGCAGGGGTTTAGGTTATCTCCATGAATGGTCCTTGGTTGGAGTATAGTATCAGAAAAGACCCTGTGCCCAGATATTTTGGTTCTGTTAGGTCTGGTTCATCTCTCCTCATTGTTCCAAGTCCTCCCCTGCTCATCTCTGTACTCCTACTACTCCACTTGCTTCCTTCTCCTCCCCTCTGGAGAAGAACAACTCACCCTATAATCTCCATTGCACAGAAATGATTTGATGTTTAGTTGGCACTATACAGAACAAATGGTGGCATGTGTAGACAAACTTAGAATAAATATCACAATGTAATGTCCAGATTGAAAACAGATAGTGGAGTAGAGAAATCAGCATTTGAATAAACAAAGATAAATTGTGAATTCCACAAGAACATTACACCAATGATATGTAAAGTACACATAGGTAGTATATAATATGTTATATGATATTTTAAATTAAGGCTTTGAAAAATTTTATTTGCCTATAATTATATCTCTTCCCTGGAAGAGGGAATATTGTAGTATTTCTTAATATTCATAATGATGAAAAACATGGATAAATGAATGAAACCCTGAATGAAATATATTTTTCATTTCAGTCATATCAGTTTAATTTCACTGTACTGTACAGTTTATGTTCTATTTTTATTCTTGTTTTAATATGTGTGCTCCTTGTGTATACTAACACAAATATCACAAACATCTGACAGTTTTTAAAATTAGATTTAAAGATTTATGCAACACACCATATCTAAGACTGTCTGGTTAATTATCATCGTATTTGTAAATCATTGATGTAGTTTTGGTGAATAATTTCAAATGTCAACTTGACTGGCCAGCTAGAAATCTAAGAGAGAAGTAAGCCATAACTCAGGGCATGTTCTGAGGTGATTCAGTCATTAAGGCAGTGAATTGATCACTTATTTAACCCACTGATGGATTTATAAGTCAGCAGATACATCATTATTTGCCATTATTTTTTTCCTCACATTAAATTACTTTTAAAAAGTATTATTTTGTTTTTTTCTTTATAAATATTATCATGTATTATAATTTAATCAATTTGTATCCTTGTTCCTTGTTCCTTATCTCCTCTCCACCCTCCCTCCCTTTTCTCCCCTTATGCCCCTCCTCTAGTCCACTGATAAGGGAGGTTTTCTTCACTTCTATCTGACCCTAGCCTATCAGGTCTCATTAGGACTGGCTGCATTAACTTCCTCTGTGGCCTGGTAAGGCTGCATCCCCTTGGGGGAGGTGATCAAAAAGCCTGACACGGAGTTCATGCCAGAGATAGCCTCTGCTCCCCTTACTAGGGACCCAACTTGGATACTGAGTCTGTGGGCTACATCTGAGCAGGGGTTTTAGGTCTTCTCCATTCATTGTCCTTGATTGGGGTATCAGTCTCTGTAGTTTCTCCAGTGCTAAGTTTTCTTTTCAGAGGCCATATGTACATCATGTTCAGAAATCAAGAGCTGTACATAAAAAAGCATTAAACAACAACTTGAGATATTGAATATAGGCACTTAAACAGATATAAACTATAAATTAACAATTAATATCAAAAGTGGCAAACTATTTTCCATGATTACATCACTAAGCATTAATACACTTAAGTTTATAGACTTTGGAACACTTGCCTGCAAACATAATCACAAACATCAGTCTTTCTACTGGTGTTTTATTCCTTGATGCCTCATAACTTGTTATGGGACTAAGTGTCTTCAGAACTGCTTAATCCATATTGGTCTCCTCATCATCTGTCATTTGAGATCAAGTACTCTGGATATCTACTCCACATCTCAATATTCAGGAATATACCTGAAAGACATGATGCCCTCAAGTTGAAACAATTTATTTTATCTTTTTTTATTTTTATTTTTTTACATTTTCAGAGATTTTGGGGCATATGAAGATTGGAACAGTGGGAGCTAAATGGCTGCAAGTCTACATGTGAAACCATTTCTGTATTTAGGAACATCATAGTAAATCCACAAGGTTAAATAACAGCCAGATAAAAAACCACAGTTATGTCAAGATACAAAGCAGAGCTACTTTTCCTGGCATAATTCAAGCCAACTCCTCTTTAAAGATCAGGAGAGTAAATGCAGGCACAGAAATCATACATCAGGAAAATTCTATTGTGCTTACAAGTATCCAAGGCAGTTACAATGATAATTTACTGCTGTTTGTTCCATAATCAAGGTATTCACGGTGAACAGGTGATAGAGGCTTTTACACTTACATATTTCAAATCTTTGCAGTCAACACAAAGGGATAAACTGTCAGTCTGAGACGCAGAGAGTAAATTTATTGTTTGCATGACATTTCCAAGATTACATTTTCTTGTAAACATCATTAAAATGAAGTAATTTCTTATTTATTAATTTTAAATTAATTACAATTTATTCACTTTGTACTCCCCCTGTAGCTCCCTACTAATCTCACCCTCCCGCCCCCTTCTCCACCCATGCTCCTCCCCCTTTCCACTGATAGGGGAGGTCTTCCTCTCCTTCCTTCTGATCATAGTCTATCAGGTCTCATCAGGACAGGCTACATTGTCTTCCTCTGTGTCCTGGAAAGGCTGCTCCCCCCCCTCAGGATGTGGTGATTAAAGAACAGGCCAATCAGTTCATGTCAAAGATAGTCCCTGTTCCCATTACTATGGAACCCACTTCGACACTGAACTGCCATGAGTTGCATCTGTGTAGGGGTTCTAGGTAATCTCCACGAATGGTCCTTGTTTGAAGTATCAGTCTCAGAAATTCACTGCCCAGATTTTTCGATTCCGTTGCTTTCCTTGTGGAGTTCTTGTCCTCTCAAGGTTTTACTACTTCCTACTTCTTTCATAAGCTTCCCTGTACTCTGCCCGAAATTTAGCCATAAGTCTCAGCATCTGCTTTGATACTCTACAGGGTAGAGCCTTTAAGAGGCTCTCTGTGGCAGGCTCCTGTCCTGTTCCTTGTTTTTTCCTCCTTCTGATGTCCATCCTCTTTGCCTTTCTGAATGGGGATTGAGCATTTTAGCCCTAGTCTTCCTTCTTGAAATAATTTCAAAAGAAAAATAAATTAATATCTGAACAATGTAGAGGTATAATTTTCTTTCTCCACTTCTTTCTGTCTTGCTCTGAGTTCTTCACTACTAGAAACACAGATTTTAGGCTGTCTCTTTTTAGCCATTAATGTCTCCAACCCCAAGCCCAGCATTATCCCAGGAGTTTCAATTGCACATTGGGGTCAATTCATTTCACAGTTCCTTCTATCATACGAAACTGAGAGAAGCTGAAATGTTTGTTGAATTGCTTACTAGACATTTTCAGTAAACTTGTTTTCCAGCATTACTGTGGTACCCTGTAAATTCTTTTAGCCTTAAAATGAACTTTTCCTAAGAGTTTTTTATTTGTTTGTTTTTATTATGAGAATTATTCTTGTAATCATTCTACGGTTCTTCTAGATTAAAAGGTAACTTTTACTTTTCAATAGAAGTTTATTTGTAGCCAATTCAATTTTCTTGAGAGAACTGGGTATTTGGAGATAATTATAGCACTCATGTATATTACTAAATAATTAGCTGATTATAATCCGTACTGATCTACTCTGTTCTAACTACTGAAGGAACATCCTGAGATTTCCAAAGAATATAAGAGTCTTTTTACAGGAATAGAGCAAGTGGGATGTTTACCTATGGGAATTTTTCATTTGGATTTACAATTCAAACAAACTTGCTTAACTATGCTAAAAATATGAAGTGGAACACTTTCTAAATTTAACAAGGAATCAAATATTTTTAGCCAGTCATTCTTGCATTTTTTCAATTTTTTAAAGATAAAAAGACAACTACCTTTTTCAGGATAAAATTAAATGACATACTCAAGCAAATAATTCAGCCATTATAAAATCAGATTGCACATTAGAACATATGTGAAAAGGGCAATAATGAGGAGGATACATATTCATATTAACCTGTAGGGATGGGTAGTAATGCAAAAATGAGATTTTGGTATCATAGGAATAAGAGTGGGAGAAAAACCATTACGCCTCTCCTCCTCATCCATGGTTTAAAAAGAAATTTGATTGAATCATGTCTAACTTTCTTGAGGCAAGCTCTTAGATATTACAAAGAGAAAGCATAGGGCAAGAATATTTAATACACTGCAAATCACTGGAGAACTCACCAGCTTGATTAAGAACTTACATTTAAACACCAAGTCTGCTCTATTGGCAGCACAGAGCCAGTAAATTTGCAGATTTCATGACTCTGTATGAGCAAATGTGATATCCATGATAACGTTGTGAGTAGTAAAAACTTTAAACACTTACAATATAAATATAAACAAAGAATATATGAACACTTTGACAAAAATCAATTAAATATAATACATTTCTGCTTTCTTCCCTACCACTGCCTACAGGTTGGGAATCTTCACCAATCCTTTATCTGACAAAGGGCTAATATCCAGTATATATAAAGAACTACAGAAGTTGAAAAGCAACCAATCAAGTAATCCAATTAAAAAATGGGGAACAGAGCTAAACAGAGAACTCTGGATAGAGGAATATCATATGGCAGAGAAACACTTAAAGAAATGCTCAACATCATTAGCCATCAGGGAAATGCAAATCAAAATGACCCTTAGATTTCACCTTACACCCATCAGAATGGCCAAAATCAAAAACTCAAGTGATAACACATGCTGGGGAGGTTGTGGAGAAAGAAGAAGCCTCCTCCACTGCTGGTGGAAATGTAAAGTTGTACAACCACTCTGGAAATCAATCTGTCACTTCCTCAGACAACTAGGAATAGTGCTTCCTCAAGATCCAGCTGTACCCCCCCCCCAAAGGCTCAAGTACACAATATGGACATTTGTTCAACCATGTTTGTAGCAGCTTTATTTGTAATAGCCTGAAGCTGGAAACAATCCAGATGCCCCTCAACTGAGTAACAGGTACAGAAATTCTGGTTCATCTACATAATGGAATATTACTTACAAATGAAAAATTAGTATATCATGAAATTTTCAGGTAAATGGTGGGAACTGGAAAAGATCATCATGAGAGAGCTGTACCAGAAGCAGAAAGACACACATGGTACATACTCACTCATCTAGACACATAAAATTGGATAAACCGACTAAAATCTGTACATCTAAAGAAACTAATCAATAGAGAGGACTCTGGCTATAATGCTCAATCCCCTGCTAGAAAGGCAAAGCTGATTGACATCAGAAGAAGAAAACAGGAAAAAAGCTAGGAGCCTGTCACAAAGGGCCCCTGAAAGGCTCTGCCCTGCATAATATCAAAATAGATGATGAGACTTATGGCCAACTGTTGGGCAGAGTGCGTGGAATCTTAAAAAAGATATGGGAAATAGTAAGATAGGGAGAGGACAGGAGCTCCACAAGCAGAGCAACAGAACCAAAACATCTGAGCACAGGAGTCTTTCCTGAGACTGATACTCCAACCAAGTACCATGCATGAAGAAAACCTGGAACCCATGCACAGATGTAGCCCAAGGCAGTTAGGTGTCCAAGTAGGATCCATAATAATGGGAACAGGGACTGCCTCTCACTTGAACTGATTGGCCTGCTCTTTGATCACCTCACCCTGATCGGGGAGCAGCCTTACCAGGCCACAGAAAATGACAATGCAACCACTCCTGATGAGAGTTGATAGACTAGGTTCAGAAGGAAGGAAAGGAAGACCTCCCCTATCAGTAGACTTGGGGAGGGGCATGTGTGGAGAAGGGGGAGGGAAGGTAGGATTGGGAGGAGAGGAGGGAGGAGTTTATGGGGCAATATGAAGTGAATAAGGTGTAATTAGTAAAAACTAAAATAAAATAAAATGTTAAAAAAATTAAAAAATACATTTCAATCAAGAAAATTGAAATAAAATTTCATTTAGGGTTTTCTATTTTGTGAAGTACAGACTTTTGAGGTAACACCGAACAATTGTTTGGATTTCCAGACTGTTGTTATGACTCCCTTTCATGTCTGATTTTGTTAATTAGGGAAGAGTTTCTCTGCCTTTTAGTTATTTTGATTAAGGGTTTGTCTATCTTCTTGATTTTCTTAAAGAACCGGCTCATGGTTTTGATTTTTTTGTATTGTTCTCTTTGATTCCAGTTTCAACCCTGAGTTTTTCCTATTTTCTCTCATCTACATCACTTCCGGTTGTGTTTTTCTTTTTATTCCAGAACATTTAGGTATGCCTTTAAATTGCTAGTACGAGATCTTTCCAATTTCTTTTTTTGTTGGGAACAAATATGGCTTAGAATAAAAGGCTCCCCTCGCTGAGAATTGCTGACTCCCGAAAACAACAGCCATGCAGTCGGAACTGGACATTCCAGAGATAAGGAAGCTCCCAGGCAGAAAGACATTCCAAGATCGCAAGCTGCCCAGGTGGAACCACTCCTCTCACAGGAATTTTACCTTCCCCCTCCCTGCTCCTTCCTTTCTCTGCTTTTAAAACTGGTACTTTTCACCCCATTAAACGAGACCTTGACAAGGAAACTGCTTGGTCTCGTCCTCCTTTCCCGCCCGTTTTTCTTTCAGGCTTGGCTCCCCTCAGACCCCAGGAATAACTAGGTCCCTCCCATTGGGGCAGGTGGCACCCAACGTGGGGCCTGGATACGAACCACTGCCAGAGGGAGACCTTCAAGGAAGGACCCAGGTCGCCAGTGTCAAGGCCGTGGTAAACCCAAAGTGACTTTTGGACAGCAATTCTTGAAACGTGCATTCTTGCCATTCATGGGAAAATGACACATTTGGTAAGTGACATCTCCGTCTATAAAAATGGGTCAGAAATTATAAAAAGAGGTGGTCTTCATTCGTGACCTCAAGGCCTCTCTCAGGGAAAGAGGAATTAGAGTTAAAAAGAAGGATCTAATTATGTTTTTCATCTTTGTGTCAGAAGTTTGTCCTTGGTTTGTTGTAGAAGGACCAGAGATTAATCTTACCAAATGAGATAGGCTGGAGCCTATCTCAATAAATTATTACTCTGTAAAGAGTTTGTAAGACAGCAAAGCTGTCAGAGTTAGATTAGAAGATATTCTTAGTAACAGTAATAAACATTTCTTTTAAGGCATTAAGTAGCAAAATTAAACAATATCAGTAGACTAACAGCAGGATTTGTGATGTTTTAAAAAATAAAGTATAGGAGTTAAGATAATGCCCTTAAGGCACTAAGTAATGAAATTAGGTAATGCCAGCTGATTAACAGCTGGTGCGTGTGGAGGTATGATAAGCTAAAACTATGCCCTAATAAATGTATAAAAACTGCAGCCTGAGCCTATGTAGTTGCAACGGGCTAAACTCTTAAGTGAGGAAACCACATGATCGCCAATAACCAGCACATTCCCGAACGGCTGCATGAAAAACCCAGACTACCTTAACAAGCTGGTTCTGTGAGGACCCCCTTATCAGACCGGCCCTGGAAGGCGGCTCCCGAGTAACCACAGCTTCCTTGACAACTGAGGCCTGGCTGGAGCAGAGAAGCTCCGAGGCCCGTCAAGTCAACAGAAGACGCGCCTGAGGTCTGGCGGGAACTATGAAGTTCCGGGACCTAGAAGACGCTGAAACACCATCACCGGAGGGAGGCATCTTGTCCAAGCCCGTACCTGCGGTCAGGTCGTATATCCTATGAGATGTATAATGTGCTATGCAATGCTTAGATATTTGTGTAATATGTGTGATTAAAGCAGCAGCCAAAATCCTTCTGGCCTTGGCTCTTATCAATACCTTGCCGCCCTAAAGAGGCATCTTGGTTAAAGTCCTCCGGCATAATTAAGCACTCGTGACAGACTGGCGTAGTCGGCAGGATGTTACTTTTGGCCAATATGTTAATATAGCCCACTACACATTATTAAAGAGGGGGGGGGGAAGGCAATCCAATATTGTTTCAGTGAATACTGGGAGCCTAACTTCAAGTCACAACTGACGCCCATGCATTACCCCAGATCTCTGCGAGAAAAAAAAAAATCATATGAGACTGGAGGACAAGGTAATTGGGACTCGGTAGGCTGGAAGTGACTAACACCTGACTTCAAGCTGGTACGGACGCCTGAACCCAACACTGGACTCCTGGTCTGGAGGAAGAGGTCTTTTGGGACGCTGGAGGCCAAAGATATAGGTGCAGGTCGAGAGCGGGAGAATATTGGATGCCATAGAGATAAATAAGACATTGGTTGGACAAAAAAATAAATAAATAAATAAATTAAAAAACAAAACAAAAACGAAACAGATAAATTGGTTAAAAAAATTATCTCAAACCTGGTCTGATATTTACAAATGAAAAAACATTAAATTTTTATATAGCCTCACCATAGTGATTTGGAAATAAAATGGTTAATTAGGAAAATAAAGGGTATAGAAATTACCCCAGTCACAGGCCAACCACCTGAGAATGAGGAAGAACAAAAATGAAAAGGAGTAGCTCTAACAACACAGGATAGGATAGGGATGAAACCCACGAACGTAAAGGTTCCTTTAGTGGATCCTCTAGTAGTAAATCCTATTATTAAACAGGTGCCTAAAGGAGAGATACCAGCAATATTAGTAAAGACAGTACAAGATATAGGTAATGATAAATTAATGGGAGCAATAGATTATAAAAAAATTAATAAAATTAGCCCTAAAATGCCAGAAATCTTGCCAGATGTAGAGGACATATTCTTACAGATAAGGCAGGCCGCACCAAAATGGCTATTAGCTATGGACTTGTGAGATATGTTCTTTGGAATTCCACTGCACCCAGACAGCCAAGAGATAACTACTTTCTCTCGGCAAGGGCAGCAAACAAATTTTTGAGATTACCACAGGGTTATTTAAATAGCCCGGTAATAGCCCATAACACTTTAGAATTAACATTACAGGATTTTAAACATTCAAAGGCAACTGTTTTAACATATAGATAATATTATTATTTTTTGGAAAGGAAAAGGAGGAAGTACAGGATACACTAGAGAGGCTAATCCAACACTTTAGAGATCAGGGATGGACACTTAATATGGATAAAATTCAAGCAGTAGCACAAGAGGTTAAATTTTTAGGAGTCCACTGGTCAACAGATGGACCAAAAACACCAAAGGAAGTGATAAATAAATTATAATCAATTAAGGTACCTATAAATAAGACAGAAGTACAGCACGTAATAGGATTGTTTGGCTATTGGAGACAGCATATCCCATATTTACAAGTAATCTTACAACCATTGTATAAAATAACAAGGAAAGCACAGGACTTTATATGGACCAAAGAACAGTAATATGCAGTAAAGTTAATATTGGAATATATTAAACAATACCAGGCTCTGATATATATA
>CM053743.1:24962552-24984390 GCA_028658305.1 Pachyuromys duprasi
GGATGATTCCCCCCGCTTCTCTTAGTAATATTTGCAATTCCTCCATAATTGTTAATGCTTCCTTTTGGTTTTTTGCTGCTCCCAATGATTCATTTTTTGCCTGTTCTTCCGAGTTGACTACATATGTTTATACCCCTGCATTTCTAGCTCAGAGAGATTTTTTGTGTATTGGTTAAGATTCTCCATCGCCTCACTGTTCACTCATCTGGGGAATTTCTTAACTCTTGGGAGCAAAAAGATTCATCTATGCCTAGACCCAAAAGAGAGCCCGTGATTGCTATAACACTCACTGTACTTTTGGGCCTTGGAGCTGCGGGTGCGGGGACCAGGATTGCCTCTCCCTAATCACCTCTGGACAGCACTTCAATGAGCTAGCCAGAGTAGTTAAAGGGAAGGCATCAAAGACCTAACAGACTCCCTAGCTTCCCTTTCAGAAGTGGTTTTGCAAAATAGAAGAGGCCTAGACCTCGTCTTTCTCAAGGAAGGAGGTCTTTGTGCAGCATTAAAAGAAGAATGCTGTTTCTATACAGACAAGACAGGACTAGTTAGAGACAGCATTAAACGGGTAAAAGAAAATCTTAAAAAGCAACAATTAGAGAGACAAAATAATGAGGCATGGTATCAAAATTGGTTTTCTACTTCCCCCCTTTTTACGACTCTCCTTCCCTCCATTCTCAGCCCCTTTGTTAGCTTTGTACTTCTCCTCTCGTTTGGACACTGGGCATTTAAAAGATTAACTAATTTTGTTAAAGGACAGGTCGAGTCGGCCACTAGGTAGACAGTGTCGGTCCACTACCATTAGCTAGCTACCACCAAGGCTGACCAAGAGCCTTATAAGGAGCCTCTGGGCTCACTCTCATCTGCCCCTGATTTCTCTCAGCTGGCTCAGAGTTCCCCTCAGAGCGGGCTCCAAAAATGGCTAAGGAGACTCTAATGAAGACAGGAGTTTCGCCCTTTTTGGATTGAGAGAGGGGGAGATGTTGGGAATAAATATGGCTTAGAATAAAAGGTTCTCCTCACTGAGAATTGCTGACTCCCGAAAACAACAGCCATGCAGTCGGAACTGGACATTCCAGAGATAAGGAAGCTCCCAGGCAGAACGACATTCCAAGATCACAAGCTGCCCAGGCAGAACCACTCCTCTCGCACTTCCCCCTCCCTGCTCCTTCCTTTCTCCACTTTTAAAACTGGTACTTTTCATCCCATTAAAGGAGACCTTGACAAGGAAACTGCTTGGGCTCGTCCCCCTTTCCCGCCCGTTTTTCTTTCAGGCTTGGCTCCCCTCGGTCCCCACGAATAACTAGGTCCCGCAAGTCCGGGCATTTTTTAATGTATTTTTTAATTAATTACAATTTATTCACTTTATATCACAGCTATAGCCCCTCCATTCTCTCATCTCCTTCCAATCCCACTCTTCCTCCCTCTTCTCCTCCTTTGCCCCTCCCATAACCCACTGATAGGCATGGTCCTTCTCCCCTTCCATCTGGCCCTAGATAATTTCTTTATTAAGGCACTTAGTGCTAAGAAATTTCCTCATTGCACTGCTCTCATTGTGTGCCATAAGATAAGGTATGTTGTGACTTATCTTTAATGGAATTCCAGAAAATCTTTAATTTCTTTCTTTATTTCCTCCCTGACCCAGTGGTCATTGTGTAAAGAAATTTTCACTTTCCATGAGTTTGTAAATGTTCTGTTCTTTCTGTTGTGGCTGAAGTTTCATAAAATATAAATAAAATATTTCCCCTACAGAAGTAGAGGTAGTCATTAAAAGCTTCACAACCAATAAAAGCCCTGGACCAGTTCGTTTTAGCACTGAATTCTATCAAACTTTCAAAGAGCTAACATCCATACTCTTGAAACTATTCCACAAAGCAAAATCAGAAGGAACATTCCCTAAATTATTCTGTGAGTCCATAGTCACTCTGATAAGTAAACCACACAAACACTCAAGAAAGAGAATTCTAGAAGAATCTTCCTTTTAAACAGTGATGCAAAATACTAAATAAGATACTTGTACAGCAATACTAAGAACACATCTAACTATAATCCATGATGACCAACTAAACTTCATCCCAGGGATGCAGAGGTGGTTCAACATACAAAAATCCATAAATGTAATCCAACATATAAACAAACTATAAATATGTTTATATTTATAAACATATAAATCCACATCATCATCTCATTAGATGCTGAAAAAAATCTTG
Organism: Pachyuromys duprasi; assembly: GCA_028658305.1. NCBI lineage: Eukaryota > Metazoa > Chordata > Mammalia > Rodentia > Muridae > Pachyuromys > Pachyuromys duprasi. The sequence continues at coordinate 24,964,760 of CM053743.1, forward strand.
AACAAAATCCAAAATCTCTCATTTTAAATGTCTTGGGGAGATCAGAGATACAAGCTATATACCTAAACAAAATAAAGGCAATATACAACAATATCAAATTTAATGGAGAGAAATTTAAAGCAATCAGGTAAAACACAAGAATATACACTATTTATTCTATATAGTACTTGAAGTTCTAGCTAGAACAATAAGAGAATTAAAAAATATCAAGGGCATGCAAACTGGAAAGGAAAAAGTCAAAGTACTGCTATTTGCAAATGATATGACAGTTTACATGAGTGATGCCCAAAATTTTACCAGAGATTCAAACAGCTGATAACACCTTAAGCAAAGTGGCTGGGCATGAAATTAATGCAAAAATAATCAGTATCCTCCCTTTATGCAAGTGATAAACTGACTAAGAAATTTGAGAAACAACACACATCACAGTAGTCACAAAAAAATATGAAGCATCATGGTGTAACTCTAAGCAAGCAAGTTAGAGACTTGAATGAGAAGAACTTCAAGTCTTTGAATAAAAAAATGAGGGCCAATATCAGAAGATGGAAAGATCTCACATGTTCATGGATCAGTAGGATTAACATAGTAAAAATGGCCATCCTGCCAAAAGCAATCTACAGATTCAACACAATTCCTATCAAAATACCAACACAATTCTTTACAGACTTTGAAAGAGCGATTCTCAATTTAATATGCAAAATTAAAAAAAATAACAGAAAGCTAAAACAATCCTGTACATTACAAGAAATTTTGGAAGTATCACCATCCTTGATTTTAAGCTATAATACATTACAGTAGTAATAAATATGGCATGGTATTAGAGTAAAAACAGACAAGATGATCAATGTAATCAAATCTAAAACCCAGATGTTGCATATTATTAAATTTTATTTTACATTAATTATAGGTTATTCACTTTGTGTCCCAGCTATAGGCCTCTAGCTCATTCTCTCCCAATCCCAATCACCCTCCCTAATCTCCTCCCATGCCCCTCTCCAAGTCCACTTATAGGGGAGGACCTCCTCCCCTTCCAGTTGACCCTAGCTTAACAGGTCTCATCAGGACTAGCTGTGTTGTCCCCCTCTGTGGCCTGGAAATGCTGTTCCACTCTCAGGGAGAGGTGATCAAAGAGCCAGGCAACTGAGTTCATGTCAGAGGGAGGTCCTATTCCCCTTCCTAAAGAACCCACTTGGAGACTGAGCTGAGACTCTGAGCTGGAGTTCTAGGTTATCTCCATGCAAGGTCCTTGGTGGGAGCATCGGTCTCTGCACAGACCTCTGGGACCAGAATTTTTGGTTCTGTTTGTCTCCTTGTGGAGCTCTATATATTCAAGTACTCCATTTTTACTATAGAACAAGTAAGTCAACCAGTTGCAGTTACCTCTTTGATTTGAAGTACATACCCTGTAAAAGAAACTATATATGAATGGCAGAAACTATGAAAATATTTTTAAAATTTTTACATTTTCTAATCTTATAAATCACCAAAGATATGAATAAAAGCAATATTTTATTTTGCTATCGCATTTAAAATATAGTATATAGAAAAGGAGAAAGACTAAATGCAAAAGAGTAAAGGGACTAGAGGGCAGAGAGACAGTGAAAGAATCAATGAAGGTAAACACACAATGTTTATTTATGAGACATGTAGCTTAGATACTTGTGTAGCAATACTAAGAACATATTTTCTGTCTCTACCAGTACACCTGTTTGCTAAGCTGTGTTGCTTGATAGGAATCTATTAAAGAAAAAAAACAGAATTCTCTTAGTATCAGTAAAATCTGAAAGTTAATTATGAAGCATATTTTAATACAGAAATATTTTCATACAAAATAATAATTCATCTGCTTGTTATTCTGCTGTTTGGAATTTCAAGTCTGAAATATGAATGTCACAGTATTGGAATGTAAATGAAAACTTAATCACTGAAGCTTTAATGTATTTTGAAATATTGTTTCATATAAGATACAAATACTTTTCACAAGGTGGATTTTTATCTTTGGCTTTACTATAGAAAACTATGGGGATATAGTTTTCAATCTTCCTTCTCTGGAGTGTTAACATGGGATGCCTATGCTTCTTTTTCCTGTATCACTTTTGAAATTATTTGATAAGGTTTTCTGTTAAGGTGAGCAATAAAAATGATTTATTTACTCAATGCACATATATTCATTAAATGGCCACTGTGCCAGTATATTTTCTGACTATAAATTTTAAAAGATGAGTAGGAAGAGGAAAATAAAATAGAAAATGAAAGAGAAGGAAATTGGAGGTAGGCGGGTATATGGACACTGGAGTAGAGAAAGAGTAAAGGAGTAGCAGTTTTTTGCTGATTTTGTCCTAATATCCAACTCAAATATAGCTGGAACTTATTGACTGACTACTAAGTGCCAGGTATTATGAAAGGGTGTTTAATATTTCTTCTAGTAATGAACAGAGGAAAAATGTGCTCTTTTGAGTATTATTATTTGTATCAGAGAAGGAAACCTTCATTTAAATAAAAAATATAAAACAATAAAAAACAGAAGAAAACAAAACAAAAAGTACCAAAACTATACCAGTAAATAACAAATTGGCACTTGGGGAACATTAGGAATGTTTCCACTTACTTCTATCAGTTCTCTGAATAAATACTTACTTTTGGAGTTTTATTACTGTTCCTATTATGTTTTTCATTAATTTCAGATGAGCATTTATCTGCATTTCATTCAACATCGATCTTCACTCTGAGAATACATGATATCATTCTATAGTTTGCAACTGTTTTTAGACAAACTTGATAAATTAGCACATTTAAACATCAAAGGATCTTTACTTACACAGACGTATATTATAATCTCTCTACCTTCCAGTATCTAAAGTTCTAATTAATGACCTCTCTTTGACCATGGACAAAACTATATTACTTGATTTATTCAGTCTGTCACTAATTAATATGAGGATTTGCACATAGATGACAGTAAAATTATTTTAGAGCCAACCATGGAAGAGAAGAGAAGAGAAACCTTTCCACTTCAGCTGTTATTACTGGGTCACGCGTACCTTAAAAAAAAAAAAAAGAAATGTAGTTATAAGGATGATCTCAAGTAAGTCTTGAATATCCTTCTGGTCAACCAATTCCATCATGAAAAATAACAAATTACTGATTTTATGAGTTTTCTTTAGTCATAGCATCAGGTGCTATAGTGTTTTGTGCACTTTCCTTTGTCACTCAACAATATGGTTGTGTAAAGTAGCACTCAACTCTAAGAAACTTTTTTCTTTAGAAAAAAATGTCAACAAATAACTCATTGTGACTATGTTGGTAATTTTGCTATTGTCCTTAGTAAAAGAAAAGGAAGAAATTAAATATATGGATCCAAAATTACATATCTACTGAGATGAGGCATAATATCACTTTTTATTTGTCATTTGATATGTTCCCAATTTTATTAGTCTCTAGGCAAATAAAAGAATTCCTATTCTGTCTCTGTCTGTCTTTGCCTCTATCTTTCTGTTTGTCTGTTGATTTCCAAACTCTTTCCTCCATTGTGACACACACACACACACACACACACACACACACACACAACTTGTAAGGACTGACAAATATTAAAACAGGTGCCCAGTATCTCTCTCTCTCTTTTGGTCAGTTGAAAACTCTCTCTTTAGCTGCCTGTATTTCTGTTGCTTTTCTGCAGAAACTTTCTCCCCTCTACAGTCTTTGTTCTATTATACTCTGGAGGGTAGTCCATCTGCTTCTGCTGCTTTATTACATAATGAGTTCTGTTTAGGAATCTAAAGGAACATAAATCTGGAAGTAAAGATCCATGCTTGTCAGTGGCATATACTACAACTCCTGTATGGTAATTATGCATGATGAACATCCTGATTATAGTACATCTCATCTACTCTGTTGCCATACTAACACAGGCATACTGACAGAACTAGGCTATACATAGCTTTTAATGTGCTATTTCCTGAACAGAGAGACTTTCATAAAAAAAGAAATCACTCATAAGATTGTTCAAATGACAGTGTCTTACATACTGAACGCACCATCTACAATCAATTAAAATTTGAGTTTTCAATCTCCTCAATTAATCTAACCAAACAACATGCTCAAAATACCTTTGAAGCTATTTTATTAATCAAATAAAATCAATAGTTTTACTCTTTGCAATGTTTATATTACCAAACTACAAAAATTGTTTTTATAAACAATTTTATACCTAGCTTGTTTTTATAAGTATACACATTTTAATAAGCAGTATATTTCAACAGGTTTTGTTTAATCAAACTTATTTAAAGAAAGCAACATGAATCCACCCTTAATGTAAGAAAAAATAATTTTTGTTGCTTATTTATACCATAGTAACAAGGCTTGGAATAGTCTAGACATGTTACCTACTGTGACACTTGATAAAGTAGAAAAGTCGTTTGTGAAAGATATCAAAGAAAACTTATGAGTCAGAATGTTAGCTATTCATGTGATTTAATGAAAGATTAATAACATCCTGATTTATGGGATTTTTAAAAATATGTTAAGTCCAAGGAAATGATCACTGTGTATATTTTTAGGTTTATTTGGCTTCTCTCAAATCATGTAGGCCATAGGTAGAAACCATTAGCTGGATTAAAAAAAAAAAAAACAAACTAACAAAGATTTTTGTGGTTTTCTGCAACACATTAAAATTTAAAAGAAATAGTAGCTTCTTCTGGGAAAACTGAAAGCTCGAACTCTATATAATAAGATTTTAACAAACATTACATGCAATTTCTTGACATTCTCCTCCATGCTCAGTTACTCTCTAGAAAGTGATCCTGATTCCATATGAAACTAGATGTCTTCCTTTCAAAGATGCTATGTTGTTGCATTATGACTTACTCTTAATATTCCCTGAAAGACTCATCCTTTTGTGTCTCATAGTGTGTTCAATACCAAAGGAACACAAAACAAAACAAAACAAAAATAACAGTGACAACAGATGTAGGAAAGTAACAATGGTTTCTTAAAATAATTATTACATAACACTATATTTGCCTGCCTCTGATTCAGCAGTTTCAAATTAACAGTGTATAAATTACTTTAAATACCTTACTTTGTGACTAGTAGTTCAACAAAGGAAATGAAAAGAAATGATCTCTAAACATCTTTAAAGTGATTTGATTTTTTGATGTAGAATTCAAGATGAAAAAATGCACATTCATATATTTTCATTCATTAATTAATTTTACATTCCAATTGTAGCTTCCCCCCTCTTCTCCCACTAACTTCTTTTTTTTTAAAGAAAATTAGCTTTATTTACATGATATAAAAAGTTGATTGCAGCGTTAGAGTTTGCCAAATGTTTTCCTACTCTGAAGGCTTTATGAGAATATTTACATACAAACATAATAAAATAGAGTCCATCACATGGCTCCTGTTCTAGTCAGTCTTACTCAATTCTGACCATGCCTCTGTCTCTGCAGTTGAATGTCCAATTTAGTACAACAAATTTAGAATTTGAGTGAATTCAAATATATTTTTTACAGATAAAGTATTTTAATATACAAATATATAATGATAAAGTCATACTGGTTGAAAATATTTTTGGCTATATTTATAATCATTTTTCCCTCTACTTCAGTGTTATACAAGGTGAATTGACCACTGTATTTAAAAGATGCAGCTTCTTGTTAAAATTCCCAGTAACTTCTCACCCTCTTCTCCCCTTCTACTCAGACACGTCAAATTATAGCAGGACTAGGCACATGCTCTCCTATCATGGGTAGATAATGCAGTTAAGTGAAGCAAAAGGGATCAAAGGCAGGGAACAAGGTCAAAGGCAGCCCCTTCTCCAGTTGTTCGGGGTTCCATATGAAGGCCTAGCAACACAGCTGTTACATATATGCAAAGGATCCTCCCATGAATGCTCTCTGATAGGTAGTTCAGTCTCTTTCAGCTTCTAGAGGCCCAAGTTAGTTGATTGTATAGTTTTGTTGTTGTTGTTGTTGTATCCTTGACCTCTCTGGCCTCCCCAAACCTTCCTCCCCTCTTTCGCAGGATTCCCCAAGCTCCATCTAATGTTTGCCTGTGGGTCCCTGCATCTGACCTCATTAGTAGCTGGGTGAACCATTCCAGATGACAGTTGTGCTAAGTTCCTGTCTGCAAGTACAGCAGAATGTGATTAATAGTCCAAGGATGGAATCTCCTGGCATAGGTCTCAAGCTGGGCCAGTCATTTACTGGCCCATTCTTAAATCCCCGCTCCTCCTCCACCCTGCACATCCTGCAGGCAGGACAAAATGTGGGCCACAGACCCTGTGACTTTTATGGCACCTAATCCAGCCACAGAAATCCAGCCTGGCTACAGGAGATGATGGTTTCAGGATCCATATCTCCCTTTACTAAGATTCTTAGCTAGGATCACCTTCATAAATTCCTGGGAGTTTCCATTGTCCTTGGTTTCTAGTTTGTCCCAGAAATGTCCCTTTCCCACTGAATTCAGTTCTCTCTCTCAATACTCTCTTCCTCCATTTTCCTCCAACTTGATTCATATTTTAATTAAATTAAATTTTTATTTTTATATTAATTGCAGTTTATTCACTCATATTTTTACCTTTGTTTTTTTTATTCTTTAGTGGACATAACAGTGCAGCGTATTTCCATTTGTCCTCCATAGTTTCTGTTTTAAGGTAGTTGTTCCCATGCATTGTTTCTTGTCTTCTGTATATAAACACATCCTTTAAAGAATCATTCAACATATATCATGCCTACTTCTCTCTGAATGCTCTGTATAAAGATACCACAGAGTATATCATTGTCAAAGCTTCCATTTATCCCACAGAGATCAAAAGTTGAGCAAAATCCATTGTTTTCCAAGATAAAGGAACAGACAGTAAGATTATTGTAGAAAGTCTCCAGCTACCTTCAGGTAAAGTAAGAAAGCAATCAGCTTATTAATGTTAGCCATTTTCTCCACAACCTCTCCAGCATGTGTTGCCACTTGGTTTTTGATCTTAGGCACTCTGATAGGTATAAGGTGAAATCTCAGGGTCGTTTTGATTTGCATCTCCCTGATGTCTTGGGATGTTGAGCATCTCCTCAAGTGTTTCTCTGCCATTCTATATTCTTCTACAGAGCATTCTCTGTTTAGCTCCGTACCCCATTTTTTAATTGGGTTGCTTGGAATTATTGAAATTTAACTTCTTTAGTTCTTTATATATTCCGTATATCAGCCCTCTGTCAGAGGTAGGTTTGGTGAAGATCCTTTCCCAATCCGTAGGGTGTCATTTCTTCCATTGCTGGTGGGAATGTAAACTTGTACAATGACTTTGGAAATCAATCTGGCATTTTCTCAGACAATCAAGAATACTGCTTCCTCAAGATCCAGCTATACCAATCGTAGGCATATATTCAAAAGATGCTCATGTACACAACAAGGACATTCGCTCAACCAGCTTTATTTGTAATAGCCAGAACCTGGAAACAACTCAAATGTCTATCAAAAGAGGAATGGATACAGAAATTGTGGTACATTTACACAAAGGAATACTACTCAGCAATTAAAAACAAGGAAATCTTGAATTTTGCAGGCAAATGGTGGGATTATTCTGAGTGAGTCATCAGAATGACATACACGGTATATATTCACTTATAAGTGGGTACTAGAATTATAAGATAGAATAAACATACTAAATAAAAGCTGTACATCTAAAGAAGATAAACAATTTGGAGGTCCCAGGGTAAGATGATAAATCCTCACTTAGAAAGACAAATGGGATGGACATTGGAAATAGGAGAAAACAAGAAATAGAACAGGAGCCTACCACAGAGGGCCTCTGAAAGACTACCTAGCAGTGTATCAAAGCAGATGCTAAGACTCATAACCAAAATTTTGGCAGAGAGCAGGAAATCATATGAAAGAAGGGGGAGTTAGTATGACCTAGAGGGGACAGGAGACCCACAAGAACTAAATATATCAGGGCACAAGGGTCTTTTATGAGACTGTTTCTCCAACCAAGGACCATGCATGGATATAACCTATATCCTGCTGGGTTGTAGCTCCTGGTAGCTCAGTATCCAAGTAGGTTCCCTAGTAAGGGGGATAAGAATTATTTCTGACATAAACTCATTGACAGGCTCATTTAGCTCCCCCGCCCCCAAGAGAGGAGCAGCCTTGCTAGGCCACAGATAAGGACATTGCAGCCATTCCTGAAGATACCTGATAAGCTAGGTTCAGATGGAAGAGGAGGAGGACCTCCCCTATCAGTGGACTCAAAAGGGGCAGGAAGGAGATGAGGGAGGGATAGTGGGATTGGAAGGGAAAGAGGGAGGGGGCTATGGCTGGGATACAAATGAATGACTTGTGATTACAATAAAAAAATGTTAGCCATTTTACACTTGACCTCTTGCTACACATCTATACATGTACTTATTCAAACATAAAAGGAGCAAATATAGCTAGCACACAACTGTAGACAACAAAAAAGAAATATTTTACCTGAGGAATTTATGAATTTCTTACAATTCAAATATTGTACCCTAGAAATGTTCATTACTAATGATTCATTACATTCATAAGATTCATAACCAAAGTAGCTATTACAGTAATGATGTTCTCTATAATATTTTGGTAAAACAAATAAACACTATTTCACTGCTCATCAGTTACTTTGTGTCATATAACAGGAGAATATGAAAAGCCAAAACTAGCAAATTTGACTTGTGACCTCTGTATTTTATAATTTCCCCCTCCCATCCAACTGTATTCAATATCCCTTTCTCAAGTAAGATGACTAAAAATAAAAATATATAATATTTAATGTTTTAGGATAATTGTTACTATATATTTTACTTTTCATTATATAAACTGCTATAATCCAAGTAAAAGTAAATGAGTATATTTCAATTGAACCCAAACACTGCCCTGCAGACTATCAAAGCAGATGCTGAGACTTGTGGCCAATAGTGAAAGAAACCTTATGAAAGAAGTGGGAAATAGTAAGATAGGGAGAGGACAGGAGCTCCACAAGGAGAGTAACAGAACCAAAAAATCTGAGCACAGGGGTCTTTCCTGAGACTGATACTCCAACCAAGTACCATGCATGGAGATAACCTAGGACTCCTGCACAGACTTAGCCCATGGCAGTTCAGTGTCCAAGTGGGTTCCATAGTAATGGGAACAGGGACTGTCTCTGACATGAATTGATTGGCCTGCTCTTTGATCACCTCACTCTGAGGGAGGAGCAGCCTTATCAGGCCACAGAGGAAGACAATGCAGCCATCCTGATGAGACCTGATAGAGAAGGATCAAAAGGAAGGAAAAGAAGGAGAGTAAGACCTCCTATCAGTAGACTTTGGGAGGGGCATGTGTGGTGAAGGGCTAGGTAGGGAGGAATTGGGAGGGATAGAGGGATGGTGCTACGAGGGGGGGATAAAAAGTGAATAAAGTGTAATTAATAAACAAATCACTATAATTATGATTATTTGATTTTTTTCATTTTGTATCCCAGATGTAGCCCCCTTTCTAATCACTTCCTGGTCCCACCATCCTTCCATCTTCAACTCCTATGTCCCTCCCCTAGTCAGTGATAGGGGAGATCCTCTTCTATCTGACCCTAGCCTATCAGGTCTCATTAGGATTGTCCATATCCTTTCTCTGTGGCCTAGTAAGGCTACCTCACCAGAATGAGGTAATCAAGAACAGGCAACTGAGCTCATGCCAGAGAATGCCCACGCTCTCCCTACTAGAGAACCCCCATGGAAACTGAGCTGACCATGAGCATCATCTCAGAAAGGAGTCTACGTCCTCTTCTTTCATGGTTTTTGGTTGATTCACTAGTTTCTACAGGCCATTGTAGGTCCAGATATTTTGGCTCTGTTTGTCTCCTTGTGGTACTCCTTTCCTATCTAAGTCTTTCTATCTCCTTTTCTTCCAGCCTGTCCTGATGAGACAAGATAAGCTAAAGTCAGATGGAAGGGGAAGAGGACCTCCCCTATCATTGGACTTGGAGAGGGGCTTGGAAGGAGATGAGGGAGGGAGAGAATGAAGGAGAGGGCTACAGCTGGAATGCAAAATGAATAAACTATAATTAAGATAAAAAATAAAAATAAGATTCCGTGTACTGTGCCCAAAGGTTGGCTATGAGTCTCAGCAACAGTTTTGATACCCTGCTGTTAGGAGGCTTTCAGAGGGGAATGGGAGGAGGTGAGAGTGGGATTGGGAGAGAATAAGGGAGTGGGTTATAGCTAGGATACAAAGTGAATAAACATTAATTAATATAAAAATGAAAATTTAATTTTAAAAAGCAATATTCAAAGTCCTTAGTCATTTGGGAAATGCAAATCAAAACGACCTTGAGATTTGACCTTACACCCATCCAAATAACTATGATCAAAAGCTGAAATGACAATACATGCTGGAGAGGTTGTGGAGAAAGGGGAACCCTCCTCCATTGCTGGTGGGAATATAAACTTGTACAACTTGTACACTTTGGAAGTCCATCGAGTGGCTTTCTCAGACAATGGAGAATAATGCTATTTCAAGATCTAGCTATACCACTCATGGGCAAATATCCATAAGATGCTCAACCATACAACAATATCACTTGCTCATCTATGATCATAGCAGCTTTATGCATAATAACCAGAATCTGGAAATAGCCTAGATGTCCTTCCACACAGTAATGGATACAGAAGTTGTGGTACATTTATACAATAGAATATTACTTAGCTATGATAAACAAGGAAATCATGAAATTTGCAGGCAAATAGATGGAACTAAAAGTGATCATCCTGAGTGATATAACCTGGAAGCATAAAGACACACATACAATATAGAACCAAAAAAATTAAAGATGGAAAAGAATTCCAGGAAACTGAGAATAAGTCTACCTTAAGACTCAGGAATACCACTTTTTTGTATATCCTCAAATGATGCTTTGTTGTACTATAATGATACTTGCTCAACCATGTTCTTTTGTTGCACTATAACATGAAATTTTAACATACTAGATTATCACTGGATGAATGGATGAGAGAAATGTGATATTTACACAATGAAATATTATTCATCTGCTAATAAAATGAAATTTGCAGGTAAGTGAATGAAGCTAGGACAAATTCATAATGAGTAAGATAACCCAGAGTCCCAAAGACAAATATAGTATGTATTCATTTGTATGTGGGTATTAGATGTTAAATATTCAAAAAGCCTGCAATATACCACAGAGATTAAGTGTGCAATAAAGAATGGGGGTTAGATTGCTCAAGGAAGGGGAAATGGAATAGATAGTTATAGATGGATATTAGGGTTGGATCAAGAGAATCACTGTGGTGGGGAGGAATAGATGAGAGAGGAAAAATGGATAGGGAAAGCTAAGAGTTAGGACCATTTGAAGGGTTGTATGGAAACATAATACAATAGAAGCTTCATATTACATCTATCTATCTATCTATCTATCTATCTATTTATCTATCTATATGCACACACATATATGCATAAATATATATACACATAGAATCTAAATGAAACTGTCAAACAACAAAGAATATGGAGCCATCCTGAATATTCCAATAAGTGAAGACCCCAGTTCTAGGACTGATTAATATATAATGAAGTTGTTCGTAAAAGAGTCCCCTTGGGAACCCAGAAACAACTCATGCTATTGCCAAGTCTGTTTTTTTCCACACAGTGATGGTAGGGCATTATTGCTGAAGATTATACTTACTTAATATTTAATGTTGAAAACTGGAGTTTGTGCTTACCTAGAACTTTACCACTACAGACTAGTGTTTATGATATTGGAATGTCCTCTGAACACTACCAAAGGAGAAAGGTAAACACCAACCCATCTACAAACCTTTTCATCTACAATGGTGGTCTTCCTGCAAGATATGCCAGTGTAATAGTGACGCAAATCTTGTGGGAGTAACCAAATAAAATCTGATATAATTTAAGGAATAATGGTTTGATATACATAACAATAATAATTTGTATACATAATAATAATAATTTAAGGAATAATAGTTTGTTACACATTATAATAAACATTTATGGAATAGTATTTTTGCTATACCTAATAGTAATAGTGTGGTATACATCAGGGGACCTTCCTCCTGCACTAGATTATAACAAAACAGAGATCCACAGCTAGACATTACACACACACATACATACACACACACACAGACCTTTGAACACATAACTCTAAATGAGATGTCTCCAACAATTTACCCTCCTCAGAACACAGGAAACACGTAAAAGATTAGGCAGAAAGAGTGTACCTGTTTCCTTTCTAGTGATAATGAGAAAGAATGATGTGGATTTGGGTGGGGGCAAGGTGGAGAAGTTCTGGGAGGACTTGGGGAAGGGAACCATAATCAGAATGCATTGTATTAAACAAATCTATTTTGAATTTAAAAGGAAAAAAATCAAATACTTGTCAGGATTCTCTCAACATTCGTAGCTAATATAACTATCCTAATCTCTATTCTCAGTAATATAACCATTTAATTCAAGCAATAATTTTTTCTAATTGCATCTGAATGCTCATAGTTTCATTTATCAGAAGAAAAATCTAATTGTATGATTTGTTAACTACATTTTGTGATTTTCTAAGCTGCAAGGCTTTCAGCCATCACAAATGAGTTAATAATTTACCATTGGAACCACTCAGATGATCTTTGTACCTCAATTTCTGATGGTAAGACTTTAGAAAAATTTTAGATGGTCTCACCTATATTTTGCCAGTTTTCGTTAAAACTGCTTACTAGAATTACTCCTCAAGACAGAAACACACAGGCTTTGAACTCAACTTTCACATTCTAATTTTTATTTGCATTCATTTTTATTCCTTTTAGAAACCCTGAAAAATTATGCAAATTAATCTCTTAAATTTTTAGTAACTACTATTCTTAAAATCTTCTTAGTGATCACTTGTATAAGTAATAATATTAATAATTATGTACAATATAAAACTTTGTTTCTTGTATGGCAATACCTGGCACTTACAAGGAAACTTAATATCATTTCTTCTTATATCTTTTTAGTACCATTTCCCCTTAGTGTCTTGCCATATTCCTAAGGAGAAATTTTCTACTGTGAAAAAGAGTTTTGAAATCTATAATTAGTTATAAGTAATAATAAATTGCATCATCCCTCTTTTATTTATTCATAGACCTCCAATAAAATTTCTTTGTCCTTCATTCCAGTGGCAGAATTACATTCTTTAAAGTAAATGTCTCCTAGAAAAAAACAAAAACGAAAACAAAACAACTTAGGTCACCTTATCAGTATTTCCTATTAGTACCTTACTAGAAGTATCCTAGATGAAATAATAAGCAATAAAACCAACTGACCAGATAGTTATTTCCAAACTGTCATGCACTGATGCAAGTTAAGACAAATTACTGTTCTACAGTGGATGATTAGATCTTTCATGGATAGCCACTGGTTAATCAGAGAACAAGCCTCAAACAAACAAACAAACAAAAACAAAAAAGTGGCTAGTGACTGAATAAGAAGGGCTAGTGTTAGTTGCTGGACTCCACATACAATTTCATACACTTAAATACACATCCAAATATATTAATTCACTAACGCAGGGAAGAGCATGCAAACATATGCAAACTCAGAAGAGAAGTAAATCATGGAAGAAATCTAGTATGCTTCCAAGATTCTACCCTTCCTCCCTTAGGATGGCATATTCATTCTCTTCATCGCAGTTATAGCTGACAGGTGAATAAGTTCAGCTGTGTCCCTATGGAGCTATTGCCTTTAAATGGGAGATAGCATTTTCCCCAGGTGTCTTTTTCCAGGGACAGTTCACAGAGAGTAATTATTTAATAAATCATTAACACTTGGCCTTCCTGTTTAATATAATCAATGTTGTGCCACTAGCCTAGAGAGAGAGACTGTCTTGACTCCACAATTGATTATTGTTTGTTATAGAGAATAAGATGATTTAAAAGTAGATTGTAGATAGACAAATTTCCTACAAGTTCTTCTCCTCCTTCTTCTTCCTCTTCTTCTTCTTCTTCTTTTTCTTCTTCTTCTCCTCCTTCTTCTTCTTCTCAAACTCTTTGTCCTAGTGTTCTTCTGGTTCTCTATTGGGTTCAATTCTAAACCTCGGATAGTATGACAAGCAACATTATGGTCGAGATTTGAAGGAAATGAGATTTTGAAAAGTAATACAGCAATTCCTCAGGCACTGGCAGTTTTTCTCTTGAAATCATTGGTTGCTCAAATTGAAATTGTCCATCTGTGCAATTGTACATATGGAGTAAACCAATGGAAATTTCAGGGGTAAGCAAAGGCACACAACTGAAGAGGCTGACACTGGTTCTTCAAAATCCAAAAGTAGCCAATAATTCAAGAGGGAAGGATTGGGCCCCTGTAGCCTTCCCAATTCATGACTGACTAATGGCCAGGCACACATATATGATGTATAGACATTCATGCAACGGAAACACTCATTTGCATAAAATATTTTATTTGCATAAAATAATAGTAAAAAGATCAATTGTTGACTATATTGTTCTTGGGTTTCTAGAGAGGATATATATTGCTTATAAAAGATACAGAACAAACATTCATACATTGCCTTTTGTTCCCTCTAGTCCTAACCTAGATTAGAAATCTCAACCATATTTTTGGAAGATCTCCACTGAAAAATATTTCAACTCACAGACCAATCTTGAGTCTTGATATCCCCTCATACCACAAGAAACAATGTTTTTACAAACTATCTAGAGTACCTTTAGCCCAGTTGATAATTAAATTTAACTATTACAGCAATTTTCATGCTATTCAATTTTTGTGCTTATTGAATGAAAGCAAACAATAGTGATTGAACATGCTGTAGATAATATGATTGAACCTACCATGCAACTTAAGGTGTAGGTTTACACTTTAGTGCAACTGACTTTCGTCTACTGCTTTCTTACTTGGAAGACACTGTTCTTGCTTCTCCAAATAAAATTTCACACTCCCATTTCTAACATAATGATTGCCAAATGTTTGACAATTTCTGGAACTGTGGAGCCTTTTGCTTCATTTTTTTTCTATTTCTATGTTATCAAATATAGTTGAAAGTCAATCCACTTTCTCCTCAAACATTTGTAAGTAAAAGTTAGAAAGCCAAGTGTTAGCATGAAAGACTCATGAAAACTAAGCAGTTCCTGGAAGTGCACTGGTAGAACTCAGTGCATGCCAGCCTCAACTCATCAACACCTCCATGAAGAGAATACTTCACTTTGTTTTATGAGTTACCCAGAGCCAGATGCAATAAAACTGCTGTGAGGGATTACCTACTAGATACACAGGGAGGCCATGCCAGCAGCAGCAGCACAGAGGACTTCTTATATAACTGTCTGTGTAATTAATAAGAATTCTGTAGTTTGAAATTTTGGAGAGAGAGAGAAAGAGTTAGTTTAATATATCCCATGGTAGTATCCATCCTACCACAGTATTCCATAAAAAAATCCATTAGCTTTACCACACATGTTTGTGATAATGGAAGTTTGGCTGGCCAGACCTCTAAGTTTCAATAGCACAGCAATCTTTGCTGGCACAGCAGGTAGTAGATGTCCAGGTGTGTGTGTACATGGTTCTTGGCAGTTTACCTCATTTGTAAATAGTAGTAGCCAAGAATCCTGGTTTGCAAGCACTCTCACCTCATTTGGAAATATTCAGTTCATTGTAACAGTTCATTTAGTGCAGAGAGTAAATTCATAACAACATTTAAAAATCAGGGCAGCATTCCATTTCCTTTTTTTTTTACCCAAAGTTGTCTTTTATTTTTTATATGCAAGTGTACATGCATACCTGAACACACAAACACCTGCACACATATTAAAGAAAATATACTAAAAATCAAGTTTTAATTCAAAAGATAGCCATTCCATAGCAGATGACAGACAATTATATGAAGAACTGTATTCTAACTGGAGTTAGACTAACTCTAACTCTTTTGCCTTCTTTTTATGCATATATGTTTCAAAGATAGGTTTTGAGTATTTACAACATTTAGATAAAGAACCTATGCATGATATATTTTTTACTGGTCTCTGAATTCTTGCTGTCCTTGTGCATCTGACCATCTCTCAAGGAATTTTAATCATCCATATTCTATAATCTCTATCACTACTGTCACCAATTGATAAAATTAAAAATTTTATTGCTATTCAGTTCTATAAAATATTTATCTACATTATCTGCTATAAAATTTATATCAGGCCACTTATATCTATCCATCATTTTTCTCCCCAGGGAAGATATTCAGAATCCTTCCTTCAAGGTTTGGCAACTGAATAGTACATTCATTGCTATTATTTTCAGGGTTATTTGAGCACAACATTAGCACTGGATCTGCTTTTTTTCTTACTATAACTTAATGTACATTGCTCAATTTTATATATCTATTTTTTTTACTTGTTTTACTTTTATCCATTTTCTTCAGAGTTGTAGAAGAGTTGGCTTCTTCATTGGATTCTGGATTCCCCAAGGAAACAAGTTATCTAACAGAATTCCCAGTATTTGTCATTCTAAAAATATTATAATTATAACAAATAAATACTTTGTCATAATTTTTATGCACTCGTTGATCATCTCATGAAAGCAAATATCAAATGATTTGGTTAAAATTAATTTTATCTGAAAACTTTCTGGTGGTTATCACACTGTGATGAGTCTGCTCCAAATACCTTGGTGCTAACAAGCAAAAAGAAACTTTTTTTAAACTTTTTAGTTTGTAATTCATTTTTTGCTGTATTTGACTATATTTTACTGGTAATTTGAGACAGGACACTGAATTCTGTATTTAAAGTTTAATTTAATTTATATTAAGTTATTTTTAATTTTACTTGTAATTTAATTTCACTTTAGTTAAAACTAGTTTTAGCTAAAACACAGCAAACAACATTTAAAGTTGGTAGTTTCCTTTGATACCCACTATTCTAAACATTATACTCTAATAATGTAGGCTGACTTTAGAACGTACTTCTGGACTCCTTTTTTAAAAATGAACAATAGCATGTCATAAACAATAGAACTATAAGAAATTAGAGGTTTTGCTAAAAGAGTTATTTAGATGGGAAAATTACAGCTTCACATTAGCACATCTGCACCTTGACAATCAAATGTATGAGTGCATTATGATTTTAATGAATTATGCAAAGTGCTAATTAAAAAGTCAAATTTACTAATCACCTTTCAGGGTCATAAGTGAGACTGAAATTTAAGAAAGACAAACAATTCCATGAGGTGAGATTTCAACGTGTAGATTTCAAAACTGTTTAGAAATGCATAACAAAAAAATTTACTTAGATGCTAATTGATTTTACTGTGTTCAACCTATTGAACACAGAAATTATTGATTGCTTCTTTATAAATTACAGCTATATATTATAACTGTATTCCAGAGAAACAATGTGTTATAAATATAGACAATTATAGTGAATTTTGACTTTACTTGTTAAATTAAAAGCTGGTTAAACAGTGGAAATTTTTCATCCAGTTTTCTTGCTTTGTAGGGAGTTCAGAGTTTATACTAAAGGCCCTCATCCATACTTCAGAAACAGTTAAACTCTGAACTATAGCATTAACTTCCTTTAAAATTTTTGTTTTGATTAGAATGTGTCTTGGTAAATTGGGAGGTCCAACTCTAATTGTGATTGTCCTGATTAACAGACAAACGTATTTGTATTCCATTCATGTGTTACCACTTTTTGGTTCTCATTGTTTATGCATATATATATATATATATAATTAGTTTTCTAACTTTAAATGTATGGTACTTTCTCTTTTGTAAATATATTTTTTTATTTTTAAATGTAATTTATATATTTTTATATTAATCACAGGTTAGGTATTTTGCATCCCAGGCATAGCCCCCTCTCTCATTCCCTCCCACTCTCGCCATCCCTCCCTCATAGCCTCCCCTCCCCCTCCAAGTCCACCAACTACAGAGGACCTCCTCCCCTTCCATTGCCCCCAGTTCATCTTTTCTCCTCAGGGCTGGCTGCAATATGTTCCCCTGGGATCTAGCCAGGCTGTTACTCCCTGGCATGTATGGGGTAGGGTCAAAGAGCCAGCCATTGAGATAATGACAGAAACAGTCCCTGTTCCCCTTACTAGGATCCTCAGTTGGACACCAAGCTACCATGGGCCACATCTGAGCAGGGCTTCTAGGCCATATCCATACATGGTCCTTGGTTGGAGAAGCTGTCTCATAAAAGACCCCGTACCCTGCTCAATTTGGTCTTTGTGGAGCTCTTGTTCTCCCCAAGTTTTACTAAATTCCCCTATTTTCATTATTGCCAGCCTTCTGCCAAAGGCTTGGTTGTGAGTCTTATTATCTGCTTTGATACATTGCTATATCGATTCTTTCAGAGGCACTCTTTCGTATGCTCCTGTCCTGTTGCTTGTTTTCTCTTCCATTCAATGTCCATCCCATTGGTTCATCTAAACGAGCATTGATCATACTAACCTGGGTCCTCCTTCTTGAATATCTTCCCTAGGTGTGTAGATTTCAGGATGACCTTCCTATCCTATAGGTCTATCTAAGTGAGTATATGCCATATGTTTCTTTCTGCTTTGGGGATACCTCATTTAGAATGATCATTTCCAGGTCCCACCATTTGCCTGCGAATTTCATGATTTCCTCCTTTTTAATTGCTGAGTAGTATTCCATTGTGTAAAAGTACCATAATTTCTGTATCCATTCCTCAACTGAGGGACATCTGGGTTGTTTCAAGGTTTTGGCTATTACAAATAAAGCAGCTACGAACATAGCTGAGCAAATGTCCCTGTTGTGTACTTGAGCATCTTTTGAATATGTGCCTAAGAGTGGTATAGCTGGGTCTTAAGGAACCACTATTCCTAATTGTCTAAGAAAGCGCCAAATTGATTTCCAGAGTGGTTGTACAAGTTTGCATTCCCACCAGCAATGGAGGAGGGTCCCTCTTTCTCCACAATCTCTCCAGCATACGTTGTCACTTGAATTTTTGATCTTAGCCATTCTGGTGGGGGTAAGGTGAAATCTCAGGTTCATTTTGATTTGCATCTCCCTAATGGCTAAGGACATTGAGCATTACTTTAAGTGTTTTTCTGCCATTCTATAAGCCTCTACAGTGAGTTCCTTTTTTAGCTCCATACCCCATTTTTTATTTGGATTACTTGATTTCTTGCTTTTTAACTTCTTAAGTTCTTTATATATACTGGATATTAGCCCTCTGTCAGAAGTAGGATTGGTAATGATCCTTTCCCAGTCTGTAGGCTATTGTTTTGTTTTGATGACAGTACTAATCCTACCAATCCATGAGCACGGGAGGTCTTTCCATCTTCTAATGTCTTCTTCTATTTCTTTCTTCACAGATTTGAAGAGTTTTCCATATAGGTCTTTCACTTGTTTGGTTAGAGTCACCCCAAGAAACTTTATGTTATTAGTGGCTATTGTGAAGAGTGTTGTTTCCCTAATTTCCTTCTCGACCCTTTGTCTTTGGTGTACAGGAGGGCTTCTGATTTTTTTGAGTTGATTTTGTATTCAGCCACTTTACTGAAGGTGTTTATCATTTGAAGGAGTTCTCTGGTTGACTTTTTGGGATCACTCATGTATATTATCATATAGTCTGCAAATAGTGATACTTTGACTTCTCCCTTTCCAATTT
>CM053743.1:24984490-25002749 GCA_028658305.1 Pachyuromys duprasi
TGATATAGATAGCTAGCCATTAGAGAAAATTGGACAAGCAGGCAAACTGATAAAATGTAACTTTACAAAACTGCATTTTTGTAGTAATTCCAAGGACTCTTCTCAATGTCTAGTGAAAGGTATTAGGCTTCAAAGGTATATATTTGTTTACCCTTAGGAACTTCTTTTAGGATAGTAAAGACAGAGAAATTATCTCCCATTTCGGTCTATGTAAACCCTTCCTTATTATTTTGTAGCATCACAGTGAATAAAGATGATAGGTACAAAGATGTTGGACCAAAGTTCCCCCATTTTATATATTTTTTAATTGGACAAAATCAAGTGAAATGACCTGCCAATATCTCTCACTCATATAGTGAAACAACATACTGTTTATGAGAAAGCATGAAAATATATGTTGGACTAGATTCAGGTCATTGGATATCTTAATTCCAAATTTGTTATAGAACCTTTGTCTTCCTCATTAAGTATCAGTAGCTCATGGTAAATTGTGACATGAGTTTGATCACCCGTGTTCGATCATTATTTTAAAATTCTTCTTTC
Organism: Pachyuromys duprasi; assembly: GCA_028658305.1. Lineage (NCBI taxonomy): Eukaryota > Metazoa > Chordata > Mammalia > Rodentia > Muridae > Pachyuromys > Pachyuromys duprasi. The sequence goes on from CM053743.1 coordinate 24,985,034, forward strand.
TTTTTCACTCACAATGCTTTCTCAAATATTAAATTAAGTACTTATTAACAGCAATTCTATAAAATGTTTATTGTTCCAACACAGGTATTTTTAAAGCCTGAAATTCTGCTTTTGGAATGACAAGCTAGATTTTGCCAGAGATTTTAATGCAATGCTGGTCATTCAGGCTCTAATTGGCTCTAATTAGTTCTCTTACCCAGTTGTGAAGTTCTTTACCTGCAGTTGAGGGACATACAGGAGTGTGAAAAACCTTGCCTATTGAGTATTTGAAAATATCAGCTAATTTATGTCAATATAGTCATTACAAATCAACTGTATACCCATTAGTTCTGATTGGAAGTGGGACAAGATATTAGAAAGAAACTTGCTGTATAACATAATTCTAAAGAAAAAAAAAACAAGGAAAACATCTTTTATGTATCAAGGATAATAAGAAGAGCCTATACTTGAAGATTTTAAGGAGCTCTTATTTATTTATTTATTTATTTATTTATTTATTTATTTATTTATTTGCAGCCATCTATGGTTCGCATTTGCCAAGATAAAATTCAATCACTTCATGACTTCTGACGAAAGCAAGAATCACAAGCAGGACTTCAATCAGTAGAGTCTTTAAAAGTCCCTCTCTGTGGTAGGTTCATGTACTGTTACCTATCTAGCCCAGCTTCTTATGTCTATCCCATTTGCCCTTCTGAATGGGAATTAAGCATCTTCCCTTGGGTCCTCCTTGTTGTTTAGCTTCTTTATGAGTATTTAGTATGTTTATCATATGTCTAATATCCACTTATGAGTGAGTATATACCATGTGTGTCTTTCTGCTTCTGAATTACATCATTCAGGATGACCTTTTCTAGTTCCCACCATTTGCCTGAAAATTTTATGATTTCCTTATTTCTAATAATTGAGTAGTGTTTCATTGTGTAATAGTACCACAATTTCTGTATGAAAGAAGAGGGAGATAGACCTGGAGGGGACAGCAGTTCCAAAAGGGCACCAACAGAGCCAAAAAAATCTGGGCCCTGGGATACCTGCAGGCTGATACCCCAACCAAGGACCATGCATGGAGAAGACCTAAAACCCCTGCTCAGATGTAGCCCACAGACCCAGACTCCAAGTGGGCTTTCTAGTTAAGGGGAGCAGGGGCTGTCTCTGGCTTGAAATTAGTGACAGACTCTCTGATAACCTGCTCTTGGTGGGTGGGGATTGGTGCAGCATTTCCAGGCAACAATGCAGCAAGTTCTGATGAAGCCTGATAGGCTAGGATCAGATGGAAGGAAAGGAGGACCTCCCTATGAGGAGATTGGGGAGAGGCATAATGGGAGAAGAGGGAGGGAGGGTAGGATTAGGAGGAGTGGAGGGAGGGGGCCACAGCCATGATACAGAGTGAAAAAATTGTAATAAATAATAATTAAAATTAAAAATTAATGAAAGAACTAGAAGCGGCACTTCAATGCACTGTCTCATATGTGGCGGATGATTACGTTTTCCCATCTTTCCAAAGAGCTGAGGCAGAAGTATTATGTTCTCTCCATGCCCATTCGAAAGGATGATGAAATTCAGGTCGTCCAAGACACTGCAAAGGCAAGCAGATTGGCAAAGCAGTACAGGAAGTAGTATGTCCTCTACACTGAGCTAGTACAATGAGATGATGCCAAGGACACAACCTTCCACGTGGGAATCCACCCTAGCAAGGTGGTTATCCTTAGGCTAACGCGGGACAAAGACCTCGAGAAAGATCCTAGAAAAGAAAGCAAAGTGTCGGCAAGTAGAAGAGATGGCAGATACAAAGAAGAAACAATTGAGATGCAGGAGTCTTTCATTAAAAGACTCTTTAAAAAAAAAAAAAAAAACCAAAACAGACTTTAAGAAGTGGGTGCAGCTTCATGCGAACGTTGTGTGTTCACCTTACTTCTGGTATTACATAGGATATTTGTGACTGCTAAGTATATGAATATAACACTCTTTGAAGAATTCAAAACGTTCATTCCAACTATGAAATTTTATATAACAATGGAATGAAATCAGTTCCACATGTGCGCAAACGTGTGTGTGTGTGTGTGTGTGTGTGTATGTGTGTATTTGTCTGTAAAAATGTGCATCCCCAGAGCCTGAGGATAGATACCTGGGTCTTCACTGATATTTCACGCTATTCTTCTGAGGAAGCATCTCTTAATCAAGCACCCTGTAATACACATACTATGTAGCCAATCACGCATTGGGTTCCTTATCTCTGAGTCAGTTCTTGTGGATTCATCCAATGTTAGAAGTGCAAGCTGGAAGGGATTCTTTTTTTATACTTCTGGTAAAATAAACACTCTTTTTTATACTGTCTTTCTTTTTCTTTTTCTCATCTGAAGTCTTTTCTCATTGAAGGATTCCAATCTGAGGGGAAGAAAGCATAGAGCTTAGATGATGCTGTTGCATGGCAAAATAGTATTTTCTGTTGGTTCAACAGTTAAAGAAAATCAACAAGAGACTGTATAAGCATTCTATGAGAACACTGTGAATGCTTATAGAAAGGATACAGTTTGAACAGTATCTAAAGAAAGCTGATAATTTTTTTTCTGAAGATTATTATGATGTTATTTTTTGGGAAAAACGATATCTTTTGGAAAACATGTAATAGCAATTTACCTCTAACAAAGTTTTAGTGAATCACTAAACCATGGCATGGTCATCTTCTAGTTATTTTTTTCTCTGCAAAATTATGTAATTTTGTGAAATTAGTTTGATATGAACAGAATCCAAAAAGAAAATATTGAAAGTGTTCCAGTGCTTTAGATGGTATCATAACCTGTCAATCTTAATTCAACATAAAGCAAAAAATAATAACTTATATATTCTAATTATATTCCATGTTTTCTAAATAATTACAGCCATATTTTAATTATTTCCTACTTATTAAAACTATTACTTTTGTTAGAAAATTTAAAAAAGGTTAATTTTCTAAAGGATTGTTAAAATACTTTCTTCCCAAAAACTCGCTTTGAGATATCTTCAATAATGTTTCTTTTAGGTTGGTATTAGTGACTGAGAAAATCTGGAGAAATGATTTACTAAACAGGGTGTAGTGTTTTATGACTAGAGGCGCTTTCTTCTTTTGAAAAGAGTGATCATAAAATCTCAGAGTTATTTTGATTTGCATTTCCCTGATGACTAAGAACGTTGAATTTCTTTAAGTGTTTCTTGACAACACATGCTGGAGAGGATGTGGAGAAAGGAGAAACCTCCTTCTTTGCAGGTGGGAATGTACAGCCACTTGAAAAACAATCTGGTGCTTTCTCAGAAAACTGTGAATAGTGTTACCTCAAGACCCAGCTATACCACTTATGGGCATATGTCTGAAAGATGTTCAACCATACCACAAGAACATTTGCTCAACTATGTTAATAACAGGTTTATTCATAAGAGTCAAACTCTGGAAACAACCTGGATGTCCCCTAAATGAAGAATGGATACAGAAATTGTGGTACATTTTTACAATGGAATACTACTTATATATTAAAAACAAGAGAATCATGAAATTTGCAGGCAAGTGGATGGAACTATAACCCAGAAGCAGACATAACCCAGAGTGGCATAACCCAGAAGCAGAAAGACACACATGGTATAAAGTCATAAGTTTATACTCATATAATATACTCATATAATAGATAATAAGTTTATACTCATATCATATAATATATGATAAACATACTAAAACTACAGACTTAAAGAAGCTAAATGACAAGGAAAACCCTACAGAAGATGATTAATTCACATTTAGAAGTGCAAACAGTTTAGCCAACGTAAGCCAGCCATATAAGAGAGGAAACAAGATAGCAGCCTACCACTGATGTTCTCTAAAAGTTTCCACCCAGCAGGGGATGAAAGTGAATGCGGAGACTCAGCCAAAGTTTGGACGGACTGCAAGGAGTCTTATGTAAAAAGAAGAAGAACCATAGAGAACAGGAGCCCCACAAAGAGACCAGCAAAGCCAAAAAATCTGGGCCAGGAGGGACTGCAGAGACTGATTCATAAACCAAAGACAATGCATAAAAAGGACCTAGACCCCCTGCTCGGATGTAGCCCATAAACAGCTCAGTCTCCATGTGGATTCCCTAGCAAGGGGAAAAGAGACAGTCAGTCTCTGACATGAACTCAGTTGCCTGTTCCTTGATCACTTCTCCCTGGTAGGGAGGTCTGGCCAGACCAGAGAGGAAGAGGATCTAGAGAGTCCTGATAGGGCCAGATAGGCTAGGGTCAGGCAGTAGAGGAAGAGCACTTCCCCTATCAGTGCTCTGTGGGAGAGGAATAGGGGGAAAGTGGGAGAGTAGGAGGAAACAAGAAAGGGGGCTACAATTTGCACACAAAAGGAATAAATTGTAAAACAATTTTAAAAATCACTAAAAAATATAAATAAAAAAGCTGATCATAGAATTGATAAATCTAAAACTGAGATGTGCACAAAGAGAGCTTTCAATAACTACAGAGGCGATTATATGAACTTGTAAGTATGAAAGTATCCTTAGTCCTGATTTATTCCATTTTACATTCTATCTGAGAAGCTATCAGTATAAAAATATGGAAACTTTCAGTGGTTCCCATGCAAACAGAGGCCATGATGTTAATACTATCAATAAACTAATGAGCCACTAATGATATTATGAATTATGCAATAAAATGAAACATTGCATATTAATGCATATGCTACATTGACATATCTTCTTATGACACAGTTTAATCACAGGTTATTTACTTTGTATCCCAGCTGTATCCCACCTCCTCATTCCCTCCCAATCTCACCCTCCCTCTCCCATCTCCTCTCTGTCCCTTTCCCAGTCCACTTATAGGGGAAGGCCTTCTCCCCTTCCATCTGACCCTAGCTTATCAGTATCTTCAGGACTGGCTGCAATATTCTCCTCTGTGGCTAGCAAGGCTGTTCCTCCCTCGGGGTTTGGGGGGGGGGGGGCAGGTCAAAGAGCCAGCCATTGAGTTTATGTCAGAGATAGTCCCTGTTCCCCTTACTAGGGTGCCCATTTGGATATTGAGCTACCATGGGCTACATCTGAGCTGGGTTTCTAGGTTATATCCATACATGGTCCTTGGTTGGAGAATCAGTCTCATAGAATATACCTGGGCTCTGATATATTTGGTGCTTTTGGAGCTCCTGTCCTCTCCAGGTCATAAGAACTCCCCCTCCTTTCATATGATTCCCTGCACTCTGCCAGAGTTTTGGTTATGAGTCTCAGCATCTGCTTTGATACACTGCTAGGTAGAGTCTTTCAGAGACCCTTGGCGGTAGGCTCCTGTCCAGTTTCCTGTTTTCTCCTTGCAATATCCATCCCATTTGTCTATCTGAGTGAGGATTGGTCATCTTACTCAGGATCCTCCTACTTGCTTACTTTCTTTACCTGTACAGATTTTAGAATGTTTATCCTATATTACATGTTTAATATCCACTTATAAGTGAGTGTATATCATGTGTCTTTCTGCTCCTGGGATACCTCACTAAGGATGATCTTTTCTAGATCCCTCCATGTGCCTGCAAATTTCATGATTTCCTTGTTCTTTATTGCTGAGTAGTATTCCGTTGTGTAAAAGTACCACAATTAACTCTTCAAAAATTAATATTTTGTGGGACTTTTGATAGCTTAGAGGATAAAAATTTGTAAAAATAGGATCCCTAGCATCCGTTTAAGAGTCAGAAATATGTGTACATGCTTGTAATCTCAGTGGTGGGAGCATAGACAATTAATCCTGAGATGTCATTGCCCATTCAGTCATACTGGTTATAATGGCAAGCTTCTAGTTCTCAAAGACTCCAAAAATGGGATAAAAAGGAGAGCAATAAAGGAAAACACTTAATTTCCAGCTTTGGTCCCTGTATACACACGAATAATTACAAGCATGCAATACACATACACACTCATACCAAATACTATTAATACACATTAGATTGATTTTTCATCATCTGCTTATCTGAACTGTGCTCCCTGCAATCGAGTTTCTCATATTGCTTTCCAAGCTGTTGATCTGAGAAATCCACTGTGGCACTGCTGTACTTGGTGAACTAAGCTTAGTGTTATACTCAGTATGAGTATGGAGCTGCAAGTTACAACACTACTGTGGTAGATGGCAGCCATGACTAATGAATGTTTAAGCAGTGAGTGGTCATTGCCTTTTTTTTTTTTCTGGTATTAACTTTATCAGCTCAAATCTACAAACATATTTTCCTCAAAATGAATTCAGGAGGACAGTTGGGTTGAGAATTGTGCAACTACTCTACTCTATAAAGAAAATTTTATACAAACCAAAAATCAGTATTGTTTCTTGGACATGTCAGGGAAGCAAAGCCTCAGGTTAAAATGCCTCTGCCATTTACACAGGCAGGAATCTAGACATCCAGAGCTCCCAAGATTTTCTTACCAGCAACAGGAGTCACCAGAAACAATGTTTAAATATTAATGATAATTTGATGGAGGCTGAATGCCAATAGCATGAGAATAGAAGTATCATATAAGATTGGGGAAGGAAAAGCAGTGTTCAGACTCTTTGTAGTAGCCCAACCATTCTCTTAGAGTAAATAAAGATCAGACCTGAGAGGAACCCAGTCATGGATTCAGTATTGAGAGTGTGGCAGAAATAACAGCTCTTGAACCTAACCGATGACTCATTGCAATGAACATTTGCAAGTTAGGTGTTTGGACAAAGGGTATAATGTGTGAAAAATTGAAGCTTCCACAAGGAGAATTTTTTTGTCTTATTTTTTGTTTATTTGTTTGCTTTTATGAGAGGGAGATTGTAAGGGCAAAGGATAAGAAGATGAGTGGTATTGGGGTAGTTGATATAAAATGAAAGAATCAATAAAATTTATTTAATGTTGCAACTGGAGGAAAGATTATTACTAACATTAGGGTCAACCAGTTTTTGTGGAGGAGAGATAACACTTATAACCATGAATATAGATTTATATTCCAGTTTCCAACAGCCAAGTAAAATCTGGAAATATTGGTGTGCAACTGTAATACTAAAGGTGAGACATGGAGTAAACAGTGTCCCTGCTACTCCCTGATCAGAGTACTTTTTTTTTAATTTATTTATTTTTATCTCAATCACAGGTTAGGTACTTTGAATCCCAGGCGTAGCCCCCTCCCTCATTCCCTCCTACCCTCCCACTCCTTCCCTCATCTCCCTCCTCCCCGCCCCCTCCAAGTCCACCAACAGGGGAGGACCTCCTTCCCTTCCATCCAACCCCAGCTTATCCTGTCTCCTCAGGGGAACAGAGACTTTTGCTGAAAACTAAGGCAATTCAAATCAGAGTTGTATTTGAGTTCTTAAGCAATAGTGCATGTCAATTAGTTGGAAACTGTACTATATTAGGATGTCAAAAGGTCACCTATGTCCTCATTACATGCATAAATCTAAATTATTTTAAAATAAAAAATAATAAATACGAATGGCCAAAAGCAAACATAACAGGCTACCTCATTCAGGATCTATCTCTACTCCATTTGATGCTATATCTTTCACACTTAAAAGAGATATAGGCCACCATTTGAAAGTATTTCCTCAGGTGGCTTTTCTCCCTTCTTCATAAACCTATGCAAACATATAGAAATGCTGTGAATTTCTAACTCTACCAGGCAACATCTGTTCCATTGTTGTGGAAAGGTTGTCTATCTAATCACTCTAATTCAACCAAAGCCAGGACTTTCAAAAAAAGGTCTCTTTTATATTTTGTCACTTTGTGATCTTCCACACAGTTTAATAACTGTGTGCCCTGCATTCTTTATTTTTTCTTCTCTCATTATTATGCCACTTGGTTGGAGTTTGGTGGTTAATGTGAGCAGCAAAGCTATTATGAAATTTAACATTAAATTGATGTTTGGATAGCCTTTGGGTCAATGCTTCTGTTTAGCTAGTCTGTGTTTATTAATAAAAGTACACATACCTGGGGACATCTTTGAAACATGTTAATATCCCAGTGCCTGATGTCCAGCAGACAAAATGCCTGATGTTCCAACTCAGGGACAAACACCAGATACCAGCTCTGTCCTGCTAAACCAGCTGAATTTTACAACATCTGTTTTCATTAAGATTGTAAATTCTGAGCTCATAGATACCATGCTAACTAATTTTCTTGTCTTCAAATTACCATGATATAAGCAAGGCCTCTTCTCCTGTACATATTTTTGCTTGCTTCACTTCAGAACTAGTAGGCTATTGTAAAAGTTGTTTTCAGTATATTAACTAAAGTATAATCTTGCAAATATAAAATTACCCATATAGAAAAATATTCTTAGGATTGTTCATCCACTGCTATTAATTAATTAGATTTACTTCTATTCATATACATAAACACTTTGATATATATATATATATAAGAATATATATATGTATATATGTATATATATGGTGAGTTTTTAGTTTGCATTCACTACCAATCAGTAGAAAGGGAGGCTTATCATTAAGGATAAAAACAAATTTTTTGTAGGTTCAACCATAAATATTAACAAGATAGTTTCATACTATGTCACTATGTCAATTTACATATATATATATATATATATATTCTCATATGTAGTTATTCAGTCACTCTATAAGTCTATGGGTATTATTGTTTATCAGTTTCAGGACTCCCACTATAGAAAAATGAACTTAAAAATTGTCTACACTTTGGAAGTTTTACACTTACAAATAATACATGATCAAAAATTAAAACAATAAAATGCAAAATGTAACTTACCTTAATTAAAATAAATATTAAAGACAGAATGACATTTTAAGGAATGAGAACAGCAAGTTATTTTAGAGATGGTAACCCAGAAATACCTCAGACACTGGCACTAATTCATGTTTGTCATTTCAGCACTCAGGAGTGGAGGCAGGTGAATTACAACCCCAAGACTAACTTGAACTTCTAGGGAAAACTTATGTGAAAACACAATAAATGGTATAATAACTTTTCTTTAGGTAAGTGTCACTATAAAAGCTATCATATGATTATAGTACTGGGGATATCTCTGAACCAAAAACATCGTAGACAAAAACAGGAAAGGACTATTCCTGATACAAGCAAGTAAACAAACCTATATTTGGCACAAGGAGGGTAAATTACAAGAGTAGAAACTGACAGAGTCATAAAAATTTCAGGAAATATTTTAGAACATTATTGATTATTGTAAGAACTCAAGCTTTTGTTCTCACTGAGTGGAGAAATACAGTATTCTAATTAGAAAACTGATATCAGCTAATATGTTTTATTTGGTATATTTTTAGTTACGTATTCTAATTGTGTCATCTTGCAACATTGACATTTCTTCCTTCTCCCTGAATTTTCTTTCTATCTTCAAGTATTTATGTTTAGTAACATTTTAAATTTCACCAATGTAAATTTTGCAATGCAGATCACGAAAATGTGTACCTACAGGAATTTAGCAATCTAAGACAATGTCCCACTCCACCTCCAGAAAATTTAGTTGTCAATAGTTCAGCAGTTTGGTATTATCCACTGCAATTAAGTTGACATAATTTGGTATACAACTGAAGACAATGACTTTGCCTCTCTTAGAATCTTTTATTACCCAATAGTTTGAGTGAGTACCAGCTGAGATACAAAGTGAATAAACTGTAATTAATATAAAAATAAAATTTATTTAAAAAAGAGTAACGGGGATGAAGAAACTTTCTACCATCAAGAACTGTGTGTAGAACCAGTCTTGCGCAGGTTCAGTGCATATAACCTTCATTTCTCTGAGTTCAAGATCGACATAGTTGTGCAATGTCTACAACATCATAGTACATAGACCTCCTTTGTGCTCCCAGTCCTTTTCAGGATGTTCCCAGAGCCATGGGGGAAGTGTTACAAATATGTAGGGATGAACACTCACCTCTCTTAGCAACTTGGGCAGTTTTGAATCTGCATTCACTGTCAAATCACAGCAAAGAGATGTTTATTATTAAGAATTAAAATAGCGTTTTATATAGGCAAAACCATACATATCACACTATGTCAGTTTAGCTAAACATCTGTTCCCCCTTCACGCTACGATCTCCGAAGATATAGGTTTATAGTACCAAATATGAGTTCCCTTATGTGGAGTTTTAAATCAAATTATAGAGCAGTTAGCTACCCCCAAAATAATCAGGCCACAGTCACACCAAATAGGCACATCTTGCCTGGTAAGTTGCTACTGAACTTCATAGTGTGCATTTCTGGGCAAGAGCATTAAAGCCTTTTCTCCATCAGCAGCCAGAATTGCAGCTTCTATGAAATTTACCTTTGAGGCAGGTAGCTGTTTCTGATGGTTTTCACTGTATGTTGCAAGTTATATGTAGTCTCTATGAATATGCTGTTATTATCCACTTTATGGTGGACAAACAGGAGGAATGGCAGTATGCTACATTATTTGGGGACCTCTCTGATCAACTGCACCTTATGGAAGGCATTTCATTTTGCTCACAAGACTACTGGCTTGGTAACTGTAGAGGAATTTTAAACCAGAAACATGGCCACTCTGGCAAGAGGTCACATCCAAAGACCATCTACATCTGTGTGATCTGGCTGGAATGTCACAGCATTAATCACTCTGACTGGAATACAGACAAACCCTCAGTATACATGTTTAATTCCAAACAATATGGCAAGGTTAATTTGTAGAAGGAAGCAATCATGTTTGAAAATGATGTCTAATTGAGGGACAGAGTAAGTCCCTCAGAGTAAGTAAGAGACAGATTTGACAGCATAAGTCTCAGACAGAATACACCCAACTCTCACTAGAACATCACAGGAAAGTAGAGCCTCTTCAGAGCAGTGTAGAAAGAGAGGAAGCCCAGTCTGTTGAGTCAGTAAATTGAAAGGCTCTGGAGTTGTGGTCATTCAGTCAGTTCTAGCAGTTCAATTCAATTTAATCAGTTCAGTGTAGTGGAGTTTAGTTGAGTAGTCAATTAGCAGTGAGTGCAGTGGATTTTAGTACAGATCATTTCATGGAGTTCAGGGGCAGTTTCCAAACAGACCACTCCAGTGAGAAACTGAGAGAAGCCAAATACAGAAGTCAACTCCAGAAGCTCTGAAACTGATTCTGAACATCATCTCTGGAACATTTGACTACTTCTGAAATGTCTTAAGTAACTAATTTTTTTTTTCTTTTTTTCTACTTTTATTTTTTATTAATCACAGGTTATGTACTTTGTATCCCATCAGTACCCCCCTCCCGCATTCCTTCCCTATCCCCACCTTCCCTCCCTCATCTCCTCCCTGCACCTTTCCAAGTCCACTGATAGGGGAGGACCTCCACCCCTTCCAGCCAACTCTAGCTTATCAGGTCTCTTCAGGACTGGCTGCAATGACCTCTTCTGTGGCCTAGCAAGGGTAACTAAATTTAATGCTAGATTCTAAATTCTATTTTGGAAGGTATTTCCTTCAGACTGTCTTCCAAAAATCAAAGTTAAGATGTTAGTGGGTCAAGGAAGAAACCTGAATATGTATTACTAAGCTAAAATAGATGGACTGTATCAACCGTATAGTTAATAATGGAAAGGTTCACAATATATTTAGTAAAAGTTGGCAGACTTATAAAAATAATAGATGACTAAAGAAGTAACAATGTTTATGTACATCCAAACAATAAAAATTATTAAGATTTGAAGTTATTTCTAAGATGAATTTCTGAAGAAATAAATGAGTTGATGTCTTTTCAGAGTTATAATTTAAAGGGACCTATTTGTGAAAAACAAACAGAAAGTAATATATATTTTGGAGGATTTTTAATTTTGAGATCAAAAGAATGTGTCCAGGGAGGGAGTGGGGGGGTGGAAGGGAATGAGGGAGGGGGCTACGCCTGGGATGCAAAGTACCTAACCTGTGATTGATATAAAAATAAATTTTAAAAAATGTGTCCAGAATTAGAAGAGTTTATCAAGCAAATTTATTATGTAGCTGTGATTTCAAAGAGCAAGGTATTTCATAGAAAGAACTCAATTTTTTTTCAGTACCTTATTTCACCAAGATGTATCATGTCAACGTTTTTCTAGAGGAAAAGTAAATTAGTCCTAAAATAATGTTGTGAATGATAAGGTTTGAGATTTTAATGTGTTTTTAAAAGTCTTACTATTTATGATTTCTAAAGCTATCTTTAGTATCACAGTTTCTCATAAAAATGTTAAAGAAGTGTAGAATGGCTTATATAAGTTTACACAGGCAAGTATATGGAGAGGAAAATTTTGTTTGCACTTTTTAAATTAATTAGCTTAGTTTCACATCATATATGTATCATATATTTCACATATTAATATGATGTGGTACTTAAATATAATCTGCATAATTTTGCTTTTTTTACTGTCAACTTCCATAAAATCCAACCAAGATTACATTCACAGTCACAGCACAGGCTTGAAAATACAGATTCTCTTTGCTATTGTATACCATGTTAAAAATGATCTAGAATGTGTTGTTTCTGGGTAATGTAACAGAGGACTTCAAGGATGTTTCTATGAAAAGCAGTTTGCTACAAAATGCCTGTCATTTTTTTTTTATGAAATAAAAATCTGCTATGAAGAATAACATATAGAGCTCCACAAATCATTGTTATTCCTTGATGCACAAGATATGATACCTTAAAAATTCTACAAGTCATTCAAAACCTTTCCACATCCAGTTGCTGAAATCAAACGAGTTTGGCATTTGGGTAGAGTAATGGATTTTAACTTCAGCACCTTGCCACCTCTGTTAACTATCAGAGTCAGATTACGAAGAGCAGCAGCACTGCATACTCCAAAGCATATCTTCAATTCAACAGCCATTAGCAGATATGTTGAGAAAAAAAATAACATGTTATTTATTTTCAACCTGCATTTTCTCACTCTGATAACTAGGAAAATGTAAATCTCCTACCAATACAGAACAAAATCATTCTACTTTATAGAAATGCAAGTAATCCTGTGAGTTTGTTTTGCTTCATTGATAAATACTAATTATACTGAAAATACTACTAGATTTTTCGTGTCAAAGTTAAACTGTGACCTGTATTACAAGAAGAACATACATACTGAAATTATTTGTAGAAAATGTTAACATCATAATTTTGCCCACTATTGGTTTTAATATTGAAGCTTCACTTAGAATGTAAATATTAGGGCTATGAAATTACAAAACCTTTAATTATATCCATAAACAACCAAAACATTATATATTTTTTCTAAAATAACTAAGTTGAGCTGATCCTTTCTGTAATTTCTGTCCACAAGGAAATAACATTTTTGATAGATGAATTTTCCTCTTTCTCCATTAATTCATGGGCCTCTACAATATGTTTTTTTTTAGTTATTCAAGGTAAACTTTGAGCTACTGAGCATGTCTATTTTAAAAAATGAACATACGTGACTTTCATCACTTTTGCAAAGAAAGACATGTGGGTATATTTGGAGTTTTGCTGCTTGGTTCTACAGTGTTTTCTTCTCATAATATTTTCCATTGAAATAGATGTAAACAGGGTTAGGGATTGAAGAGATGGTTCAGTAGTTTGAAGTGCTTGTTGATCTCCCAGTGAACCTGAGTTCATACTGCCCAGGTCAGTAGGTAATAAGTAGGTGTGACTCAAGCACTTGAGACCTGACAACCTATTCTGGTCTCCAGGGGTACCTATATGCAGAAACACACACACATAAACACAAAGAAAACACTTATAAATCATAACACTTAACGTAATCTGTGATTTTCATAATACAAACAATAAAACAAAGAACACATTGAATACTCTTTTAGAAATATACTTTTTTTCGTTAATTTCAACACAGTTTAACGACTGCAAGTAGCTAATAAAAGAAAAATGGCATAATTAACATACTTTTTCCTCAGCCTGGTTTGTTTACATATGCCTTTAATCCCAGCACTCAGGGAGGCAGAGGTAGGCAATCTCTAAATTTGAGGCCTGGTCTACAAAGCAAGTCCAAAACAGCCATGGCTATTCACAAAAACCCTGTCTTGAAAACAAACAAAACAAAACAAACAAAGAATCATATTCTTGCCTCAAAACTACACACGTAAGAATATGAAACGTTATTCACTTATTATCCAAGTGGGTTTCCCTAGTAAAGGGAACAGGGACTGTCTCTGACTTGAACTCAGTGGCTGGCTCTTTGATCACCTCTCCCCGATGGGGGAGCAGCCTTACCAGGCCACAGAGGAAGAAATTGCAGCCAGTCCTGATGAGACCTGATGGGCTAGGGTCAGAGGGAAGGGGAGGAGGACCTCCCCTATCAGTGGACTTGGAGAGGGGAATGGGAGGAGATGAGATAGGAAGGGTGGGATTGGGAAGGAATAAGGAAGGGGGCTACAGATGGGATAAAAAGTGAATAAACTGTAATTAATATAAAAAATTAATTAAAAGGAAATAAACAAAATATTGAATTAAATTCAATTTTATAAAGCTTGCTATCACTCTGTACAGGTAGCCACAAATATTTTATTTGCATTGTTTGTGAATTTCTACGATTCTATTTTGTTGGTTTTAAAACATTTAGAACTAGTAAATGTTTTACTAGTGTTTTTGCTGGTCTTGTTATTGTTGTTGTTGTTGTTCCTGTGATAAAAAAAATATTTACATGGTTTGGGAAGTGTTTATTTGTCTCATATTTCCATGTCCCAGTTCATCATTGAGAGAAGTCAGCCAGAAATGTAAGCAAGAACTGGTGTAGAAATCATGGAGAGGGGAGACTCCAAGATGGCAGCCTTGGGAAAACACTGTGTCTGAGGAGTAGGACAGCAGTTTCGGCTCAGCGACCAGGAGACTGAAATCTGGGACCTAAAACACCAGCATTTGTGATTGCCAGGTGAGTAGAATTCCTATGGTGAGGAAATGAAGTGGGAAAGTCCTAGGGACACCCAGTTAATCCCTGGAAAAACAACAGGTGACTGATTGCACACAGCCCTGAGCTGAAAGCACAGCTTCCCTTGGTGCCACCAGCCGCCCAGATGGGGACACACAGTCTCCTGGCCAGGCTGAGATAGCCTAGAGACCATTCCAGTCTGGGTGCATCACCTGGGTACATAGGCTAACGCTGATCTGACCATGCAACCTCCCTCAACTCCACCAGCCACCATATCTGACAGGGACACAAGAGTTCCCGGTCCAGACTGATACCATTCCAGACCTGGGAGAAATGGCAGGTGGACATCTGTTTGCTCTGATCTGAACATGCACCCGCTTGCAGCCCCGCCAGTAGCCATCTTTGACTGGGACACATAGTTCCCAGTCCAGACTGAGACACCTCAGATACCAGTCCAGACCTGGGAGAAACAGAAGGCACAAAACTGCTAGCCATGAACAGAACACGCACCTCCCATGGTGCTTGTGCAACCAGACGCCACCCGGACAAGGACACATAGTAAATGGTGCACACTAAGCATCCCAGACTGGGGTGCTCAGCCGCTAGCTCAGAAGGAGGCGCCCACAACGCCACCCGCTGCGTTTTAGAGTCCAGCCTGCGGAACCCACCACATTGTGAAGAACACTGGGAATCCAGGAAACCTGCACAGGTGCTTGCCCACAGTCTGTGCTTGCTAAACACGCTAGCACCCTCATCCCCTCCTGAGCTTGCTCCAAAACCCCATAGCTCAACCATATACGCTCCCACAGCACTCTCCTTTATGACACCTTCCCAGCGCAAGGGCACATGCACCCACCCACCCACCCACACCCACACACACACACACTTACTCCCCAACCCAAAAACAATGAAACTGCGAAACTGCATCAGCAGCCTTTCCTCCCACAGGGACAACTGAAGCAACAACACACACTATCAAACCACTGGAACTCCCTAATCTTCTTGAAGAATACTCTAGACACCAGAGACTTACAGTTCCAGTCTGAGGTTCAGCTTCAAGGAACAATCAACTCCTTGAGTATATATAAACAAATGGCCAAAGGTCAACATAAGAACTCACCCAACAAAAATCAGGACACCATGGTACCACCAGAAACACCCAAAAGCAATAGAGATTTTAATTCAGTGGAGACATAGGAAAATAATATTAGAGCTATGCTTATGCACTTACGAGAGGAACAAAAACAGGAAATGAACAAGGCCCTCAAAGAAATACAGAAGAATTTAACTGCCCATGCAGAGGAACAATTAAAGACACACAGATAGGAAACAAACAAACAAACAAAAAAATAGGAGCCACATTCAATCAGATGAAGGAAATGGTACAAAGCATGAAAACAGAATTGGAATCTATAAGGAAGACACAAACAGAGAAAAACCTGGAACTGGAGAGCTTAAAGAAAAGATCAGGAACCACAAAGGTAAGCATCACCAATAGAATACAAGAGATGGAAGAGAGAATCTCAGGAGATACACTTGCTGAAATGGATTTCTCACTCAAATCAAAAATAAAATCAGAAAAGTCTCAAACACAAATAATCCAAAAAAATCAAATATGCCATGAAAAGACAAAACCTAAGAATAATAGGAATAAATGAAAAGGAATACTCCAGGCTCCAAGAAGGAGAAAATATTTTTAAGAAAATCATAGATGAAAATTTTCCCAACTTAAAGAAAAAATTGTCCATAAACATACAGGAAGCCTACAGAACACCAAATAGACTAGACCAAAAAAGAAATACCTCTTGTCACATCATACTCAAAACACTAAACCTACAAAACAAATGAAAAATATTAAAGGCAGCAATGGAAAAGGGTCAAGAAACCTATGAAGGTAGACCAATCAGAATCATACAAGACTTCTCATCAGAAGCTATGAAAGCCAGAAGGGCCTGAGCAGAGGTCATGCAGTTGATAAGGGAATACAGATGCCAACCCAGACTAGTATACCCAGCAAAACTTTCAATCAACATAGATGGAGAAAACAAAATATTCCATGACAAAAAAAATTTAAGCAATATCTACACAGCAACCCAGCCCTACAGAAGATACTAGAAGGAAAACTCTAATCCAATGAAAATAACTACACCAAAGAAAATATAGGATTCAAAAAACTTCCCAACAAAAAAGAAAAAAAAAAAGCAATGAATTATAGTAAGACCAGAAACTCCACAATAAAGGGAAGTAACAATCATTGATCACTATTATCTATCAACGCCAATGGACTCAGTTCTCCAATAAGGAGACACAGACAGACAAAATGGTTACAGAAACAGGATCCAACATTCTGCTGCATTCAAGAAACACACCTATGCAACAAAGATAAACACTACCTCAGAGTAAAGGGCTGGAAAAATGTGTTTCAAGAAAATGGGCACAGAAAATAAGCTGGGGTAGTGATCCTAGTATCTAAAAAAAATAGACTTTCAACAAAATTAAGAAAGATGAGGAGGGACACTTCCTTCTCCTCAAAGGAAAATTCCAACAGGAGGACATCACAATTTTGAACATCTATGCCCCAAATAAAAGACCACCCACATTTGTAAAAGAAACATTATTAAAATTAAAATCTCACATTGATCCCAACACCGTAATAGTGGGAGACTTCAACACTCCACTCTCACCAAGGGACAGATCATCCAGTCAGAAGCAAAATAGGGAAACAAGGGCACTTACAGAATCCCTAAATCAAATGGACCTAATAGATTTCTACAGAACTTTTCACCCTAGATCAAAAGAGTATACCTTCTTTTCAGCACCTCATGGAACCTTCTCCAAAATAGACCACATACTGGGTCACAAAGCAAGACTCAGCAGATACAAGAGAAGTGAAATAATTCCTTGTATC
>CM053743.1:25002849-25020147 GCA_028658305.1 Pachyuromys duprasi
ACAAGAGAAGTGAAATAATTCCTTGTATCCTATCTGACCATCATGGTCTAAAGCTGGACCTCAACAACAATAGGAACAACAAAAAGCCACATATACTTGGAAACTGAATATCTTGCTACTCAAGGACAGCTTGGTTAGGGAAGAAATAAAGAAAGAAATTAAAGACTTCCTAGAATTCAATGAAAATGAAAGCACAACATACCCAAATTTATGGGACACAATGGAGGCAGTGCTAAGAGGAAAGTTCATAGCACTAAGTGCCTTCAAGAAGAAATTTGAAACATCTCATACAAGCAAATTAATGGCCCAAATGAAAGCCACAGGGGGGGGGGGAAACGAAGGATATACACCCAAGAGGAGCAGATGGCTGGAAATAATCAAACACAGGGCTGAAATCAATCAATTAGAAACAAATAAAACTATTCAATGAATCAATGAAACCAAGAGCTTCTTCTTTGAGAAAATCAACAAGATACTCAAACCCCTAGCCAAACTAACAAAAGGGCAACAGAAACTAGCCAAATCAGCAAAATCAGAAATGAAAAGGGAGACGTAACAACAGACATTGAAGAAATCCAAACAATCATTAGGTCTTAATACCAAAGTCTATATGCCACAAAATTTGAAAATCTAAATGAAATGGACAATTTTCTTGATAAAGTCCATCTACCTAAATTGAGTCAAATTCAGGTAGAAGATTGAATAGACCTATATCCCCCAAAGAAATAGAAGCAGTCATCAACAGCCTACCTACCAAAAAAACCCTGAGCCAGATGGTTTGAATGCAGACCTCTACCATACCTTCAAAAAGACCTAACACCAATTCTCTCTAAACTATTCCACAAAATAGAAATAGAAGGAAAATTACCAAACTCATTCTATGAAGCCACAGTCACCTTGATACCTAAACCATACAAAGATCTAACAGAAAAAGAGAATTTCAGACCTATCTCTCTTATGAAAATTGACACAAAAATACTCAATAAAATACTCACAAACCGAATCCAAGAACACATAAAAGATATCATCCACCATGACCAAGTAGGCATCATCCCAGGCATGCAAGGGTGGTTAAATATACAGAAATCCATCAATGTGATCCACCATATAAACAAACTGAAGGAGAAAAACCACATGATCATCTCCCTAGGTGCTGAAAAAGCATTCGACAAAATCCAACATCCATTCATGTTTAAAGTCCTAGAGAGACTAGGGATACAAGGCACATACCTTTACATAGTAAAGGCAATATACAGCAAGCCTATAGCCAACAATAAACTCAATAGACAGAAACTTAAATCAATCCCATTGAAATCAGGGACAAGGCAAGGCTGCCTATTGTCTCCATATCTCTTCAACATAGTACTTGAAGCCTGAGCTAGAGCAATAAGACAACTAAAGGAGATCAAAGGGATACAAATTTGAAAGGAACAAGTCAAAATATCACTATTTGCACATGATATGATAATATACATGAGTGACCCCAAAAATTCTACCAGACAACTCCTTTCACTGATAGACACCTTCAGCAAAGTGGCTGGATACAAAATCAACTCAAAAAAATCAGAAGCCCTCCTGTACACCAAAGACAAAAGGGTCGAGAAGGAAATTAGGGAAACAGCACACTTCACAATCGCCACTAATAGCATAAAGTACCTTGAGGTGACTCTAACCAAGCAAGTGACAGACTTGTTTGAAAAAAAAAAAAAAAAAGAAAGAAATTGAAGAAGATATCAGAAAATGGAAAGACCTCCCATGTTCATGGATTGGTAGGATTAACATAGTAAAAATGTCCATTCTTCCAAAAGCAATGTACAGATTCAATGCAATTCCCATCAAAATACCAACACAATTCTACACAGACCTTGAAAGAAAAATTCTCAACTTCACATGGATAAACAAAAAACTCAGAATTTCCAAAGCGATCCTGTACAACAACAGATCATCTGGAGGTATCTCCATCCCTGACCTTAAGCTATACTATAGAACAATAGTAATAAAAACTGCATGGTATTGGCATAGAAAGAGAATTGTGGATCAATGGAACCAAATAGAAGACCCAGAAATAATCCTACACACCTATGGAAACTTTATTTTTGACAAAGAAGCCAAAACCATTCAATGGAAAAAAGACAGCATCTTCAACAAATGGTGCTGGTCCAACTGGATTTCTATATGCAGATAAATGAAAATAGATCGATATTTATCACCTTGTACAAAGCTAACGTCCAAGTGGATCAAAGACCTCAACATAATACCAGACACACTGAACCGGTTAGAAGAAAAATTGGGGAAGACCCTAGAACTCATTGGCACAGGAGACTACTTCCTGAACAGAACACCAACAGCACAGCCTCTAAGATCAACAATTAATGAATGGGAACTCATGAAACTTAAAAGCTTTTGTAAAGCAAAAGTCACTGTCATCAAAACAAAATGACTGCCTACAGACTGGGAAAGGATCTTTACCAATCCTACATCTGACAGAGGGCTAATATCCAGTATTTATAAAGAACTCAAGAAGTTAAAAAAAGCAAGAAATCAAGTAGTACAATTTAAAAAAAAATGGGGTATGGAGCTAAACAGAGAACTCTCTGTAGAGGATTGTAGAATGGCAGAAAAACACTTAAAGAAATGCTCAATGTCCTTAGTCATCAGGGAGATGCAAATCAAAATGAACCTGAGATTTCATCTTACAACTGTCAGAAAGGCTAAGATAAAAAACTCAAGTGACAACACATGCTGGAGAGGTTGTGGAGAAAGGGGAACTCTCCTCCATTGCTGGTGGGAATGCAAACTTGTACAACCACTCTGGAAATCAATTTGTTGCTTTCTTAGACAATTAGGAATAGTGATTCCTCAAGACCCAGCTATACCACTCTTAGGCATATATCCAAAATATGCTCCAGTATGCAACAAGGACATTTGCTCAACCATGTTCATAGCAGCTTTATTTGTAATAGCCAGAACCTGGAAACAACCCAGGTATCCCTCAGTCAAGGAATGGATACAGAAATTGTGGTACTTTTACACAATAGAATACTGCTCAGCAATTAAAAAGGAGGAAATCATGAAATTTGCAGGCAAATGGTGGGACCTGGAAATGATCATACTGAGTGAGGTATCCCAAAAGCACAAAAAAGCATATGGTATATACTCACTTATATAGACTTTTAGGATAGGATGTATATGCTGAAATCTATACATCTAGAGAAGATAAGCAAGAAGGAGGACTCAGGGTGGGATTCAATCCTCGCTTAGATGGACAATCGGGATGGACATCGGATGTAGGAGAAAACAAGCAACAGGACAGGAGCCTACAACAGAGGGCCTCTGGAAGACTCTACCTAACAATGAATCAAAGCTGATATTAAGACTCACAATCAATCCATAGCCAGACTGCAGGGAATCATATGAAAAAATTGGGAGTTAGGAAGATTTAGGGAGGACAAGAGCTCCACAAAGACAAAATAGATTAGGGCATAGGGGTCTTCTATGAGACTGTTTCTCAAACCAAGGACCATGTATGAATACAAACTATAACCCCTGCTCAGATGTAGCCCATGGCGGCTCAATACCCAACTGGGTATGCTAGTAATGGGAACAGGGACTATTTGGTTCATGAACTCAATGGCTGGCTTGTTGACTACCCCACCCCCCTGAGGGAGAAGCAGCCTAACTAGATCCCAGAAGAGGATATTAAAGCCAGTCTTAGAGAGACATGATAAACTAGGGTCAGATGGAAGGGAAGGAGTTCCTCCCCTATCAGTGGACTTGTAGGGGGGCAGGGAGAAGATGAGGGAGGGATAGGGAGAGTAGGAGGGAATGAAGGAGGGGGCTACGGCTGGCATACAAATATACAACCTGTGATTATACAAAAATAAATAAATGACTTATAAAAAAAGAAATCATGGAGAGGGTACTGCTTGCTTGATTACTTATTTGGTCACATGGTGTTGTCCTCATATGCAGTTGCCTCTGGTGTCAATTAACAGTGAAGACAATCACACACTGTCATGGCCAGAGACCAGCTGATGAGGGCAATTACTTGGCTGATATTTTCTTTCCTGGTGATTTGCCTGTGTCAAACTGACAGTTGATGCAAATTAGGACATATTCTGTATTCTATGGCTAATATCCACTATAAGTGAATATGTACCATATATGTCTTTCTGCTTCTGGGATACCTCACTTGTTATGATCTTTCCTAGTTCCCACCATTTGCCTGGAAATTTCATGATTTCCTTGTTTTTAATTGCTGAGTAGTATTCCATTGTTGAAATGTATCACCCTTTCTGTACCCATTTCCCCATTGAGGGACATCTGGGTTGTTGCCAGATTCTGGCTATTACAAATAAAACTGTTGTGAACACTAAATCTCAGAAAATTAGAATTAGTGCTACCTCAAGATCCAGCTATACCACTCCTAGGCATATACACAAAAGATGCCCCACCATTCAATATTACTGGATTTTTGTGCAATATACTCAAAAGCCTTTCACAGCATTATCGCTGGGTACCAACTTGTTATTTGCTGAAATCATTTCTTTGATCCTATTTTCCCCTGATGAATGACAACTGTCAAGAGTCTGTGAAATAGCTTCTATCATTTTTATATGAAAAATAACTTGTATTGCTTTCTAATATTGACCTAAGGAAGAAATAGAAATATTTCTACCGAAGCCTCAACAAACTCGAGTGAGTTAACAAATTTTGTTCTAGCAGAAATGTTATGTTATTCTTGTCATTCACTGAAAAAAAAAGTATAAATTTTCCACAGAGAAAGGTTGATATGGCTTTTCATTTTGTAATTTTCATGGTAGATCAGAAGAAATTGTTATCACCTTTACA
The DNA here is from genome assembly GCA_028658305.1 of Pachyuromys duprasi. Lineage (NCBI taxonomy): Eukaryota > Metazoa > Chordata > Mammalia > Rodentia > Muridae > Pachyuromys > Pachyuromys duprasi. Next base: position 25,007,701 of record CM053743.1, read on the forward strand.
TTTTTCTTCCTCCTTGTTTTTATTTTTCCTACATTTCCTTTTCTTCTTCTTCTTCTTCTTCTTCTTCTTCTTCTTCTTCTTCTTCTTCTTCTTCTTCTTCTTCTTCTTTTGTTTTTTTTTTTTTGGAGGGGAGATACAGGACTAATGTCTCATAATGCTTAACATGACCTCCAACATGCTATGTAGCCAGATAATTTGGAACTTCTGACCCACCAGTCTTGACCTTGCAAGTGCTTCAATTATAAGTTCTTTTCATCATATCCAGTGTTTTAATGTATGTATTCATGTAAGCTATGCAAGCACTCTACCCACTGAACCAAATCTAGAATCAGCATTTCTTGATCACCATTGATCCTATTGCTTTTTTTCTTACCTTTTCTCTTTTTAATGTTTTTCAGTCACCAATTCAACTTTCCCTTCCAGTGTCAGCTAACATCTGATTTTGTTGCAGTGCTATTTTGCCAAGTTATTCAAATCTTATTATGTTGCTAGAGAAATTCACAATAAGTTTATCAACTGTGATGAAAACATCATCCTACTTTGCATACTTATCCCTCACGTACATCTTTAATGTTATTTATTTTTTTACTCCATTTGTAAACCATATTTTCTCTGGACAACTTGAGGGTTTCAGTACTCTCCTATTATCATATGATCCCAAAGATCAAACTCAGGTCATTAGGCCTGGTGGCTTCACCTGATGAGCTATTTCAGTAGTCTGCCAAACTATTTTTTATGAAGATCCCTTGCTATGTACTTACTCTGCCTTGTCTTCCTTTTTAACTCCATTTTCAATATTTACCTCTATTTTTATATCAAGGAAGATTGGGCATATGTGAATAAATTGCCTATGTAAATAAATACGGAATTTATGTGTTTCCTTTAATGTTATACCTAATAGATTGCAGAAGGTTGTTCTCACGAGTATGAGTAATAGAAATCTGATGAATGCATACTCTAGATGAGTTCTCTTTAAATTTTTATCTTTATGAGATAAAATATAGACTGATTTAAGTTTTAAAATAATCAGAACAAAGATAATTAGCTGAATATAAGCAGAAACATTTATCACCATGTGGATAAAAGTTGAGTAATCGGTAAATACAAAGTTTTCAGTGTAAGTGATTTTTAAGAAAAATTGATAACTCCAAAGGAAGCTATTTTATGGTAAGTTCTATATTGTAACTTAAAAATATATTTACCTGATAATATTTACATAATAAAGTACTTAGTATTAGTATGTAGTTGCATTGACAAAGTATAAAACAAGAAAATTATGATTGCACATCAGAGAAACACAAAATTTACTAAAAATATTGTGTATATGGTTAAAATGTTTAGTGATTTCAACACAACATTTTACCTAGCATTATATTTATATATTTTATAATTTTATATATCTTTCTAATATGCTTCATAATATACATATATATGTTGTTTTATCTTACAAATGACTAAGAAAAATAATTTTATTTCTTTATGATACAAATGATGTCACTTAATCACATTGACTCCTCTTTGCCTTATGAACAGTAAAAACCACTGTTTTTGTTCAGAAACTTCCCTTGCCTTGACTATTTTAAGAAGGATAACCATGGCTTACTCAAACCACAATACTCAATTAGTTTCAAATATCTAATGCAGCAGTAACTGCAAGTGTATTTCAGTACTATTTTGGTCTCTGTCATAAAGACCTGCTAAGCAGATTTATTCTATATGGTCTAGAAAGTCAGTGTAGTCATCGTTCTTTGGCTGGTAACATCTTTAGTCAAATGGTAACTGCTCCATTCTTAAGGTTCAGGATTATTTGAGTTTTTCTTCATAACTTTATACTCAATATTTTCTAAGTAGGTTAAGTCCATTATGCCCTATGTACATAGAAATTTCCAGTCCTAACTGCAAACTTTAATAAAAACAAGCAAACTAACCCAAACAGAACTAAAAGCACAATTTTATCCTTTGCTACAAGTATTATTACTTGTTTGGGGAGGTGAAGTATCTTTTTGTTCTTGACATAGAAATACAATATAGCTTTAGTTTACATGAAAAAAATGGCTAAACAAAATTGTCTTACTTCAAACCCTAGATGCTTCCCAAACATGAGAATGTTATACATTTTCTATAATAATGGATCATTTCCTCATTCCTAGTGTTATTCAAAAGCATGCATTGTCTACCAAAAAGTGTCAAATATTCTTATACTATTTTCAGTTACAACATTTTTTTAAAAAGTGAAATATTTTGTGGTTATTGATCTTATATGTCAGTTACTGAAAAATAAACTAAACAATAACAATCTTAAAGTGAGAATTATTAAACATAAAGAACACTTTTCAAACATGACATCTATACTAAGTAGTGACAATCAAGAAATGACTCATGGGAAGACAGGTAAGATGGGGTTTCATACAGGTTTCCAGAAGTATGAAGATTATCCTAATAATCCTAAAACTAGAACATTCTTGTGTATTCCTCGAAGAGAAGCAAAACCAGTCCAGTTGAGCCTAGTTGTTATTTCTTAATAAATCAATCAATCAATCAATAAATAAATAAATAGAACTTATTTATAATAAGATAATGCCACAATTTTCTTCTTCCTTGGAAGAAGAGTTGAGAATGATTGTGCATAAATGAAAAAACAAGTAGAATAACTATTCTTTTACAATAATCTAGATGAGATTTAGTAAATTTTATACACTATATAAAAAATCTTATATAAATGCTAAGTACTAGGAAAAATGTTTCAAGCAGTTATGAAAGTAGCTCAAAACAAATAAAAAAAAATACTGCCACAGTGAGCTAAAATAACTGCAATTATTTTAGTTATTTCAGAAAAACATTAAGATTATTATATTCCTAAAGAAGCTATAGAGGGCCTCTAGAAGACTGTACCTAGCAGTGTATCAAAGCAGATACTGACACTCATAACCAAACCTTCGGCAGAGTGCAGGTAATCATATGAAAGAAGGGGGAGTTAATATGACCTGGAGAGGACAGAAGCTCCCCAAGGACCAAATATAGCAGGGCACAGGGGTCTTTTATGAGACTGTGTCTCAAACCAAGGACCATGAATGGACATAACCTAGAACCTTTGCTTGGGTGTAGCCCATGGTAGCTCATTATCCAAGTGGGTTCTTTAGTAAGGGCAACAAGGACTATTTCTGACATGAACTCAATGGCTGGTTCTTTGACCTCCCCCACCCCCCGAGGGAGGAACAGCCCTGCTAGGCCACAGAGGAGAACTTTACTGCCAGTCCTAAAGATATCTGATTAACCAGGGTCAGATGAAAGGGGAGGAGGTTCTTCCCTATCAGTGGACTTAGAAAGGGGCAGGGAGGGAGGATGGGATTGGGAGGGAATGAGGGAACAGGATACAGCAGGGCTACAAAGTAAATAAACTGTAACTGTAATTTATATTTAAAAAAAATAAAAACATTAAAAAAAGAAGCTAAACAACATGGAGGAACCTAGGGAAGGTGCTTAATCCTTACTCAAAAGGGCAAATAGGGTAGATATCAGAAACAGGAGAAGCCATGGAACATCTCAGCAGTCTACCACAGAGGGCCTCTGAAAGTCTACCCAGCAGAGTATGGAAGCAGATGCTGAGTCATAGCCGAACTTTGGGTAGAGTACAGGAAACCTTATTGAAGAATTGAGGGCATTGAAAGAACTGGAATAAACAGAAGCTCCACAAAGAGACAAACAGAGCAAAACAATCTGGGCCCAGGGGGCCCTGCGGAGGACCATGCATGGAGAGGTCCTAGACCCCCTGCTCAAAAGTAGCCCACAGGCAGCTCAGTCTCCATAAGGGTTTCCTAGTAAGGGGAGCAAGGCCAGTCCCTGGTATGGACTCAGTTGCCTGCTCTTTAATAATTAACATTATAAAAAAGAATTGGCAAATATGACTTAATGAAATTTAAACCTATATTATCATAACTGAACAGTGAATTATAAATTAACAGCACAAAGAACATGAAACTTACTCATATTTCCTAGGTATATAGCTTAAAATTTTTACATTGACAGTGAGCCAGCTCAAAATTGCTTCCAAACTTGTATTTATTTACTGGTTATGTTAATTATGCATTCTATTAATTCAGTAATGTCATTAATAAATTAAAACTATCATCTTTTCCTCTCTTTCATCATATCTAGGTGGTAGAAGACTTGATAACTTTACACAGTGTACTGACAAGTTAAATAAAATAAAGGCTATAGAGAAAAATAGTGAAATGAGTGGTAATGTGAAAACACTATGATTGAAATAAAGAAATGCTTCAGCAAGTTGTCTCCTGTTTTGAGTTCAAGGCTCTTCGCCACTTTTTCTTCTAACTAATTTAATGTGTCTGGTTTTATGTTGAGATCTTTGATCCACTTGGATTTCAGTTTTGTGCAGGGTGATAAGTATGTATCTATTTGCATTCTTAACAGAACACCAGAAGAACAGGCTCTAAGAGCAACAATCAATAAATGGTACCTCATGAAACTGAAAAGCTTCTGTAAAGCAAAGGACACTGTCCTCAAAACAAAATGACAGCCTACAGACTGGGAAAGATTCCTCAGCAACCCTGTATCTGACGGAGGGCTAATATCCAGTATATATTAAGAACTAAAGAAATTGAAAAGCAACAAATCAAGTAATCCAATTAAAAAATGGGGAACAGAGCTAAACAGAGAATTCTCCATAGAATAATATCAAATGGCAAATAAACACTAAAAGAAATGCTCATCGTCATTAGCCATCAGGGAGATGCAAATCAAAATGATCCTGAGATTTCACTTTACACCCATCAGAATGTCTAAGATCAAAAACTCACATGACAACACATGCTGGAGAGGTTGTGCAGAAAGGGGAACACTCCTCCATTGCTGGTATTAATGTAAAATTGTACAACCACTCTGGAAATCAATCTGGCGCTTTCTCAGATAATTAGGAATAGCACTTCCTCAAGATCCAGCTAAGCACTCCTAGGCATATATCCAAAAGAGGCTCTAGTACACAATAAGGACATTTGCTCAACCATGTTTGTAGCAGCTTTATTTGGTAATAACCAGAACCTGGAAACAACCCAGATCTCCATCAACTGAGGAATGGATACAGAAATTGTAATACATCTACACAATGGAATATTACTCAGCAATAAAAAACAAGGAAATCGTGAAATTTGCAGGTAAATGGTGAGAACTGGAAAACATCATCCTGAGTTAGCTAATCCAGAAGCAGAAAGACACACATGGTATATACTCACTCATATAGACATGTAATACAGGATAGACCTACTAAAAACTGTACATCTAAAGAAACTAATAAAGAGGGAGCCTCCAGCTAAAATGTTCAATCCCCATCCAGAAAGGCAAAGAGGATGGACATCAGAAGAAGGAGAAAACAGGGAACAAGGTAGGAGCCTGCCACAGAGGGCCTCAGAAAGGCTCTGCCCTGCAGACTGTCAAAGCAGGTACTAAGACTTATGGCCAACCATTGGGCAGAGTGCTGGAAACCTAGAACCTCTGCTTGCCTGTATCCCATGGTAGCTCAATATTCAAGTAGGTACCCTAGTAAGGTAAATAGAGACTATTTCTGACATGAACTCAGTGGCAGGTTCTTTGACCTCCCCATCCAGCAAGGAAGGAGCAGCCTCCTAGGCCACAGAGGAGTACTTTGCAGCCAGACCTGAAAAGACCTGATAAACCAGGGCCAGAAGAAAGGGGAGGAGGTCCTCCCCTACCAGTGGACTTAGAAAGGGGCAGGGAGTAGACAAGGGAGGGAGGGTGGCATTGGGAGGGAATGAGGGAGTGGAATTCACCTGGGATACAGAGTTAATAAAATGTAACTATTAATAAAATATTAATTAAAAAAAAGAAGTGGGAAATAGTAAGATCTGGAGAGGATGGGAGCTCCACAAGGAGAGCAACAAAATCAAAAAAATCTGAGCACAGGGGTCTTTCCTGAGACTGATACTCCAACCAAGTACCATGCATGGAGAAAACCTAGAACCCCTGCACAGATGTAGCCCGTAGCAGTTCAGTGTCCAAGTGGGTTCAATAGTAATAGGAACAGGGACTGTCTGTGACATGAACTGATTGGCCTGCTCCTTGAACACCTCACCCTGAGGGGGGAGCAGCCTTACCAGGCCACAGAGGAAGACAATGCAGCCACTCCTGATGAGACCTAATAAACTAGGATCAGAAGGAAGGAAGGGAGGACCTCCCTTATCAGTGGACTTTGAGAGGGGCATGCATAGAGAAAGGGGAGGAAGGCAGGACTTGGGAGGGGAGGAGGGAGGGTACTATGGGGGGGGAAGACAAAGTGAATAAAGTGTAATTAATAAAAAAGGAAATACTTCAGCTAATAATCCATTTCAACTATTTAGAGCTGAGAAAATGTCAGTTTCATATCATTTCTACTTATCAGGTGATGATTTGGTCAAAAGACAGAAATACTGTAGCCCTTCAACTAGTTTTGTACAATTACATTTGCTACATTGTATTTATTCTAGCTATATCAGGATTCTGTCTAAACACTAACTTCTGAAATTTTCAACATTTTTTATTACTGATAATATTAATATAATCCATCTCTTGGGACTTCTAAGTGTAGCTATAGGAAAATGAGTACAATTTGGTCTCCATCCAAGACTTCCCTCTGCCTTGAAAGGAACTACTCTGGTCTTTTTTTCTTATCTTTTTTTTTTTTTTCTGATCCTAGTGGCCATTCTTTTTTTTTTTAATATATTTTGTTTTAATTTTTATTATTAGTTATAGTTTATTCACTTTGTATTCCAGCTGTAGCCCCCTCCCTCATTCCCTCCTAATCCCACCCAAACTGCCTCATCTCCTCCCATGCTCCTCTCCAAGTCCACTGAGAGGGATGGTCCTCCTCCCCCTCACTCTGGCCCTAGTCTATCAGATCTCATTGGGACTGGCTGCATTGTCTTTCTTTATTCATTGTGTATACTGGCTGTGTCCCCTCCTTTATCTCCTCCCAATCACACCCTTCCTCTTTCTTCTCCTCCCATGCCCCTCCGCCAGTCAACTGATAGGGGAGGTCCTCCTCCCCTTCCATCTGAACCTAGCCTATAAGGTCTCATCAGGTCTGGCTTCATTGTCTTCCTCTGTGGCCTGTTGAGATTGCACCCCTCTAAGTGGGAGGTGATCAAAGATCCAGCCACTGAGTTCATGTCAGAGGCAATCCCTGTTCCCATTACTATGGAACCCACTTGAACACTGAGCTGTCATGGGCTACATCTGTGCAGGGGTTCTAGGTCATCTCTAGGTATGGTCCTTGGTTGGAGTACCTGTCTCAGAAAAGAACCCTGTGCCCAGATTTTTTGGTTCTGTTGCTCTCCTGTGGAGCTCCTGTCCAGTGCAGGTCTTTCATCTCCCCGTTCTTTCACAAAATTCCCTGCATTCTGCCCAAAGATTGGCTATGTGTCTCAGTATCTGCTACTCTTAGTGCTCTTTAGCTCAAGTACTGTAGTCACTGTGGGGATATTCTTAATAACCCAATTTTATCCATTAACCTCAAACAATGCTACTATTCTGACACATACTACACCTTGGCTCACATGCTACACTATTCACAGGTGTCTGCGCATTTTAATCATAGTGACATTTAAAAACTGTAGCTTTCTGTACATCTAGCCGACTAGGCCTAATAATAGCAACACTAGGTGTTATCCAACCCTCTTTAGCTTTTTTTCCATAATTGTACACATGCATTCCTAAAACAATATTCTTCACATCCTCTGTATCCATTATCCACAGCCTAAATGATTATCAACATATCTAGAGAACAAGAAACTCAATAAACACTCTCCTACTCACATTGTCCTCCCTAATTATCGGGAGCCCTGCACTAACTTGTATACCATTTCTTACAAGATTTTATTCAAAAGACCTAATCATCAAAGCCATTAATACATCTAATACCAATGACTCAGCCCATCTAATTACAATAATTACCATGTCCTTAAGAGTCATTTACAACACCCAAACATCAAAAATGTCTATAGAATGACATTTGCCTCTGCAACAAATTAAAATTGTGATATTATACAAGCTTTGTGAATTACACTATGCTGTTTCATAATTCATCACATATTTACAAACTTGATGATAATGTTAGAAAAAATCTGTATTAAATCCATTGAAAACAGACATAATCAAGGAAGAAAATCACTTCAAAACAGCCTAGAAGACACCAGTTGAGAATATTAATAATACTGATAACATATAATTTATGTCCTTACCTATAATATCATATGGTAAGTATTCAATATGTGTGGAGAAGTGAAAATTTTACACCATGTGATCTGAATATTACTTGGCAAGTCAGTGACTTATGTGATTGTAAGTTACCCTATTTTAATTGTTATTTAATATGGAAAGAATATTCAGAATTCTTTATAAGAGCCAACAATAAAACATTCTGAAGCCCTGTAAATTATTTCATTTGTTTTATCGCTTTGATGATTTTGTTTAATTTTATTTATATATTTCTTTATTACCATTTATTCATTTTGTATCTCCACTGCAGCACCCTCCCTTGTCTCCTCCCAATCTCACCCACCCTCCTCCTCCTTCCCCTATACCCTTTCTCTAATCCCCTGATAGGGGAGGACCTCCTCTCCTCTCTTATGAGACCCTAGCTTATCAGGTCTCATCAAGGTTGGCTGCATCATCTTCCTCTGTGGCCTGGTAAGCCTGGATGCCCCCCCTACCAGGGGGAGGTGATCAAAGAGCCAGCCACTGAGTTCATGTCAGAGACAGTCCCTGCTCCTTTTACTAGGGTACCCACTTGGAAACTGAGCAAGCAATGGGCTTCCTTTGTACAGGTCTAGGTTCTCATCATGCATGGTCCTTAGTTGGGGTATTGGTCTCTGCAGGCCCTCATCGGTCCAGGTACTTGGGATCTGTTGTTCTCCTTGTAGAGTTCCTGTCCTTTGCATGTCTTTATATCGCTCTTTTCCTTCATAAGGATTATAGTACTATGTGCAAAATTTGTTTTTACTTTATATTGAGTATACAATCCATAAGTTAATTCTATCTTTGAACTTTCTGACCCCTCCAGTTCCTCCCATTATGCCCCACCCAAATTACCAATCTCAAATTCATGATCTCTCTTTATTCTCTCTTTCTCTCCACCTCTATATATACATATATATGTATATATACATATACTAAAAATATATATATACACAAACACACACATACACATTATTACTGTGCTTCTTTTAATTGTCTTTCTTTAAGGATGACTACCTAGGATTGGCTCATTTTTAAACATATTTATTTTATATTAATCACAGATTATATACTTCATATCCCAACCATAGCGCCCTCCCGCATTCCCTCCCTATCCTCCCCATCCCTCCCTCATCTCCTCCCTGATTTCCAAGTCCACTGATAAGGGAGGGTTTCCTCCCCTTCCATCTAACTCTAGGTTATCATGTCTCTTCAGGAATGGCTGCAATGTCCTCTTCTGTGGCCTAGCAAGGCTACTCCTCCCTAGGGGAGCAGGGGGGTTGAAGAGCCAGCCATTGCGTTCATGTCCGAAATAGTCCCTGTTCCCCTTACTAGGGTACCCACGTGGATATTGAGCTATCATTTGCTACATTCAAGCAGGGGTTTTAGGTTATATCCATACCTGATGCTTGGTTGAAGAAACAGTCTTATAAAAGACCCCTGTGCCCTGATAGATTTGGTCCTTGCAGAGCTCCTGTCTTCTCCAAGTCACAGTAACTCCCTTTTCTTTCTGATCCCCTGCACTCTGCCAAAGGGTTGGGTATGTGTCTTAATGTGTGGTTTGATACACTGCTAGGTAGAGTCTTTCTGAGGCCCTCTGTGGTAGGCTCTTGTCCTGCTACTTGTTTTCTCTTCCATCCAATGTCCACCCCATTTTTCTTTCTAAGTGAGGATTGACCATCTTACCCCAGGTCCTCTTTCTTATTTGGCTTCTTGTCCTTAAACAACAAAAGCCACTGAGTACTTGTGGGTAATATATCAATATTGAAATGACCCTTCATCAATATTGATATACTACTGGTATTACTGTGCAGGTGTTATTCCAACAAACATTGTTCTCAGTTAATGGTAGCAACATCCTTGCCATAAGAAACTATTACATAGCAGTTATCCTCATCTTTTGAGATTTTGTTAAAACTTCTTTGGAACTGCTTCTTTTTTCTTGTTGTTGCTTGTTTGTTTTTCAACATATTCTGATATAGTAATATAGAGTGCATATTTACTTGCAATGTATTTGAAACAACACATATTCATATGCACACACATGCATATGTGAACAAATATAACATAAATTAAAATAATAAACATAATGATGATAAGGTAAGTATCACAATAAGAAAATCTTCAAAACATTATCTTGTAATTAACTTTGCTTTAACTGCAAGAAAATTTAGATTCATTATAGCATATACACCCTCAAAATTCCAGGTAATTTTATCTATAATTTCATAGTTTATTTTCTAGTAAATTAATTGAAAGTTCTTTATCAACTTATAACATTATTTATCAATAATTCGTCATGTTTTTTAATTGAGCAGTTCATTTTGACAAGCATTGGTTTAATCATTTTAAATAAAGCAAGAACAGAATTTGTTCTTTCATAAAGATAATAGTCTACATATTTAGATTTGAATATATTAGAGAGAGATGTGATTTTTTAGGTACATACAAGGTCTGAGACAAAAATCTTATAATGGATAAAAAATAGATGGAAAATAGAGAATTCAAGTTTAAGGAAAATCAATTTTAACAGAAGAGACCTCAAAAAAAAGTCCTTCAGATGATGTTTGATCAAAATCTAAAAAATGTAATTGGATTTTCCTTCATCACCTGCAATATAAAGAAAACTCTGTGTTATGGAAACTACAATTTTAAGGACTCAAAATGAGACAGCATTGCTACCCACGGATCAATACAAGGCCAGTGTTGTTTGGACTGAATCAGTTACAGGATATTACAGGAAAGTCGAGACCTGTAGGCAGACTCTGAAGGAATCATGAAATCCATTTATTTTTGAATGAAAAAGAAAAAATGTAGGAGGATTTTGACAAGTCCCAATTTAGTTTTCATTTGTGTCTGAAGTGGGAGAAAACATGTTTTTAAAGTTAAGTGATGACCATTTCACTCCAATGTGTTTATCAAGCTTTAGTTACACATTTTCATTCACTGAAATGTCATCTCTTCCAGCTTCAAATTTAATTTTTCTGCTTTTTCTAGTGTTTAGTAAATTATGTAGGTCATATCTCTTAAGCAATTATAAAACAACAAAATCTGATATTGACCAATTTCATCATTGATAACACTTGAAGTACAAAGTTATACTAGTCATTTCAAATGGATTTCTTAAAATACATGGTGTAGGTCTAGAAAGATTGTTCAGATTCTATGTGTGTGTGTGCCCCCAAATATGATACCTTGAGGATGATCCATTACGATCCATGTGCTGGAAAGAAAGAATCTATATATGCACAGTATCTTTTAACTTTCAAATGTATTCCCTGTTAGTTGTTGCTCTAGCAGAGTACCTAGGTTTATTTATTAGCACCCGTGAAACAACTCATATTCATTTGTAACTCTGGATCTAGGTGGCCTCCAAAGCACTCTTCAGGCTTCCACAGACACTAGGCTCTCATATGATGGCCATACATTCACATAGATAAAACACTCATAAACATAAATAGGTAAACAATACATCTTTTTAAAAATTTATTTATTTTTATCTCCATCACAGGTTAGGTACTTTGAATCCCAGGCATAGCCCCCTCCCTCATTCCCTCCTACCCTCACACTCCCTCCCTCATCTCCCTCCTCCCCGTCCCCTCCAAGTCCTCCATCAGGGGAGGACCTCCTTCCCTTCCATCCAACCCCAGCTTATCCTGTCTCCTCAGGGCTGGCTGCAATGTCTCCCCTGGGATCTAGCCAGTCTGTCACTCCCCGGCTTGTATGGGGGAGGATCAAAGAGTTAGCCATCAAGATCATGACTGAAACAGTCCCTGTTTCCCTCACTAGGGTCTTCAGTCATCCACGGAGCGATCATGGGCCCCATCTGTGCGGGGGTTACAGGCCACATCCATACATGGTCCTTGATTGTAGAAACCGTCTCATATAAGACCCCTGTGCCCTGCTCAGTTTGGTCTTTGTGGAGATCTTGTTCTCCCCAATTCTCAACAACCTCCCCCAGATCTATCATTACTTCTTGCCCTCTGTCAGAGGCTTGATCACGAGTCTTAATATCTGCTCTGATACATCGTTACATTGACCCCCCCCAGGAGGTCCTCTTTGGCATGCACCTGTTCTGTTGCTTGTTTTCTCCTCCACTCAATGTCCATCCCATTTGTTCATTCAAACAAGCATTGATCATACCAACCTGGGTCCTCCTACTTGTATATCCTCTCTAGGTGTGTAGATTTCAGCTTGAACTTC
>CM053743.1:25020647-25042048 GCA_028658305.1 Pachyuromys duprasi
GAGATTTGGCGCCCCCTTCTGGGACAGGGGCTGTGCATCATGGTCTGAGATGATATTTGGGGCACACACAATGGGTTTGGGTTGGTGTGACTCCGCTGAATGCAGGCCTATCTGAAATGGTGCCTGAGCCCTTCTCTGTCTGTCCTGTGGACCCACACAGGGACTGAGGTTTTGGCCCTCAGTGTGTGGTCTGGTCAAGATGGTACTGGGACTTTGTCAGTCTGGGGTGGCTCCTGAGATCAGTGCACGCTCACCGCGCACCCGTGGGTTGAAGCAGAACTCAGGTTTCTCCCAGACTTGCCCTCGGACTGGCACACGGACTGAGGTTTTGCTGGCAGAAGCCTGTGGCTCGCGCCTGCAGAGTGCAAACTGGTCAAAACGGTCCCCCGCCTTTCTCAGATTGGGGTGGCTCTGGCGATCCGTTCGTGCCTGCCACACACCCGTGGGTTGAAGCAGAACCCGGGTGTAGTGTGTGCTTGTAGGGTGCAGTTTGGTGAAAACAGCACCAGGTTCCTTCTCAGACTGCCTGCGAGACTGTGTGATCCAGTCTATAATGGCGGCTGCGGGTGCCCAGCGCAGCTGCTGCTTGTTCTGATCACCTGGAGGTTTTTGCGGGGAATAACTGGGTGTCCCTAGGGTTTTCCCACTTGATTTTCTCACCGTGGGAGTTCTGCTCACCTGGCAATTAAGGGTGCTGGCGTTTTAGGTCCCAGAGTTCAGTCTCCTGGTCGCTGCGTTATTTCTGTTGTCCTACTCCTCAGACACAGTGTCCTCTAGTGGCAGCCATCTTGGATCTCCCGGTTTTATTTTCATAAAGTGTGTTTATATTTATCACTGATAGAGTACCTGAATAAATCAAAATGGAGGAAGCAATGACTTATTTTGGAATATAGCTTTTGAGATGCCAGGAATTCTTTGTCTGTGATGCTTTGGGGGCTTGTGGAGTTGATGTGTTATATCTGAGCATGTGTCAGGGGAGTTCCACTCACTCATTCCTTGGAGGCCTAGAGGCACAACAAGAAAAAAATAAATGACAGGGGACCAATATTTTATGGTGGTACCCTCTGTAGACCAAAGTCTATCTCACTCCTGGGGAATGAATAAGGTCCAACTATGACAAAACTAAATATTATTTAACTCATGATGAAAATATAAGTTGGACTATTCAAGGCTATCCAAAAGTAACAGATTTTTATATGTGAGAACTAAATATACATAGCCCAACCCTTCTTTTATTCTGTTTGGGAAGACTTTAATATAATAAATGAATTATTTCTTCATGTTTCCTACTATCTGCCAAGAAAGTTCTCACTGAGGTGACTAAGGTTGCCCACTGCTTCTGATAATGATCTGATTTTCACTTAATCTCTAATCAACAATCCATTTTGCTGCAAATCTGAAGTATCATTTCCGAACATGCTCACACAATAAGAATAATGTCACTTTGATTTATACTTGTCTGACAGGTACACTTGTGTCTGTCTTGCATTTTGTCAAAAGTCACTGCCAAGCTACAGCACAACATGATGATAACAGGGGACAGGGGATTTTAAAGCTGAGATGCAGTTTTTGTACTGGAGTTTTAGCTGGCATGCGTCTTGTAGATTTCTCCCAAGTTCCTAAGAAATCAGTCCAGGCCTCTAACCTGGACATGGGTTTGTCCTGTTTAAAACTGCAATAACCACAAGAGTCTGAGTAAATTAAACGCTTGCAAATTTGCAGTAGATGTAAGGTCACTTGAGATGCTTCTCTTCTGTGGTCCTAATTAACTCTGTCTTCACACCTGAGCTGATTGTCCAGCTCTATAAGCAGGTTTTCAAGAGGGGATTTAAAAGGCAATTCATGAGTTTGCTGTCGCACTCCAAAATCAACAACAATAAAAGCAGATGAAGCAGAGGCAGATTGGATAACTAATTCATTCTAGGATTAGAGCACCTGCCATGAGGCTACAGCATGTTTGTTTTGGCCTTAACTTTGACACGTTATTTTAAAAGCTCCAATCTGTTTTATTTGAAGGGAGCATCTGATCATATACAGGGTTGAATATCAGAAACCACAGAATGATGGTTGATTAAAAATTCTGATTCAAAGGGAGAGGGTATAATCAGACAAGACAACATGCATCAAGTGTAACAAAAATACTATATTTCAAATAATAATAATAATAATAAAAAGCCCAAGAACATCCAAATCCAAATCTATCATGTCAGTGGCTTCTGAAGTTAGCTGTTGTCATCCTCAGCTTTCTAATCTGCCTGGATATAGCAATACAAACCTCGGAGATTTTTTAAATACATTTGAATAATAAAAGAGTTTAAGCAGTAAAACTGGTCTGTAAAAGAAAACGGTAAATAAGTAGGTTTTATTTGAATCTGAATCTGAAGAGTTGCAAAGAAAATTTCACTTACAAGAACAACTTTCATATTGCCTGGATAAACAAAATTGCATCTATAACTGCCAGTCATAACTTCGGCATTAATCTGCTCTGAGTACATAATATGCTGATTGAGACAGGCACTCCTGAGGAGAGGGAAGAGTGCTGAATGTGCTGTACTCAGTTCCCCCAAATACACTCAATAAGCATTCACTCTAAGTGAAAAGAGCATTTCAGAGCACAAGGATTTTCAAAACAGGACTTCAGCTCTTTGATCAACAAAATTACATCTTACAGTTTCCTTCATTACTAAAATTTGGAGACATATTTTCTAAAAAGTATGTGCCAGATGGTTTAGGCTTTCCTAAATGTTGGGAAATAAAAAAAGAAACTAGGAAAAAACTTCCATCTCATTCATAAGTAGTTAGTGGACAAAATTTACCTACCTGAAAACACCTGCATTCCATGAAAGAATCGCATTCCCTTAGTGTTGCTTAATTTATTTAATATGAATTATTTTATTTTAATTTTCTTGTAAATAAATAACTCGTGGGTTACTGTGGAACAAAAATATTTCTTTTAGATTCAAGCAGTCAATTTTGCTCTCTGTGATAATGTAGATAGTCTATACAAGAAATGTTCACCATCACTGTGTTGAATGAAATTTATAAAGTGCTTCTGCAATTTAGACAGCTGCTTCTTAACCCCTTGCCATGCACAGACAGGCAGGCAGAACAAAGGCAGAGATGCAGCAGCAATCAAGAGATCTGGCATCCTGTGCACAGCCACTGTTCTCAGGATCCTACCTCAATGAGATTTTACTTACCATAACCTCTGGAATCCAACATAGGTCATCCATTAAGTTCATGTCTTTCACATGGGAACAGTCTTTTTGGCACTCCTTATAACTCAAATACCTCTCCACTATAGATATCTACAATGTGTCAGGGTTTTGTCACATTCTTTCAAGTAGTAAACCAAACAAACAAGCAATCAAACAAACAAAACTAACAGGTTATCAGTTTTCCCAGGTTTCTGCTGGATGGTGAGAAACCTGTTTGTCAGTCTTTCTCTGTCTTCCTCTATTTGTCCATTTCTCTCTGTCAGCAATATGATTCATCCTCACTGGGAAACATATTTTCTACCAAGCATGATGACCTGAGTTTTACCTTCAGAACTCAGGAGGAAAAAAAAATAATCCTCCTGTAAATTGTCCTCTGACCTCCACATATGTTCAATGGAAGGCACACATAATGAATAAATAATAAATAAATTAAAACAAGACATAGTATGCTTCCAAGACAGGGCAAATTTAAATGATATCTCTGGCTTATAAAATACCTAACCTTGGACTGGAGAGATGGTTCAGAAGTTAAGAGCATTGGTTGCTCTTCCAAAGGTCTTGAGTTCAACACCCAGCTACCACTCGGTGGCTCATAACCATCTATAATGAGATCTGGTGCCCTCTTCTGTCATGCAGGTGTACGGGAAGATAGAACACAGTATACTTAATAGATAGATAGATAGATAGATAGATAGATAGATAGATAGATAGATAGATAGATAGATAGACAGATTCTGGCTATTACGAATACAGCTGCTATGAACATGGTTGAGCAAATGTCCTTGTTGTACACTTGAGCATCTTTTGGATATATGCCTAGGAGTGGTATAGCTGGGTCTTGAGGTAGCACTATTCCTAATTGTCTAAGAAATTGCCAAATTGATTTCCAAAGTGGTTGTACAAGTTTACATTCCTGCCAGCAATGGAGTAAGGTTCCCCTTTCTCCATATCCTCTACAGCATGTGTTGTCACTTGAGTTTTTGATCTTAGCCATTCTGATGGGTGTAAGGTGAAATCTCAGGGTTGTTTTGATTTGTATTTCCCTCATGACTGAGGATGTTGAGCATTTCTTTAAGTGTTTCTCTGCCATTGGATGAGAGAGAGAGAGAGAGAGAGAGAGAGAGAGAGAGAGAGAGAGAGAGAGATTTTTAAAATAAAGTAAATATCTAAGCTCACATCATATTTACCAAGGAGAGACAAAGCTCCATACTGCCATACTCAACACTGAGAAGTCCACATAAGTTCTTAGTGATCTCAACCCAGATAAAACCAGGATTCCTTACTTTGAGACAGAAAAGACTTTCAGGACTAGCCAGAATAGTGAAGTAAAAATTAAATATTTTATTGAATATATATTTAATATAAGCTAAGGCACAAGCACTGAAAGAAAAAGAGGAGCTCAGAAGAAAGTAAGATATAATAAAGAGTATGCAGTCAAACGTGGGGACAGGCTCCTTAGGGCATGCATAGCCCCATGTGCCATTTGATGACTTTCAAGTTATAGCGGTTGTTGATTACCTGCTCCTCATTTTCTTTTCTGTTAAAAAGAGGCAAAAGTTAGGTGGCTCTTGCAGTGTTTTGGTTGGTGTTATAACCATAATCTAAGTGAAACTAAGGACAAGTGAGATTGCACGAGCGTGTTAGTATTCTCCTTTCAGCCATAGAGCTGCTTCTGATGATATTTCTGGAAAAGCACGTTTTCACATCTGGGAAGTGAGGAAGGCCTTAAGCAATTTTGAACTTGTAATGTTCTTTCTGCTTCCCTTGTATAAATAATGATGAATATAATACTTGAGTCATTCAATCAGATATAATTTGTCTGAGGACTTTAAACCCTGCAGCTATTTCTACCAATGAAGTTATTTTTTAGCTATTTTATATATTAATGTCACATAAATTTCCCACACAATATATTCATGCCTGAAAACATCCTTTCATTCAAATATTACCTTAAAATGACTTAAACTAAAGTAGTCTTCCACATGGCTGAGTGATAATATAAAAATCAGATTTCTTTAAATCACAGTATCCTATATCAGGACTACTTTGATAAACACCTTTTTTTTTTAACTTTGAAATACTTAACAAAACAATGTTAGTGTTAGTTTCAGTATAATTTCATTTTTTTCAAATGTATGTGTATGTATACATTTTACATTTGTATGAATGTATGTGTGTATGTATGTGTATACATGTGGGATCTCCAAAGATCTTTAAATATAGTTGTACCACCCCATGCACACTATTCTACCTGATCTCCTCTCCTGAAATTCTTTTTCTCCCCCTCCTCCTTCTTCTTCTTCATTCTTTGGGATTTTGATACAGGGTTTTTCATTATAGCCCTGGCTGTACCGGAGCCTGCCCTTTATAACTAGCTGCCCATTAACTCAGAGATCAGCCTGCCCCTGTCTCCCAATTGCTGTGAGTAAAAGTGTTCACTACCACTTCCTGGCCCTTTAGCCCTTCCTATTTCATTACTATACTTTTCACATTTATACACACATACTTATAAATTTCAATGCAGTTAGCATATAATAAATGACAATATGCCCCTAAGATGTCAAAGGCTATCAAATATATCTCACTGCAAATGTTTTATTGCTTATTTTGGAATTGCTGTTGGATTGAATATACAGATGCTGGCAACCATGGGTGGGCTTTAAATCCAATCAGTTACTGGCTGGTTACTCTCACAGCTTTGTGCCACTCTTGCACCAGCATAGGTTGCAGGCGAGTCACCATTACAAAGTGAAGGCATTATATATGTGTTGGTGTTCACCTTTATCCTCTGGTGGCATAAAGAGCTGCCAGTACCATGAACACCAGTCAGTAGTGGTGAAGGTTCTAGGTAGGCACCAGCTCATCTTCTCCATGTCTGATGAGTTGTTTTTATTGTCTTAACCAATGGGGTCTTTCCATTAGTGTGCATAGAGAAACTAAAGAGCCTTGACAAGAGTCTGAAGGTTTGAGGGTTTACGTTGGGGCTGCTTTGGCTAACAACTCAATTAGGTGTGGTTCATTTCCAGAAATGAAAGTTTTATTTGGTGATGAGAAGTCTTAATCAGGTTTTGCTCACCCCATTATTTTGTCATTTCGTTTAGCTTTATTTCATATGTGGGATATGATTTAAGACGTTTCAACAAAATTCGGTTTTCATGAAACTCTCACGTGGCCCTGTGTTTCAAATATCCCTCCCTTACTCCCTCTTTTATCCTTCTTTCATTCGCCTACCTGTTTGATCATTTAGATGCAGAGCCCTCATCTCATCCATCCATAACTATATAGTTTATTTATCTTTCCTAGAGAGATACCCAACATCATTTACTCTACACCTAGCTTCTGATATTATATAGAGTGTAACCTGACTATGAAAGACTTAACAGTTAATGTCCCCATTCAAGTGACTATTTGCCGTATTTGTCTTTTAGAGTCTGGGTTACCTCACTCTGGATGATTCTTTTTAGATTTACCCATTTATCTATTAATTTATTTTTGGTATATTCCAAGGGGCATATAGCTGCATCTGAGGTACCATCACAAGATGAAACCCATGCTTGTACAACTAACTAAGTAAAAAATCCTATGGGTTGCTAGTATCAGAAGCCACAGGGGAGAATTTAAACTATTATTATGCTAAATTGACATAATAATAAATGTCCCAGTAAGTTAATATATTTATATAGAGAGTAGGCCTTATCCCAACACCCATTAGAAAATGTTCTTTAAATAAATTATAATAAATAAAGATATCCACAAATGGTAAGTGTGTTTGAGTTTTCACCTATAGAGAGATGCTTATGTCACATCTCCTTATCTTTAGAATCAGGTACCATTGTGGAAGAGGGGCATGAAAATATTAAGAGCCAGAAGTGGTGGACATCTACAGTAAAACACTGTTTGTGAGGTATATGAGAGTCCTTGTTCACAGGAAATGCCTGCACAAGACCAAGACAGACAAAATCCCAGTCTTGCCAGAGGAGAAGTTATGAAGTCCCACCACTAGCCTAGAAGCTGTTGATAATTGGTAGCTGCTGTGGAAGTGTCAGTTTACATCAGGGATATGTACTCAGAGAAGCTTTACATGCTCTGCTAGGTTGCCCTATATCTGTTTGCATGTATATAACACTAAGTGAAATCAGTGATATTTTGAAAATGCAGACGCAAATTCTGGAAGAAAATGAGGGGGAAAACAATGGACAAGTTGAAACAATTCCTCCAGAGAATAGGAAATAAATTTGAACAAAACTTACATATGTATAAGAAATTATCAAGTAATAAAAATAATAAAAAAGAATTAAAGACTTTTGATCATGCTAAAGGGTATTAACTAAAAACTTTCCAAATAGACCATTGTTCAGCCCACTAATTTCTGCCAACATGGGAGCCGTTCCAGGCTGTTGAGAGTAGAGACATGCTATTATAGCAGAGTAGTTCAGTTCTGCATTCAGCCCCAGGTCTGTTAGATACCAGAGCCCAAACTCTTAATCATTTGGCACCTTTCACTAAATTCCACAATTTTAATCATGACCCAGAAAAAGTTATTTTCACCTTTTCTATTTGCAAATACCTTTTTATTTGTCTGAGGTAATGGGATTCATTGTATTACTTACTGATTTTATGCACATTCATACATTTTAGAAACATTTTTGGTTATGAATTTATAGATATTGTTTTCTCTTTTTCTACATTTTGACTGCATTTGACTATAATAAAATCTTTCTTAAGTTACACATTTTACTTGAAAATTCTTTCTTCTGTGCTCCCTATATTTATTCATCTATACCTATTTTTAAAATCTACATGTTTGGACCTATAGTTTATTTGGTATTTTATATGAATTGGAAAATTATGAATGTTTTCCCTACCATCAATCGCTATTTATGACCCCTCTCTGAGTATGTAAAAATATACTGTGTTCACTAAGCATGAATATACAGTATGTATATAGTCATTGTTCAGGACAATAAAGATAAATGATATCAAATAATTCCTTATAGAACTGCTGAAACCAGTATATACAATCTCTATCAGCTAATATATCTTTTTAATTTAATATTTTATTTTTTAAATATTAGTTACAGTTTATTGACTTTATATCCCAGCTGTATGAGATGAAGGAGGGAGTGTGGGATTGGGAGGGAATGAGGGAGCAGGATACAGGTAATATATATTAATTTTTTCTCACATCTTTGTTTTAATTCACTGCTTTAAAATATTGTTCCACAAAAATGTAATTTCTGTATTTTAAAAGAGTATGTTACAATTTTGTTATCTTGGACAGCTTTTCTAGTAATATAAAATTCACTGGAGAGAGATGGCAGAACATGGAATTTGTATTCTTTCATTTACTCTCTCTGTGATTTTGTATAAGGTATAAAAGTATCTTCAATTGGCCACATTGATTCATATTCAACACAAATTAACAGTAGCTAATAGTAGCTATGCATAAAGTCACTGTTGGGATTAAAGTACATATCATAGGGCTGATTCAACACACATCATCAATGGTTATAGTAAGTTTATATATATATATATATATATATATATATATATATATATATATATATATATATAACTTAAGAAAACACACTTTAAACTTAGAGGGTTGTGAATTTCTCCCATGGCTTTGCCCTTCCATAACCATGCTGCTTCCTGACAAGAATACGATTTTGTCTAGTACACAACACGCTCAGTGCAGAGAGTGAATGTGTGTTCTAGAATAAGTCAGCTTTCACTGTTACGGTCTTTCTAACATTTACAAGGCATAAAGTCTTTCTAAAAGGCATACTTTAATTTGTCCCTCATGGAAGGAAGAATAATAAATACATCGGCTTTCTAGGATGTTATAAGGATATAATATACCAAAACCAGGTGAAGAAGAATTACATAAAGTTACATGATCTTCACTCTAGATTCTGAGATGCAGCTGATTCTGGCATTCTCATTTCATAGTGGTAATACTGTGCTTCTTAGCATTTTCATCGCCCTTACTGATTTGTCAAATTTTTGTATATGGTTTCCTTGTTGTCTATTTTCTGCCTGGCATTCTTTGTGACTTCTCTTGTACTCACTTCACTTCATTTATCTTCATTATTATGTGTAATTGTTCTTTTCATGCATCACATAGTAAGTACTGACTTCTCAATACACAGGAGGAAACCCTGTGTGTGTGTGTGTGTGTGTGTGTGTGTTAATAAATTGCACAGGGAAGCAGTTCATGGATATGACAGTAGCACTTGGCAATTATAACTAAATAATACGTTAATGGATCAAACAATGTACAAAATAATAGTTTCTAAGTATCTTACTTTCATTGTGTAGTTGCAAACATTTCACATTTTATTACACATTTTATTTTGGTAGTTTAATCTCACTGAATATGCTTATTAGATCTTAAATATATATTTTTGGGAAACTGAGCTACGACTCATTAGTAGATCATAAAATAATTTTTGAGCATTTCTTTTTATTTTTATTAATTACAGTTTATTCATTTTATATCCCATCTGTAGCTCTCTCCCAATCCCAACCTCCTTCCCATTCTCTACCCAAGCCCCTCCCCCAGTCCACTGATAGGGGAGGTCTTCCTCCTAGTCCTTCTGATACCAGCCTATCAGGTCTTATCAGGAATGGCTGCATTGTCTTCTTCTATGGCCTGGTAAGGCTGCTCCTCCCTGAGACGGAGGTGGTGAAAGAGCCAGACATAGAGTTCATGTCAGAGACCGTCCCTGTTCCCATTTCTGTGGAATTCATACAATGATTTTAAAAGTTCATTATAGTGAGGATAAGTAGAATGCAATAAAACTAAGTATGATATTACAGAATCAAATAAAACTAATCATGTCACAGTATAGAAAATTAGCATAGCATTATAAGGATATTGTTGTTTATGAAACATGTTTCATTGTGTATCTGAGTTTATGGATATGTCATGTATCATTGTGATTTTATTTATTGTGGTACATGGTCTAAAATTTTCTCATGAACCTAACTTATACAGTAAAAATAATGAATTAGGAATGAAATTTTTGTATATTGTGAGTTAGTAGTGTGGAAAGGAGAGATAGAAAAATATTGCCAGCTTTTCATTAACTTTGTATAATATCTTCATTTTAATCTTTAGGTAAACGAAAAGCATTTATTTAAACAAACAACGTGGTTAATCCAATCCAATTTACTGTTACACATAAGGAACAGGTTTCCCAGATAGGTCAATTACTGGAATCAAACTGAAGACAGAAATTAACCTACACATGTATGTACATCTGATTTTTGGGATAAAGAAGCCAGAACTATACAATGCCAAAATAAAAGGATGTTCAATGAATGGTGCTGGTCTAACTAGACGTCTACATGTAGAAGAATGCACGTAGATCCATAATCATAACCCAAACAAATCTCAGATCTAAGTGGATCAAAGACCTCAATATAAAACCAGATATACTTAATCTAAAAGAAGAGAAAGTGGAGGCAAAGCCTTGAACTCATTGGTTCAGGAGACAACTTTCTGAACAGAATATCAAGAGCTCTGCCTTGAAAATTAATATTTAATAAATGGGATGCCATTAAACTGAAAAGCTTTGGCAAGGCAAAGCACACTGTCAATAGGACAAAACTGCAGCCAATAGAATGGAAAGAGATCTAAACTAACCCTACATCCTACAGAGGGTTAATATCTAAAATAAATAAAGATTGGAATAAATTAGACACTAATGAAACAAATAACCCAACCCAATATTTAACATCCTTTGTTATCAGGGAAATGGAAATCAAAATTACTCTGAAAATGTGTCTTACACCAGTCAAAATGACTAAAATAAAAACCTCAAGTGACAGCACATTGCTGGCAAGGGCATGAAGAAAGTGGAACACTCCTCCATTGGTGGTGGGAGCGCAAAGTTGTACAACTGTTTTAGATATTTATGTGGTATTTTCTCAGAAAAAATGGGGATTCTTATACCTCAAGACCCAGCTATACCACTCCTGCACATATACCCAAAGATGTTCCACCCTATCACAAGGACACTTGCTCAACTTCTTTCGTAGCAGCTTTATTCATAACAACCAGAATCTGGAAACAACCTAGATGTCCCTCAATAGAGTCATGGATACAGAAAATGTACATTTACACAATGGAATGCCATTCAGCTCTTAAAAACAAAGAAATCATACAATTTTCAGGCAATGCATAAAGCCAGAAAATATTATCCTGAGTGAGGTAACCCAGACCCAGACAGACTCGCATGGCATGTACTCATTCATAAGTGGATAGCCATGAAGTATAGGATGACCATGCTACAATCCATAGGCCAAAAGTAACCAAGGAAAACCCAAGGGAAGTTACTGAATCTCACTCAGAAGAGGAAATAAACTAGACATCTAAAATCGATGGAAGGAGGAAACTCAATGGAGGAGAGTGTGGAGAGGGTAAGAAGGATGGGGAGTAGGTGTTCAGAGAGCAGAGGTCAGAGGATGGGGAGGATTTAGAGAGGGAACAGAAATCAGGAAGAGGATTCTCTGGGACTGAAGAGGCTCCAGGGAGTATATGGGGTTGACCCTATTTGAGACTTCGAGCAGTGGGGATTAAGGAGCCCAAAGTGACCACATCCTATAGCCAGATGGACTACCAGTGGAGGAAGGGGAACACTACCCATAAAACTTGAGTCCCTTGAGCAAGGAATGCTTTTAACCTTCAGATTTATTTATCATGCACTAGACATATAATCATATAGTTTTTGTACCTTTAAATCCATATTTAGTTAGGCATTAAACTTGAGGAACAATCTGTTTATAGAAAATAAAGCAATTCCTATTTGAAAAGAAAACAAAACAAAAACCTGAGTCTCAAAAGTTGCCTTGCCTATAAGAAGTGTATGGGCAAAGACGGAGCAGAGATCGAGACAACGGCCAACCAAGGACTGGGCTAACTTGACACCCAACTAATGGGAGATACCCAATCCCTGACACTATTAGTGACACTCTGCTATCCTTGCAGACAGAAACCTAGGATAACTGTTTGAGAGATTTTATCCAGCAGATAATGGAAGCTGGTGCAGAGAACCACAGCCAAATGTTAGGTGGACAGAAATCAGGGAGACTTGTGGAAGAGTTAGGGGAAAGACTGAGGGAGCAGGAGGGGTCAAGGACATCACAAGAAGACCTACATAGAAACTAACCTCGGCATCTTTAAAATGATGAAGTCTAAAAATACATGTTAATATAGTGAAGCACTTAGTGTTTGGTTATTGCTCTGTGATATCTTTCTGTCATTACTGTTAACTCCCATGTGATACTGTTTCATACATTATAGAATTAAATTGCCGTAATTATCAAATTTTAGGGACAAAGAGTTTCTTTTAGTTCAGTTCAAAGATAAAAGTCAATCTTGGCTGACAATTTCTCGTGGCAGGGGCTTTAAGCAGCTGGCTCAGTGTGTCCTCAGTTGGGAATCGTAAAGTAAGTAACACAAGTTCCCAGCAATATTCATCATTTAGTTCGGTCCAGATGCCTATTTTTAAAGTGATTTTGCATGTGGATCATCTCACTTCAATTACCCAAGTCTACCAACTCCTTCACAGGAATACCCAGAGTTGCTTTTTTCGTGATTGTAGACCTTGTGAGGATGACAATCAAAATGAATCTTCACAACCATCACAGTCGCTGTGTTCACATATCGTAACTAAAATACTCTATATGACTAATATTATTTTAATAATCTTATTATATTGTCATTTTCTTATTTTAACTGATATGAAAGTTGAGATCTTACAAGGTTCAGTACATAAAGATACACAGAAAGTGCTTAAAGTAAAGTATATGAAGAATTAAGTCCTTTTTGACGTATATCTACAGTATATATTTGTATGATATATTGAGCTATCTTAAAGAAAAAACTATGCAAATAACCTATTATACTTTGTTTTATGTACAAAACACCAAGAAGAATGGGATGTGTGTGACATTAGTATTATGTGATGTGATTTATATTAAATAATGTGGAGTAATTTCAATAATTATTTAGATCATATTACACTATTGTACTATCTCATTTTACAAAAAAGTGTCTTATTTTTAAGAAAATTATAAAGTTATACCATGACATAAGATCATATCTACCTCTTTTCTGTATTCAATTTTGCCTTATCTAACCCAACAGGACTCTCCTAATTTCATTTCATGTCTTTCTTTTTCTTTTCTTCTTTTCTTGTCTTTTCCTTCTTTCCTTCCTTCCTTTCTTCTTTTCTGCCTTTCATTTTTGAATGACCCCAAAATCCAATTAGTACTACACACATATACATGGATATATGACACATTTTTGAGACACATCTCACTGTGGGTTTCAAACATGCTTGATTTTTCAATCTTCCTCACACATTCTGCTGAGAAAAAATATGCACTGGAGGTGAAGACCTTGATCTTACCTCCTGTTTTCTAATTGAATAAGATGCAAACTCTATGACTTTACGATCACACTTATCTCCTGTGTATTGTTTACTAGTGTCATTTTTTTATTTTTTATTTTACATTTTTAAAATTTTTATTAATTACACTTTATTCACTTTGTATCCCCCCATAAACCCATCCCTCCTCCCCTCCCAATTCCACCTTCCTACTCCCTTCTCCACACATGTGCCTCCCCAAGTCCACTGATAGGGAGGTCTTCCTTTCCTTCCTTCTGATTATAGTCTATCAACTCTGATCAGGAGTGGTTGCATTGTCTTCCTCTGTGGCCTGGTAAGGCTGCTCCCCCATCAGGGTGAGGTGATCAAAGAACAGGTCAATCAGTTCATGTCAGAGGCAGCCTGTGTTCCCATTATTATGGTAACCACTTGGATACTGAACTGCCATGGGCTACATCTGTGCAGGGGTTCTAGGTTTTTTCCATGAGTGCTACTTGGTTGGAGTATCAGTCTCAGGAAAGACCCCTGTGCTCAGATTTTTTGGTTCTGTTGCTCTCCTGTCCTCTCCCTATCTTACTATCTCCCACAACTTTCCTAAGATTCCATGCACTCTGCCCAAAGGTTGGCCATAAGTGTCAGCATCTGCTTTGATATTCTGCAGGGCAGAGCCTTTCAAGGGCCCTCTGTGACAGGCTCCTAGCTTGTATCCTGTTTTCTTCTTCTGATGTCAATATGCTTTACATTTCTGGCTGGGAATTCAGCATTTTAGCCAGAGTCCTTCCTCTTGATTAGTTTCTTTAGGTGTACAGATTTTAGTAGGTTTATCCTATTTTATATGTGTATATGAGTGAGTATATACCATGTGTGTCTTTCTGCTTCTGGGATAGCTCACTCAGGATGATCCTTTCCAGTTCCCCCCATTTACCTGCAAATTTCATGATATACTTGTTTTGTATTGCTGAGTCATATTCTATTGTATAGATATACCACAATTTTTGTATCCATTCCTCATTTGAGGGGCATCTGAGTTGTTTCCAGCTTCTGGCTATTACAAATAAAGCTGCTAAAAACATGGTTGAGCAAGTGTCCATATTGTGTGCTTGAGCCTCCTTTGGAGATAGAAGTGGTCATCAAAAGTCTCCCATCAAAATAAAGCTCAGGACCAGATGGTTTCAATGCAGAATTCTACCATACCTTCAAAGAAGAGCTAACTTCAGTTCTCTTTAAACTATTCCACAAAATAGAAACAGAAGGAACAATACCAAACTCATTCTATGAAGTCACAGCTAGCTTGGTTACTAAACCTCACAAAGACCCAACAAAGGAAGAGATCAGTGTGATCCACCATATTAACAAACTGAAAGAAAATAACCACATGATAATCTCCTTAGACGCTGAAAAAGCATTTGACAAAATCCAATATCCATTCATGTTTAAAGTATTGGAGAGATCAGGGATACAAGGCACATACCTAAAAGTAATAAAGGCAATATATAATAAGTCTATAGCCAATATCAAACTAAACAGAAAGAAACTTAAAGCAATCCCACTGAAATCAGGGACAAGGCAAGGCTGTTCACTCTCTCCATATCTCTTTAACATAGTTCTGGAAGTCCTTGCTAGAGCAATAAGACAATTAAAGGAGATCAAGGGGATACAAACCTGAAAGGAAGAGGTCAAAGTATCACTATTTGCAGATGATATGTTGTATACCTGAGTGAACCCAAAAATTCTACCAGGGAACTCCTACAGCTGATAAACACCTTCAGTAAATTTGCCAGATATAAAATTAACTCAAAAAAATCAGTAGCCTTCCTGTATACAAAAGACATAAGGGTGAGAAAGAAATTATGGAAACAAGACCCTTCACAATTGCCACAAAAGATGTAAAATACCTTGGTGTGACCCTAACCAAGGAAGTCACAGACTTGTATGAAAAAAATTTCAAGTATCTGAAGAAAGACTAAGAAGAAAATATCAGAATATGGAAAGATCTCCCATGCTCATGGCTTGGTTAGATTAACAGTAAAAATGGGCATTTTACCAAAAGCAATTTACAGATTCAATGTAATTCCCATCAAATTACCAACACAATTATTTATAGAACTTGAAAGAAAAATCTCATCTTCCTATGGAATAACAAATAACCCAGAATTGCTAAAACATTCCACTACAATAAAAGATCTTCTGGAGGTATTTCTATTCCTGATCTCAAGCTGTACTATAGAGCAACAGTAATAAAAACCGCATGGTACTGGCATAGAAACAGAATGATGGATCAATAGAACTGATTAGAAAACTCAGAAATAAACTCAGACACTTATGGACAACTGATTTTTTACAAAGATGCTAAAACCATACAATGGAAAAAAGATAGCATCTTCAACAAATGGTACTTGTCTAACTGGATGTCTACATATAGAAAAATGCAAATAGATACATCTTTATCACCCTGCACAAAATTAAAGTCCAAGTGAATCAAAGACCTAAACATAAAACCGGACACATTAAATCAGTTAGAAGAAAAAGGGGGAAGAGCCTTGAACTCATTGGTAAAAGAGACAACTTCCTGAACAGAACACCAACAGCACAGGCTCTAAGTACAACAATCAATAAATGGTACCTCATGAAACTGAAAGCTTCTGTAAAGCTAAGGACACCGTCATCATGACTGCTTACAGATTGGGAAAGAATCTTCACCAACATTATAACTGACAGAGGGATAATATCTAGTATATATAAAGAACTCAAGAAGTTGAGAAGCAACATATCAAGTAATCCAATTAAAAAATGGGGAACAGAGCTAAACAGAGAATTCTCGATAGAGGAATATCAAATGGTAGAGAAACACTTAAAGAAATGTTCAACATCATTAGCCATCAGGGAAATGTAAATCAAAATGACCCTGAGATTTCACATTACACCCATCAGAATGGCCAAGATCAAAAATTCAAGCAATAACACATGCTGGAGAGGTTGTGGAGAAAGGGGAACCCTCCTCCACTGCTAGTGGAAATGAAAACTTTTTTAAAAGTAATTTATTTATTTGTATATTAATCACAGGTTATATACTTTGTATCCCAGCTGTAGCCTCCTCCCTCATTCCCTCCCACTCTCCCCATCCCTCCCTCATCGTCTCCCTGCGTCCTCTAAGTCCACTGATAGGGGAGAACTTCCCCCCTTCCCTCTGACCCTAGCTTATCATGTCTCTCCAGGACTGGCTGCAATGTCCTCTTCTGGGATCTAGTTAGGCTGCTCCTCCCTAGGCGGTGGGTAGTCGACAAGCCAGCCATTGAGTTCATGACCGAAATAGTCCCTGTTCCCCTTACTAGGCTACCCAGTTGAGTACTGAGCTACCATGGA
Organism: Pachyuromys duprasi; assembly: GCA_028658305.1. NCBI lineage: Eukaryota > Metazoa > Chordata > Mammalia > Rodentia > Muridae > Pachyuromys > Pachyuromys duprasi. The sequence goes on from CM053743.1 coordinate 25,037,629, forward strand.
CCACATCCTAGCAGGGGTTCTAGTTTGTATCCATACATGGTCCTTGGTTGGAGAAACAGTCTCCTAGAAGACCCCTGTGGCATGATCTATTTGGTCTTGTGGAGCTCTTGTCCTCACCAAGTCTTACTAACTCCCCCTTTTTTTCATATAATTCCCTGCAATCTGGTGATGACTTGGTTGTGAGTCTTAATATCTACTTTGATACATTGTTAGTTACAGTCTTTAAGAGGCCCTCTGTGGTAGGCTCCTGTTCTGTTGCTTGTTTTCTCCTACATCCAATGTCCATCTTGTTTGTCCATCTAAGTGAGGATTGATCATCCCACCCTGGGTTCTCCTTCTTGCTTATCTTCCCTAGGTGTATAGATTTCAGCATGTACATCCTATCCTATAGGTCTATATAAGTGAGTATATACCATATGTTTCTTTCTGCTTTTGGGATACCTCACTCAGGATGATCGTTTCCAGGTCCCACCATTTGCCTGCGAATTTCATGATTTTCTCCTTTTTAATTGCTGAGTAGTATTCCATTGTGTAAAAGTACTATGATTTCTGTATCCATTCCTCAGTTGATGGACAACTTGGTTGTTTCCAGGTTCTGGCTATTATGAAGAAAGCTGCTATGAACATGGTTGAGCAAATGTCCTTGTTGTGTACTTGAGCATCTTTTGGATATATGCATAAGAGTGGTATAGCTGGGTCTTGAGGAATCACTATTCCTAATTGCCCAAGAATGTGCGAAATTGACTTCCAGAGTGTTTGTACCAGTTTGCATTTCCATCAGCAATGGAGGAGAGTTCCTCTTTCTCCACAACCTCTCCAGCATGTGTTGTCACTTGAGTTTTTTTGTCTTAGACATTCTGGTGGGTGTAAGGTGAAATCTCAGCGTCCTTTTGATTGCATCTCCCTGATAGCTAATGACGTTGAGCATTTTTAAGTGTTTTTCTGCCATTCTACAATCCTCTACAGAGAGTTCTCTTTTTAGTTCCATACCCGATTTTTTAACTGGATTACTTGATTTGTTGATTTTTAACTTCTTGAGTTCTTTATATATATTAGCCCTCTTTCAGATGTAAGATTAGTAAAGACCCTTTCCCAGTCTGTAGGCTGTTGTTTTGTTTTGATGACTGTGTCTTTTGCAGAAGCTTTTCAGTTTTATGAGGTCCCATTTATTGATTGTTGATCTCAGAGCCGGTGCTGTTGGTCTTCTGCTCAGGAAATAGTCTCCTGTGCCAATGAGTTTTAGAGTCTTCCCTACTTTTTCTTCTAACCGGTTTATTGTGTCTGGTTTTATGTTGAGGTCTTTGATCCACTTGAACTTTAGTTTTGTGCAAGGTGATAAATATGGATCTATTTTTATTTTTCTGCATACAGATATCCAGTTGGACCAGCACCGTTTGTTGAAGATGCTGTCTTTTTTCCATTGAATGGTTTTGGTTTCTTTGTCAAAAATCAAGTTTCCATAGGTGTGTGGGTTCATTTCTGGGTCTTCTATTTGGTTCCATTTATCCACTGTTCTGTTTCTATGCCAATACCATGCAGTTTTTATTACTATTGCTCTGTAGTACAGCTTGAGGTCAGGGATAGAGATATCTCCAGATGATCTGTTATTGTACAGCATTGTTTTGGAAATTCTGGCTTTTTTGTTTCTTCATATGAAGTTGAGATTTTTTCTTTCATGGTCTGTGAAGAATTGTGTTGGTATTTTGATGGGGATTGCATTGAATCTGTAGATTGCTTTTGGCAGAATGGCCATTTTCACTATTTTAATCCTACCAATCCATGAACACGGCAGGTCTCTCCATCCTTTGATATCTTCTTCAATTTCTTTCTTCAGAGATTTGAAGTTTTTTGTTTTTTTTTTTTCAAACTTGCTTGGTTAGTGTCAGCCCAAATGTAAACTTGTGCAACCACTCTGGAAATCAATCTGTTGTTTCCTCAGACAACTCGAATAGCACTTCCTCAAGGTCCAGCTGTACTAGTGTCATTTTAATGAAAAAACTAGTAAATTTTTAAATTACACTTTTCATCTTCAGCAAAGCAAGTGAAACTGTCATCAGGCAAAAAAATAATCAGCCTACAGACTGGGAAAAGATCTTTACCAACCCTACATCGAACAGAGGGCTAATATTATATGAAGAAATCAAGAGGTTAAACACCAACACACCAACTAATCCAATTTAAAAAATGGTGTACAGAGCAAAACAGAGAATTCTCAACAGAGGAATATCAAATGGCAAAGAAACACTTAAAGAAATGCTCAGCCTCCATAGTCATCTTAGAAATGCAAATAAAACAACCCTGAGATTCCACCTCACACCCATCAGAATGGCTAAGTTCATAAACTCAAGTGAGAACACATGCTGGAGAGGTTGTGGAGAAACGGGAACCCTGCTTTTCTACTGGGTATGGAAACTTGTATAGCCACTTTGGAAATCATTTTGATGCTCTCTTAGAAAATTAGAACAGTGTTAATTCAGGATCCACCTATATCACTCCTGGGCATATCCAAAATATGCTCAACTATACAACAAGGACATTTGCTCAACCATATTCTTAGCAGCTTTATTCATAATAGCTAGAATCTGGAAACAACACAGATGTCCCTCTATAGAAGAATGGATGGGGAAATTGTGGTACATTTATACAATGGAATACTACTCAGCAATTAATCAACAAGAAAATCATGAAATTTGCAGGCAAATAGTGGCAACTAGAAAAGATCATCATGAGCGAAGTAACCCAGAAGCAGAAAGACACATATGATATATATTCACTTATAAGTGGATATTAGCCTTATAATACAGGATAAACATAATAAAATCTATAGTCCTAAAGAAGCTAAACAACAAGTAGGACCTTAGGGAAGAACCTGAAACCTCATACAGAAGGGGAAATTTGATAGACATCAGAAGTAGCAGAAGACAAGGAACAGGACAGGAGCCTTACACAGGGTGACTCTGAAAGACGCTACCCACCAGGGTATTGAAGGAGATACTGTGACTCATTGACAGACTTTTGGGCAGAGTGCAGGAAACCTTATGGACGAATGGAAAAAGAGTAAGGTAGAAAGACCTGAAGGGGGCAGGGACTCCAAATAGAGACCAACAGAGTAAAAAAAAAAAAAAAATCCTGTGACCAGGGAGTCCTGCAAAGACTGATACTCCATCTAAGGACCATGCATGGAGAGGACCTAGAACCCCTGTTCAGTTTCCAAGTGGGTCCCTAGGAATGGAGGCAGCTTTTGGATCAGCTTCCCTGGTGGGGTGCAACCCACAGAGGAAGATGATGCAGCCAGCTCTGATAAGACTTGATAGGCTAGGGTCATATAGAAGTGGAAGACATCCTCCCCAATCAGTGGACTAGGGGAGTGATAGAGGGGGAGAAGAAGGAGGTTGGGTCAGAATGTACAGAGATGGAGGAGGCTACACCTGGGATACAATGTGAATAAATCGTAATAAATATAATAATTCATAAAAATAATGAAAAATATTATTAGAGAAAAATCAAGTTCTGCTATAAACGGCATAATTTTGCTAACTGAACATACCCATGAACTAACTAAATCAATTAATTAAACAATTATTTAAAAATAATAAAAAATATACTCCCCCAAATAAAATAAAAATACTCAGCTATACCACTCCTGAGCATATATCCAAAAGATGGTCAACCATAAAACAAGGACATTTGCTCAACCATATTGCTAGCAGCTTTATTCGTAATTTCCAGACAGTGGAAACAACCCAGATGTCTCTCAACCAAAGAATGCACATGTACTGTCATTTTTCCCCCAAATGTCTCTTACTTTCTGTTTTTCCTTTTCTTTTCTTTTCTTTTTTTTTCTTTTCTTTTCTGTTCTTTTTTCTTCTTTTCTTTTCTTCCTCTGTGCGGCCTTGCCTGCGCTGGATTTGCTTCGTAGACCAGGCTGGCCTCGACCTAACAGAAATCTGCCCGCTTCTGCCTCCCTGTGTACTGGGATCATGGATATGAACCACAGCACCAGGCTCATATGTGCTGTCTTAAGAGATATTTTCATATAATCATTTTCCTATCTCTGCTTATTTTTTCTTTTTTTATGATTCCTTATTAATTTAATAAAATAGTAGTGCTTTAAAACAATTTAAAATTATTTTTCTTTAAAGATTCCAATAGAGAGATCCAAGATGGCTGCCCCAGGAGGACACTATGTCTGAAGAGCAGGACAATAGTGTAGGCACAGCGACCCAGAGACTGAGATCTGGGACCTAAAACAACAGCGTTTGCGACTGCCAGATGAGCAGAATTCCTACGGTGGGGAAATCAAGTGGAAAAGTCCAAGGGACACCCAGATACTCCCAGGAAAAACTCCTGAGGGAGACAGGCTGCGCACAGCCGGGCTGGGCGCCTAAGCCGCCATTTTGGGCTGGGGCACACGGTACCC
>CM053743.1:25042548-25075013 GCA_028658305.1 Pachyuromys duprasi
TTGCAGCCAGCCCTGAGGAGACAGGATGAGCTGGGGTTGGATGGAAGGGGAGGAGGTCCTCCCCTGCTGGTGGACTTGGAGTGGGCGGGGAGGAGATGAGGGAGGGTTGGGGAGGGTGGGAGGGAGTGGGCGGGCTGGGCATGGGATGCAAAGTACCTAACCTGTGATTGATAACAAAAAATAAAAAAATTTAAAAAATTAAAAAAAATAAAGATTCCAATAAAATATTTTTTAATATTAGTTACAGTTTATTAACTTTGTATCCCTGCTGCATCTTGCTCCCTCATTCCTTCCCAATCTCACCCTCCCTCCTTCATCTCCTCCCTGCCCCTTTCCAAGTCCATTGATAGGGAAGGACCTCCTCCCCTTTCATCTGACCCTGGTTTATCAGGTATCTTCAGGACTGCCTGCAAAGTCCTTCTCTGTGGCCTGGCAGGGTTGCTCCTCCCTCGAGGGTGGGGGGAGGTCAAGAGCCCACCATTGAGTTCATGTCAAAAATAGTCCCTGTTCCCCTTAATAGGGTACCCACTTGGATACTGAGCTACCATGGGCTAAGTCTGAGCAGAGGTTCTAGGTTATATCCACACATGGTCCTTAGTTGGAGAAACTGTCTCATAAAAGACCCCTGTGCCCAGATATATTTAGTCCTTGTGGAGCTCCTGTCCTCTCCAGATCATATTAATGTCCCCTTCTTTCTTAAGATTCCCTCAACTCTGCCAAAGGTTAGGTTATGTGTCTCAGTATCTGCTTTGATACACTACTAGGTAGAGTCTTTCAGAGGCCCTCCATGATAGGCTCCTGTCCTGTTAATTGTTTTCCCCCATATCCAATGCCCATACCATTTGTCTTTCTAAATGAGGATTCATCTTCTTACCCCAGGTCCTCATGTTTATCTTCTTTAGCTGTATAGATTTCAGTATTTTTATCTTGTCTTATATGTCTATATAAGTGAGTATATACCATGTGTGTCTTTCTGCTTTTGGGATACCTCACTCAAGACACCTTATTTTTTTCTTCTCTCTCACGGCAATCTTCAGGATTTCCTTCTTAGCTTTTAATTTTAAGATGTTGATTTTGTTGAACCTAAATGTCAGTTTCTTTTCTTTCTTTTTTTTTACTTAAGTCCATGATTTAAGAAGGCTTTTTCAAAGTTAAAAAAAAAAACCTTCTATATCCATTGACCTTACCAAAATTATTTATTATTTATTTTTATTAATTACACTTTATTCACTTTTTATCCCCCCCCATAAATCCCTCCCTCCTCTCCTCTCAATCCTGTCTTCCCTCCCCCTTCTTCACACACGCCCTTCCCCAAGTCCACTGATAAGGGATTAATAATAGTGTTTATGTGTGTTTGTATGTCTTTGTGTTTCTCTGTGTGTGTGTTATTTGACTGTGTGGCTGTGCCATGAAATACATGAAATATATGTAGAGGCTAAAGAACAAGTTTGAAGCCAGTTGCAACCTTTGTATGTGCTCTGGATTGAACTCCACTTTCAGGCTTGCACACCAGTGCCTTTACCTACTGAGCTATTTCGCTGATCTTTTTCTTTTTTTATTTAAGTCATTTAAAAAATTTTATTATTAGTTACATTTTATTAACTCTGCATCCCAGCTGTATCCAGGTCCCTCATTCCCTCCCAATCCCACCCTCCTTCCCTCTTCTACTCCCTGCCCCACTCCAAGTCCGCTGACATCTCGACACAGGGGTCTTATATAGAAACTCCTATATATAGAAACTCTGCTCAGATGTAGCCCATGGTAGTGCAATATCCAAGTGGATGTCCCTAGTAAGGGGATTAGAGACTGTCTCTGACATGAACTCAATGGCGAGCTTTTTGACCTCCCCACCCTGCAAGGGAGGAACAGCCTTGCTAGGCCACAGAGGAGGACTTTGCAGCCAGTCCTGAAGATACATGATAAAACCAGGGTCAGATGAAAGGGGAGGAGGTCCTCCCCTATCAGTGGTTGTTTTCTTTGTTCTCAAACATTCTCTGTTTCATTCTATGCTTCAAATCCATGCTCAGAAAATCCTCTCATATTGTCTCACTTGTTAATAGCAAGTGCTTTACTGTAATCAACAATCTCTTCATTTTCTCAAATTGAGATTGTGAGGTCCTTCCCTATCAGTGGACTTGGAGGGGGGCAGGGAGAAAATGAGGGAAGAATGGGGAGAGTGGGAGGGAATGAGGGAGGGGGCTACGGCTGGGATACAAAATATATAACCTGTGATTAATATAAAAATAAATAAATTACTTACATAAATAAAGATCTACAGGGAGAAAAAATTTTAAAAAAGAGATTTAATCAATTAGCTCCAAAATCTTGTACTCTATTATTGGTTGAATATTGATTATTTATTTATTCATTTATTAATTGTTTATTATTATTTATTTCCCATATTTATTCTTTACTTTTACTCTTTCTCAGGAATTCCTCTGTTTCCAAATAACACTGTAAACTAGCATTTCATATTTTTATGATACAATGAGTTGAATATATAATGTCACCACCAACTGTTACACTACAACAGGCTCAATAAACATATTATTGTCATATTTACTGGCAGTAATAAAACTTAAAACATTGAGAATATTTTCTTTATATGTACTGAACAGTGAGTGATTTTAATATAATTACAATACATAGAATTTTTTCCAATACATAGATTTTTAAGAACTGTTATAAAACAGAATCTTTTTTGTTATAATATTCATCATACACTTTTGTGTGACTGATGTCTGACATAGGTAAAATCACATTATATTCTACGTGTACTGTTATCTATAGCATAATAATTATCTGTTCCCTGACTATAACCAGAAATTTACTCAGTATTTAGAAAGGCTATAGTTGTATAGTAGTAGAGTAGTCTTGGGACTCTGTTTAGATACTATTCATTCCAGATTCATTTTTCTCCATCTTAGTGACTGAATCAATAAGAACTTCACACGTAGTGCAAATTACTTATATACTTTAAAGAGTGTTGTTTTTTAATTTATTAACTTAGCTAAAAAAGCTCATGAAAGCAATGTGAAGTTAGAAACAGTATTTTTTTCCAGTATTGAGGACCACATAAAAGCCACAGGAAATCTAAGAGCAGAGGTCAAAGGGAGAGATAGGTGATTCAAGAATGCAAAGTCAAAAATATTCAGAAATTGTGGTATTGGGGGTGTGCTATTCAAGGATGACTAGAAGAGGGAATCAATCAGTTGTAGCAAATCATGGAAATAAAGAGGTAAAGAAGACAAGAAACAGTACCATATTATTTCTCCTTCCCTTACCCAATTCCCAGTACTGACATGGTCATTAATTTTATCTAGAGCCTAGCTAACAACATAGTGTAGGAAATGTTGCAAGTTTTTTCTCTATGATATTGTGGAGAACAAAGGATGCATGGTGGAAACATGTGTACCATATACTGTCATGAGAGCCACACCAAAGGTTTACTTCCCGGAGTCATTTTGAAACTGCCCTTTGCATGCTTGTGAACGTTCTTACTGCTATGGCAGGAATCATGTTGATGCAGCAATGAGTAATCCTTATTTGTTATATTTTTTGTTTTGTTTTGGTTGATTTTTTTTCTCAGTGGAAAAGGTGCTCATCCATGATCGGTACTATGAATCTAGTTGGACATGTTGAACTTTAGAAAAATCAAAGGTGCTCTCCAATCATGTGTGTTGCAATGAGTTTAACTCCAGAAAAGGAAAGGTTTCATTTTCTCAATAGCAGAGCAACAGATATGATAGCAATCATGTTTAGCATAGAAAGAAAAAGGCCCTAAAAGTGTAAATTTAAGAAAAACCTAAGAGCAATAAAAACATGTGGTACTTAAACTTCAATCTTCAGACTTCCTAGTCTAACCTAGTCTCCTGTAATGAAAACTCAATGCTAATGGGTTCCTACATTCTCGCTTTCATTCAAGCGCTAGAAGACCTTTGTAAGTCTATCCTGATTGCAAGGGTGATAGGGTTTTCAATAATCTTGCAGAATAAAAATAAAAAGACTATGAGGGTATCTGTTATGGAATGTTAACAGATTAATACTTCAGTAGGGATCTAAACAAATAGATGTGGTAATCTATTTGATTGACTATTCTGACTGATATTTTTAGGATGCTGAGGGAGGGAGAAAAACTGACTAATTGAAGAGACTAGGCTGCTGAGGCTTACCTAGGTGACGTGATCTTACCTTGGCTCATTCAAATGATTCTTTGTCTGGCTTCTAGTAAACAACCTACCACTAACTACTGCCATAATATATCATATGTGAGAGCAGAGTCATGTTACTTTGGGCTGAACCCTTTGAAATCATGAGGTACCATAACTATTTTCTTCCTTAACATTTTTAATAGTTCTTTCTATAAGCATTTTTGTCACACTGATGCAAAAAATGTTATTGAATATTGGGAAAGATTTGAAGCTTTATATACCTCTGTTAAGAATATAAAATTGACAACCACTTATAAAACATTTCTTAACTCCTCAAATGTAAAGTACTTGTATTGTTGAGGATGTATTCAAGAGAAACACAATAATATTCAAACATAGATTGAGAAATAAAATTTCTAATAACATTTTCACAATATCCCAAATGTGGGAAAAATCCCACATCCTTATGTCTAAAGAATAGGTAAACAAGATGTTGTTGATTAATACACACACTGAGAAATTTTTTATCAAAAAATGAAATGCTGGTGCATTTTCAACAGAGCTCAACTTTGAATGAATGTATGCTAAGAAAAATAAAGAAGGAAAAACAGACATCATACCACAGGCTTCTATGTATCTTACATTTTTGGAAAAGATAAATTATAAAGACAACTTTTGACTGAGAATAAAAGGGTTTGAGGTGATGATTTATGCAATATTTCATTTTGTGGACATGAAAATATTTGAAAGTGATTATGCTGATGGATTTGAAACTAAATATTAAATAATTTTTTCTAAATAAATATTAAATGGTAAATTGCTCATCTTGAATGAGGAAATATACTCTTAGAATTAAGTTTTATTAAAAATGCTGTGAAAATTATAAAAAGTCATATATTTGTGAAACTTAGGAAATTATAACATAAAATAATACTGTTGGCAGAATGTCATCCTTCTGAATCATAAAATACTGAACGTCAGTCAAACACAGATGCCAGTTTGTAGTAAAAGATCAAACGCAAAGCTAGCAACAGGGCTTAGCAGGTGAAAGGCATAGTCTGAGCAAGTCTGACAATGTGAGTGCGATTACTAAAACCCAGATAAAGTGGAAAAGGAATTTAACTACATAAAATTTGTCTTCTGATTGCCACAGGCAGTCTTTGGAACACTCAAATTTGCACTCATGTGTGCACACGTATATTACACACACAAAACAGAAAATGTACAAAATAGAATATGTACAATGCTCTCTTTTATCTGTTTTCTGCTCCTTGCTTTTTTATGCTTTTCAGACTAGACAAGTTTTCGTTAAAATTCAAATATATGAATTTGGTTTTTCAAGCGTTAGGAGAAAGATACTATATTCTGGCCATATTAATTTTGATCCCTTTCTCAGCATTTGAGAATGAGCATTCATTTCCCAGAAGGACAGTTGAAACACCAAGAGGAAGATTTACCTTTTCATTTGTTGGCTTTCAAGTGCATGTGTCTCGGCTTTAATATCTCTTAACTAGAGTTTATTTTTCAGAGAATCTGTTTATCTAGGCTTAGTACATGGCAAAACCAGGAGTGTAATAGGAATAAATAACTTGAAAATGCACAGTGCATAACTGAATATTTGAACATGTCTCAAAGCAGTGGAGCAATTTGATCCTTATAATCCAGTTTACTTTTTTTTTCCCTGAGAGGAAAGGGCATGGTTAGCTAGGATTTATTTCATCTGCAATTTTCACATGACAAAATTTACTTTTAAGTTTAAAATGATGTTGTTTCAGTCCCTGGTGTCTGAGTGTGATGAGAGCTGGAAAAGTGGATGGAATTGCAAAAGTCTAATATTGGCATGGCATTTGCTTTCCATTTTCTTTAGTGTGCACGAGTGTGATGTTACTGAATGTTAAAGCCTTGGCAAAGTCACTACTGGGGAATGTCTATTTATTTCATGGGGAAGGAAGTGGATTTGAAGACCGGTGATGTTTATTTTTCAAATCACTGATGATTAGTTTTTATTTTCTTTTATGGTGATATTTTTTTTCTTTTGCTGTACTTAGGCTGAAAAACAATGAATTTTAAACTCACTGAGGAATTGCATGTAAAAACACAGTATTTTCATACATGACTTGATCTGAAATTTTTAAATACAGTGGACTCTTGTCAATAGTGAAGAGGGAATCAAAGGGTAAGCCAGATAGTACCATGACAATGATAGTTCTGTTCCTATTTCCATCAACTGGGATTCTTTTTTTAAAAAAAATTAATTTAATTGATTTTATTTTAATCACAGGCCATTCACTTTTATCCAGCCATAGCCCCCTCCTTTATTCCCTCCCAATCCCACCCACCCTCCCTCATCTCCTCCCTGCCCTCTTTCAAGTCCACTGATAGGGCAGATTGGAAGCAATGCTTTCCTTTGGTTTTCCTTGGCTGATTTATGTGAACTTTGGTAAAATATTTATTTGGGATATTATATGTGGAAAATAAATTTATAATGCATCACTGAAGCTTTACTTGAGTAGTGAGAATAGAGCTGAGTCAATAGAGTATCTTTTCCACAATCATGATGACCAGATAAATTCTTAGCATGCTAAGTAAAAACATTTTTAAAGAGAAAACATTATGGGTGAAGTCATTCTTTGGAAATACCAACACCCACAATTAAAAGACTTGTGGATCCTGGGATTCTCTGACTGGCCAGGCTAAACTACTTGGCAAATGCCAACCCATGAGAACCTATTGAAAAATTCAAGGTAAATAAGCTGTTAGTTGTTATCTAAGGCAAATAGATGACAGTATGACAAGAACAAAGAGATGAATTAGCTTAGGTTATTCACATAAAAATAAGTCATTAAGTTGGCCTAATAGTAGTCCCACTTAGCACATCACTGAAAAAAGAATGGGATTCATTAACCTAACCACATGGTGAACTTTAAAAACCACAGTAAGAATTAGCCTGTCAAGATGTACCCTGAGCTGGGAGCAGCCTTGCCAGTCCACAGAGGAAGACAGTGCAGCCAGTCCTTATGAGACCTGATAGGCTAGGGTCAGATGGAAAGGGAGGAGGACCACCCCTATCAGTGGACTAGGGGAGGGGCATGGGAGGAGAAGAGGGAGGGAGTGTGGGATTGAGAGGTGCTGGGGGAGGAGGCTACAGTTGGGATACAAAGTGAATAAACTGTAATTAATAAAAATAAATAATTTTTAAAAGAGATGTCCCCAATGGTGCAATAGTGGTGCAAACATCATGGGAGTAAGCAAGTTTCTTATTGGATTTGAGATTTAGTTATTCATATAATGAAGTGATTTTCCATATGAGATATAGTAACTTTGGATTTAGCAAGCCTTTATTTACTTTTATCATATGCTTGTCATTGTGCTGCAAGAAAGATTTCCCATTTCTCTTAAGCCAGAGCCAGCTTAGTTACATTTATTTATACTAAAAGTGAAACTCCCAAAAACCATTCTTGTTAATCCATATTATCAAGTTAGTTATAATTATAATAGTACCCCTTTCATGCTAATCAGTTTTTGGAGTAAGCCCACCTACTTGGGATAGATTTCTTACCTGTCTCTTATCAGACTGAAATTTCTGAGGAAACTAAACAGGGTTTACTTTTGTAGCTTAAGATCTAAATCAACATGTGAGTCAAAATAAATGATAATGGAATAAAAGAATGGCTTTCCTACAAACACTTACATTTGTGGGAGTAGAGAAGTGGTCTAGAGGTTCAAAATATATAGTATTTTCCAAGAACTAGAGTTGTGTTCCAAGAAAGATCACAGTTTATTTTGCCCACCTAATTATTCAATGTAGAATTGCCTGCAGCTACAATCTGGGTGATATCTGAAGCCTCTCAGTTCCACAGACAATTGCACTTTAGTGTACATGCTTATTCACAGAAACATACACATAATTAAAAAATAAATCCTTAATGAAAAATATTTATTGTTGTGAAACTACCTATTTATATCAGCAGTTAGCTGTATAGAAGTGTGGAGATAAATATAAATGTCTCGATATATTATTACCATTTAGTTGTTCCAAGCTAAAAAATAAAAATAAAAAGGAGAACCAGAAACATAAAAACCTGTCAATTCAAAACATTAATGTCATTTCCTTACAAAATCTCCATGATTCTTTCAATATGGAGCAAAGATGAATGACATATACACTGAATGTTAGAAAGTTTACATCAGCAATACCAGTGATCCACAAGAATGACACATTCATGCCACCAGCAGACATGCTTGCCTTGATTCAAATGTTACTCCATTCTCCCGGACACATGCTATTTATTTATTTATTCATTTATTTATTTAGGCCAATGGTTTTATAATTTTATATTTGCATAGAACCACATTTGCTTTCAAATTTGTTTATTGTTATTCTTCTCCAAATTGTTTTCACATTTATCAATTTTATTTTTGAATGTTTTTATTTAATTATTTTTATTTCTATTAATTACAATGTATTCACTTTGTATCCCCCCCCCCACATCTCCTCCCAATCCCAGAGTTCCTTTTCCCCACCAGTGTCCCTCTCCCAGTCCACTGATAACGGATGTCCTCTTTCCCTTCCATCTGATCCTAGTCAATCATGTCTACTCAGGAGTGGTTGCATTGTCTTCTTCTGTGGCCTGGTAAGGCTGCTCCCCACTCAGGTGGAGGCAAAGAACAGGCCAATGAGTTCCTGTCAGAGACATTCTCTGTCCCCATTACTATGGAGCCCAATTGAATACTAAACTGCCATAAGCTACCTCTTTGCAGGGGTTCCAGGCCATCTCCATGAGTAGTCCTTATCTGGATTATCAGTCTCAGAAAAGACCCCTGTGCCCAAACTATTTTTAAGTTTTATTAAAGATTTCAGTGTGAGACTTTTCTTGGGCCAGCAAAGAACATTTTGTTGTAGACCTAAAATATTTGGGAAAAGCTTATAGGACATCTATATTTAACTACCTTGGTTTCAGTTATAAAATGTTCCTTAGCATTATACCATAACTTTCCAGTTCATTCCTGAGGAGTAGTGCCTATTTTAGTTGTATAAAATATGCTCCACTATAAAATTTCATCGATATCATTGCTTTTTCTTGGCATCATATATAATGATTCTCATATTGCTTTCCCTTTGAACTTTTTGCTAGTATTTAATTTCCTGTACTGTATGTACAATCTATATACTTTTAATCAATACATAATTTATGACATTGCCTAATAGACTGAAAACTGTATTTTCCCTAAAACTTGCTGTACAGACACAAATAATTGCACTTCAGTAGGTGAACCAACAGAACAGGTTAATAAATTTATTGTTTTTCCTCCCCAGCCCACACCTGAGGGAGCAGTGTTACCCAACCTGGGTGGCTTAACTTCTGGCTTGTCCATCTGGTGAGATCTGCTATATCACAGAGTTGTATTTTTTTCCATTTTGAGTTCTTTATACTTTTCTAAATAATAGTGCTATTCAATAAGCCCACAAGAGTTAGGACCAGGTAAGAAGGGGAACAGTGAAAAAATTTACATTGGAAGCAAGTAAAGAGGGAAGCACTGTGGGAGATGAAAGAAGGGGAAAATCATGGATGGTTGAAAATGCCTCAAGGAAACATTTTATGATATGTAAATATAGAAATATAGGTGGGTACAGGTATATAAACAACATAAATTAATTTATTTCACTTAGGATCATTATAATCACCACAAGAGCCATAGAAACTAGCAAAAATCCAGGTGTCAGGCATGGAAAGCCTCCTTTTGAGGTTTTACTCAAGGCAACCCAAGACACTACCAAAACAATATAGGCTGTTAACACTGACCTCAGTATTCCAAGAACTTGAAGGTAAAATCTAACTGATGAAGGTATCACATACTTCAGAGACGGGATTTGGAACTGACCTGGAAGGCTCCTCCCTGAGAAGTTGGTTACTCAAGAGCTACGGAGGGAGGACTAGTTCTACCCAGGTGTAAAGACTGTGAGCAGAAACCATGGCTAGAGCGGCACCCTATCCTCTATGATAAAATAGTGGCACTTGAAACGTGGTATAAACAAACAGCTGTCAAATTACCCTTAATTTCCAGCCAAAAAGAGAAAAATATGTACCTGGTTTAAAAGGGAAAAGGACAATTACCTTAAGCTAGAGAGGACAGACCCCAGAAAAGAACCTACGAATTTTATTTTCTTAAACAAATAAAATCTTTGACTTTACCTAAATACTTACTCCATAGACAAGTATAGCATTCATCCATCCTCAATGAAACTTTTGTTGTTGTTGTTGTTACAATACACGCAAATGTTTAAAGTGGTCCATAACCAGAATAAAAAAGCACAATCCTAAGAAATCCATTTGCAATATAATACCTCCAACTAAGTATTGGAAAATAATGTAACAGTGTAGTGTAAAGACTGTAAAAGCTAGAATACTACAATGTCTACTGTGAAACATTTGACTGGGAATGTGCACACATAAACTCCAACAATATTGTTAACTGAACAAGAAAAGCATAATGACAATGCTAGTCGACATGCCAGCATGGAGAGGGAAAATTCCACATGGTCTCACCAATACATGAAAAATTGCAATATGCGATAATGCATAATAATGATAATTAAACAAGATCATAAATATTGAAGAGGGTGCAGATGAAGTTGGAAGGCATTGAGATAAGGAACTGGGTGATGCAGATTCAGTATTCATGTATGAAGTTCTCTAAAATGATTAAATAAAAGATCTCTGCAACACAAACATAAGAAAACAAAACAACACACACAAATACATGATATATACATAAATATACATGTGTTACAAATTATTCCAGAAGCCATATAAAATATTATTTACCTAGGTCCTTGCTCAAAAAACATTTTTGGTTCTTATTTTGGTGTTTGTAGGTAGATAATGATTATTTCATAGGTCATTTGAAATGTCAATGTGCGTACTATATTTAATATTGTTCTAACTTTTCTCTGAAAATGAATACTATTTAGATGATTGCCAAACAGAGAAGAAAATGTAGAAAACTGTACGCACTTCTTTTTGTATGCAGTTTAAAGATTATAAAGGTTACATACTTTATTAAGAATCTAGGAATGTGATTTTAACTATTTCTCTAGTAAAGAACAAATAAAATAGACACAAAGTAAACAGTATATGTATAATATATGTGGATTAGAAAAAGTCATTGCATAGGATTAACACTGTGGACTAAAGGCCTGTCTGTATTCCAGCCAGAGAGATTAAAGGTATGAATTCTATCCAGACAGATTTAAGGTGTTAATTCCAGACAGATCATACAGAGCTGGGTTTTTGTATATGATCCTTTACCAGAGTAGTCCTTTTGCTGAATTAAATTTCCATGTATATGTGTATGTACATATCGATCTACATAAATAGATAGAAATATAGATAAATAGATATATAACAAAGTTATGCCATTTAGTTTGATACGACATACCAAACAAGAAATATAAACATACAAAACTCACCAGTTCAATGGTTTTTTTTTTTTTTTTTTTTGCTTTTTGTTTTTTGTGGTAGATCAGGGTAGTCCAAAATAATTTCAATAATATAGGACATTGCTGTGGCACTTGGACATTTCTTTTTTCATATCTTTACAATTTTATTTATTTATTTATTTATTTTATATTTTTCATAACTTACAGTTTATTCACTTTGTATTGAAGCTGTAGCCGCTGTCTCATAACCTCCCAATGTTACCCTCCCTCCTTCATCACTTCCCATGCCCCTCCCCACGTCCACTGATAGGGGAGGTCCTCCTCTCCTTCCCTCAGACCCTAGCCTATCAGGTCTCACTGCATTGTCTTCCTCTGTGGCCTGGTAAGGCTGCTCCCACCACAGGGAAAGGTGATCACAGAACAAGCCAACCAGTTCATATCAGAGACAGTCTCTGTTCCCCATATTAGGGAACCCACTAGGGTACTGAGCTGTAATAGGCTATGTCTGAGCAGGAGTTCTAGGTTATGTCCATGAATGGTCATTCTTTGGGGTATCAGTCTCAGAAAAGACTTCTGTGCCCAGAATTTGTGGTTCTGCTGCTCTCCCTGTGGAGCTCCTGTCTCCTCCAGGTCTTTATATCTCCCCCTTCTTTTATAAGGAAAAGAGGAGAGGGTGGGGAGTGGAAGAGAAGGAGGGACTGCAATGGGAGGAGGGAAAAGGTCACAGAAATATGAAGTGAATAGAATAAAAAATGAGAAAAAATTAAATGTTAAACAATACACAATATCCATAAAAGAGGAATAATGGCATTCACATCTTGGTCGTTACCAACAACTGTCTAATTAAGTTGAATGACCATTCATTAGGAGGGACATTATATCTGGTATTTGAAATCTAGCTAACTTCCTGGCATTAGCAAAGTCATGGATCATAGTAAAGAATCAATTACTGCCACTTTGCTGGTCTACAATAATTCCTTAAATACATTCTAAATCCCCATATAAGTATAGCTCTCACACTTCAACAAAGAAGATTTACTCTACAGTTAATGGAGACCATTACAGAAAACCACAACTTGACACAACACAGAGATCAATGGATTGTGGGAAGCCCAGGTTCACTGGATGCATTTATATCACAGCTTCTGTATCTATATCTCAACAGAAGAGGAGACAGAATGATTGTAAGAATAAGAACTGCTGTCAGATTGTTTCTCTTTTAGGAATGGGTAGAGAAACAATATCTGAAATATAACAATATCAACAAGCATTTAAAACCAATAAAAAGAAATCTCACAGGGTCCCAGCCATAGCCAAAACAAAAACAAAAACAAACAAACAAACAAAAAAGTACAGGCAAAACCTGATGACTGCTGGAAAAGGGAGAATTAGCCTTTCCTAATGATCAGCTTCTTGATTACTTCTTCATTAGTAAGTATTCAGGTATGTTAACCTATGCACACAAACAAGGAAATGTATTCAGAAAGTTGTATTTATTTATTTGTTTTTATTTGCACACAGCTACACCCACCTATAAATGTATGCATGTATATGTATATCTATATATAAATTCAAATCAAAAGAGGCTATTAAAGAAGCTATCAATTTGAAAATAAGGGTGGCAGCATAAGAAGTGTGAAAGGGAGAATGCATGGAAGAGGCTTTAGGGAGGAGAGGAAATGAAGAAATTTTATACTTATATTATCAACCTTCCCCAAGCAAGAGTTTGTTAAAATTAATTCAAAATTCTTTATTTCAATTATGAGTTTACTAATTTATATAAATTTATATATATATATGTATTTACTATATATATAAATTTACTAATTTATATAAATTATAATGAAAATAATTTCAATAGTTATATTCATGTTAGCAAACACTTTATTTTACTTCATTTTCTCTTCAAATTTAAGAGTAAACATTTTCTTGAACGACCAAGTGTGTGTATTTCCCAATTCTTAAATTATCAGTTGGTTAAAACAATATCATGGTTGAGAGAAGACTCCTAATTTCTTGACATTTTCCTTTTTCCTAAACTGAGCACTATCAGTTATTTGGAAAAGTATTTGTAATGCTGTATCTAGGTGTCATATATGAACATGTTTGGTACAACCCCAGAGGACAAACACAGGGTATTGTTAGCATTTGATATATTATCTTCATTGACTTCTTTCTAAAGTACTTATATTGACATGTCAAACAATTTTGACATTAAAAGATTCGTTTTATTTTAATTTGAAACATAAGGTTTGAGATGGGCATGCTACATGTGAGTTTGAGTGCATGTTGAGAACAGAAGAGGGCATCAGATCATCTAGAAGTGGAGGTACAGGCAGTTGTGAACCACAGTGAGGATTATTTAAATTCTCCGTGTATAAAAATACTACACAGCACTTATCTGAACAACTGACACCTCCTGTGTATTCCAAAAGTAGGTTAATAAGTAACTTTTTAAATAGTGTGCATTATTGTACCTTTAAACCTAAACAGCTTCAATAGACACAAATGTGAAAATATTCAAAGTTAAGGAAAATGATCAAAGGATTTCTGTTAAAGTTTTACAAAATGAATAAGAAAAAGAAAGAAGAAAGAAATGAATGATGAAAAAGTGAAGAGAAGGATGTGAGGAGGGAGAGTCAGAGAAAACCTTAGAAGTGGGATATTAGGAGGGGATTAACTGGATGGAGTGAGCTGTTCTGGTCTCAGTGAGGAAAATGTGTGTGCACTTTACACATGGTGGAGTGCTCTTGATGTCTGAGCCAGCACTCCACATGAACCCGCAAAAGAGTTCACAGGGACATATATGCATTACCACAACACTTGCAAACACACACAGACAAATACAAACACACACACACACACACACCATACACACACACACATACACGTAGCACACACACAGCTTCATACTGAAAAAAAAAAAGGAAAACAAAAGAAAATAAACATTAGGCAGAAATTAGTTAAAGTAATGAAAAATAATTTAAAAGACATCTCAAAGCATATTTAACATCTGAAACAAAATACTGAAACAGTAGGAAAATATATTCAGAAAAATGATGGATCAAAACATCTAAATGAAATAAAATAAAAACATAACAAAAGAACTGTTATCATGAGAGAATTACTGATAGAATTTCTTGTTGTAGAACCACAGATATATCAAATTGAAAAGAATCTGACACGCATGAATTTCTTAGAATAATCACAACAAAAAATATAAAAGTATTAAATGCCTTAGGGAGGGGCTTCTGCATAGAGAATGAAATGAAATATAATAATAATCAAAGAGTTAATATATGAAATACAAGAAAATAGTTGAAAATATCAAGCTAATGACTGAAATTGTTAAGAAATTGGAGGAAATTATTGCAAATATACAATACCTATCTGTATTCATTTAGCACACCACTTCTCAAGAATAAAGAAGTTCAGAAAACGTGTCAGAGAATAATATTGACCTTGGAAGAAATAATAGTAGCCTGGCTTCAGGTTTCTCTCTAGAAATTGGGTGACAAAACATTGTTCTCCAAAGAAGAATATCTTGCCCTAATAAGCACAACAATGCTGTATTTTTAAATAAGCAAATATGTTAGAAGCTAGAAAGCATACTGTTGATCTTGAAGAAAAAAAAAAAAGAAAAAAGAAAAAAGTTGAGGTTAGAAATCGAGGGAGGCCCGTGGGAGGAGCAGCCTAGCTAGGCCACAGAGGAGGGCATTGATAAGACCTGATAAGTTAGGGTCAGATGGAAGGGGAGGAGGACCTCCCCTATCAGTGGACTTGGAGAGGAGCAGGAAGGAGATGAGGGAAGAAAGGTGGGAATGGGAGGGATTGAAGGTGGGGCGTACAACTGGGATATAAAGTGGATAAATTAAAATTAATATAACAATAAAAAATGCAAAAGGAACCTATAAAAATTGTACAACCAGCTATTTCATTCATATGCAAACCTATTTGTATATAACTCGAGTTTTAATAATCCGTATAATTGTTAATAAATCTTACAAAATGCCAAATATAGAGGTCTAAAATGATGCTAAAATCATAAAAATCCAAATGTAAAGAATGAAAAAAAATATTGGTGTGAATTAACTCTTCAGAGAATATAGGCATAAGGAATTGTAGACAGAGATGTATTTGTGGAAAATGAAATAATTCTAGCTTCATAAATCTCATCATATAATATTTTCAATTAATAATTTCAGAAATAATTTTTCTTGTCTTGAATATTTGATTTTTACCTTTCGTCTGACATTCCCTTAGGCATATTTGCTGTGTACTAGTCTGAGTAAAACTTAATAATAATGTTGAATTTCTGTAAGCAAATACTGGTAAGAAATAAACTTGTCCAAGCAATATAATAATGTCTGACCTCTATTTTTATATCTATTTTTCTAAAACAATCATATATCATGAGAACAAATTGATAAATTGATTTTGACTCATAAACCTCGTAGTCACAAGCATAACATTTAATTTTAGGAACTTTAGGTACTTTAGGTACTTCGAAAAAATTAAGTAAGCTAAGGAATTTAGGATGGTTTTCATCTGTGAAAGATATCTAAAATAAATCTGTACAGAGTTTGTTATAATCAGCACAGGTTCAGTTAGGTAAAGATTTTGTTTCTTCTAAAGTACTTTAACTAGGTCACCAGATATTACTTGTTCTTTCCTCCTTTAAGAAGTTATCTGTGACTAATGTTCTTTATATGCTAGAGCCAGATAATACTTTAAAGAGTGGGAGTGCTCTATAAAGAATATCATGGTTAAATAATTTTACCATTTGTGTTTGAACCATGGGCCAATATAACAGAACTCTCATGCATTATGAACAAAAGTAATCAATGAATACTATAAAATTTGTTTTAAAGAATAAGTTTTGAATGCTTTGTTGATCTGATCCTGCACTGTAACCTTGATAAGCTCTGTAAACATTGGTTATTTTACTAATATAGTCTTTTCAAGTTTCAAACATGGAATGCATTCTAGAAGTGAAAGGGCAATGATAACCTGGACATAAGTGCAAACCCTTCGTTGGGATTTTCCAACAATAGCTGCATAAATTGAAACAAACAAACAAACAAAGGCAGTGATATATTATGTTGTAGGGATTCCCACAGTGATGTGTTGGTCTCTGCTTTTCGTAGTCTGGTTTTATTTTTCATTTGGGTTTGCTCATGTAGATGACATGTTGGGATGGGAATAGGATCCCGAAATACATTCACAGTTAAGTTAATGGGTGTTACATTATCTCCCTTAAAAACAAAAGGTGGCTTTAAAAATTCAGTGCTAATATCCATGTCGCAGATTTGCCCAAGAGGGAATTTTATTGCATTTCCCATGGGATATAGTAAATGCAAATAATATTTTAAACTGTCCTCTGTGAACAGATGGCCCAGCAGAGGGTTTTACTCTCAAGAACCCTGCTCCTCTCTGCTGTACTGGTGGGCAGAGATAATAACCATGGAAGTTGCAAATCTCCTTATGCACGTGGGGAAGATAAGGCATACTAGGCCACACTGAGACTGAGAGACACCGGGGGACAACAGCTGTATCTAGCATCTACCAAATGGCATTTAGGAAGATTAAAATGATGGGCTATGGCGAAAAACAAAAGTTAATTACTGAGGGCCACATGGCTAGTCAAGAGAACATTCACAAACACCACCACAATAGATTAGGAATAAATTAAGTCAAGGAACAAAGCTGGCAGGATGAAATTCGGTAGTTTTTTAATAACCGATTACAAATAAGTGTTTAAAAATAGAAAACATGTAAAGAAAACCTCAGCTGAGTATTTCCTAAATGAGAAAACATTACATAACATAATTTGGAAAATTCTAGCCCATTTTTTTTTCTATACAAATGGTCGTGGTCATAAATTAAGCTTAGAAATGAAGAGGAAGAAAAAACCAAAAAGCCTGTGTCACTAGAGTACCATAGAATATTGTTAAAAACTAAGCCTAAAGACATCTGTAGAAGAAGCCAACTTTTTTTTTAATCTCTGTGTTTTGTTTTACTGTTTAGTATAACACAAAGTATAATGTGTTAAGTGGTATCACAAAGAATACGGATGATAATTAAATACATTTTTGTGATGTAGATAAACAGGTGTCAGGTATTATGCTTTCTCTGAAAGTCAAAACTGAGCATGAAATGTATGCTGGAGGGCATGATTGGGAGGGAACGAGGGAAAGGGGCTACAACTGGGATACAAAGTGAATAAATTCCAATAAAAAATAAATTAAGAGAAATATATGCTCTCTGTTAGAAACTGCTTTTCATGGGATCAGAGTAATTAAGAGAATGAAAGAAATCATAATCACTTTAGTTAAGGAATAGCAATTGTTACAATATAGGCATGGCACAAATATAATAGTCATGCATTCCCAGGAAAATTATCAGAGAACAAAAAATCAAAATAAATTATATGCCAACAACAACAACAACAACAACAACAAAACCTGCTTGTTCAAGGAATTCCATCCTTAATAAACAATAAATAACCAAACAAAAACTTTTGACCTAACAACTTAAAGAATAAAAATGTTAGTGATGGATGGGGAAACTAGATTGAACAGTGACAATGATGCAGACAATTCAAAAATTCTATCATACATATTACTATCTAACTGATGTTTGAAGAATATCCTATTTGACAATATTGGAATTCTCATTTTCTTCAATGGTCCACTGTGTATTCACTAAAATAAAGCGTATCCAGATTTGTAGAGAAAAATATTATTAAATTTAAGATAATATAAATTGACAGTGTTTCCAAATAGAATCAATAACAGAAAGATAAAAACCAAAACCTCTGAAAAATAATAATTGATTTCTAAATAATCTATTAGGTCAAATAGAACCTCTCCTGAGAAACACATAAAAAAAAAAGAATGAAAAGACAACACATGAATATTCATGTGAGAATGTAAATGTGGTTCTGGAATAGAAAAAGGGAACAGTAGAACACATATTTCTCCAGAAAGGTGAGACAAGTTCCATGTGTAAAACTTACTGATATAATCAATAGCATTTCCAGTGCAAAGAAGAAAATTATGTGAATGTATGTTTTACATGAATTCCCACAGCAGTAGAAGCAGAAAAAATATTACTGAATGTTTTGATGAAGAGGTAATAAATAAGTTACTAGAGGAGTTATCAAGTTTAATTCATTACATTAAATTCAAAATATTAAAAGAAATCTTGTTTCTCATAAAAGAGAGACCACATGAATATATGTAAAGAATAGGAGAAGAAAAAATTATATGAACATGTATGTCCAGAAATTCTTCATATATTATTAATATAATGGAGGCATTTTGAAACATTTCTATAGTATAAATTAGAAAGCAGAAGTGACATGCACCAATTTCTTGATGGGTATAAAATATTGTAAGTCTCTAATATAAAGTAGCTCATTTTAATACTCCTATAATGTTAAGATTATTGAATTTAACTCAAAGATAGACAAGGAAGGTGTCAGGTGGTTTACTGAAGAATTATACTCAAACTTACATAAAAATTAATACCAATTTAACAGAAACTACCACCACTCAAAATTAATAATCCACTACTCTTAACAACAGGGAGAAAATATACTTTGCTTCCTTAATATAGAAAGAAAAATAATTTTTGTAACTACTTCATAAAGCGATGTTATAACAAAATATTACAACAAAGGATATGACACATCAATAATTCTATGATTTAACTACACTAATTCTCTAAAATATAGAAAATAAATTTAACAACAGGTAGATTGAAAATAATCAGTACTATGGCATGTACCTGAGATCCATAGCACTAGGAAGGAGGATCATTGCAAGTTCGAGATTGCCTGGTTCAGGAAAGACAGGTATGCATTGTGAAGTGTGTGTGTCAAGGTGAAATGACACTTATTCTGGGGAAGTAATAAGATTTAAATAATCGAACTTCAGTTTCACCTTACATATTTATATATCAAAGAATAAATTCATACTCTTATGTAAATTTATTTAGAAAAAAGTTCAACAGCTATTAATAAAGCCCTGAAAATTATTAGGATGGAAGAGACTCTTAAACTTCCTACATAGCATGTAAATAAAGCACACACACACACACACACACACACACACACACACACACATGTATGTATCAGTTCACTTCTGTTGAGATACAGAATTCTGTCTTCTAATGCAACCTTCCGTGCATGGAACTTTCCAACTCTGATACTTTACGTTTTTTTTTTCTTAAAAAACATTAGTCTTATGTAGGTGTATAATAGTAAATAATATCTGCTGTTCATCCCAATTTTATTCCCCTTCTCCCTCATATTTTCTTTTATCGCTCTCTTTCTTGTCTCTCCAGTCTATCTCCTACAGGATTTGAATCATTACAGTGGCTTACTGATATTTATGTAGTGTACTTTATAAACAGTACAAGGAAGATCAGCAGTAAGATAACTTCTTCGAAGTGCTGGACATAGATTTGAATTTGAGGATCTTGTGATTTCTGTTCTGACGACTAAAGTGTGTCTTTTGAGAAAAATAAATAAATTTTAGACACTACATAGTAAATGGGACTGGTGGTAATAAAAAATAACTTTATTAAAATATAAATGATCGAAGGGTTTGTTCAATGAGCTACATATGACTTTTTTAAAAAACCTAGAACTAATACCTCAACCAGTACTGTTTGTCCTGATGAGATACCCTACTGGAATCATATAACCACACCTTTCTTGAAATATCATCTTTTAAATTAAATATTATCTATGCTTTTAATAATATAGTTTTTACTTTCAGTGTAATACTGTATCAGGATTTGTAGCTTTCTTTAGCATGACACTTAATACTGTTAAAAATTTACTATATCAAAAGTATTTAGGAGTCCTTTTAATGAAGGAGTCCTTTTGAAGAATAATAGTAGTAGTTTTTTTTTTTTTCCCTAGATCCAAAGGCCTATCTAGGATCAGGTTTCTGACATCATTACCAGTGTTAGGTATGTATTCTAAGCAGGCTTTAAATCCTTTCAAAAAGTGGTTGGTTATACATAAACTTCATGCCACTAATACAACACTTGACAAGCACGTTGTTATGGAAGATCTCAACCTACCTGACTAAGTGAAACTAATGACTACTTATTTCCTTCAATATTGTGAATCATAATTTACAGCATCATAATATCTAGTTACTAGCAAAAAATAACTTTCATGACAATATCCACTTCATGGCTGTATGCTTATGAATCAAGTACGTGGTATATTTGGGAATAGGTCTTAACATCAAATTGTGAAGAGTAACCAATGGCAATGGTAATAACACATAATACATTTGTGAATCAATGGAAGTCAATAAGTAACATGAGATGACCTACTCCTGGTATTGGAAATTTTATTATTTAATGTGTGATAACTAATTGTATTGTTTCTCCCACCCCAGTGTTAGTATAATTTCATTTAAACTCATTCATGTATGTATGTATGTGTATATTTGAAGCTTAACTGTAATAGGTTTCCATGTGTACCTCCCCCCCCCCCACTAAAGGCCTGTTAGTTTTCTGTTTCCCCTATTGCCTCCTGATCTTTTGCTCCACATTACTTTAGCCATTCCTGTTTTATATCCCCTTGCAACCTTTGAAACCATCTCTGTATCTTCCTTTCTTTAAAAGATTCCCCTCTTCCCTCATGGCCCTTTACTAACTTATCAACCCCCATGGGATTTCCAAGTGAAACATGCACATCTAAAACTTAAGAGTTAACAAACATATAAGAGAAAGCTTAGGGTGTTTGTCTTTTGGTAGCTCGATTACCACACTCATTAATACTGTTTTCAGTTTTATCCATGCATTTGCAAATTTCTAAATTTAGTTTTCTTGCCAGTTGATTAATTTTGTAAATGTGTAAGATTTTTATTTTCTATTCATCTGTTGATGGACATTTAGTTTGTTTCCTTCCACTGGCTTTGTGAATTGAGTATCAATGATCAAGTATTTCTTTAGTAGGACTTAGAGACTTTTAGGTGTATTCCAAAGGTTGGTGTAACTGTATTCTGTGGAGAATACATCCCCAGCTTTTGAAGAAGCTCCAAACTATTTGAATAGTGGTTACACCAGTTTCAACTCTGCTCAGGACCTAGTGTGTGTTTGCCTTTTCCCCTATTCTCAACAGCATTTTTTTCTCCTTTTGTTGTTTATATTGTTTGTTGGTTTGATTAATTTTTGTGCACTCTCTTTGCCATTTTGTCTGCTGTAAGATGAATCTCAAAATAGATTTAGTTTGTACTTCTCTAAGGCCTAGGTTATTAAACCTCAGTCCCACCCTATTTTTAGTCAGTGAGAGACCCTGTCTCAATAGATAAATGGTAGAGAGTGATCAAGGAAGACCACATATGTATAAATGTGTGTCCACAAGTGTATCATCACATCCATAAGCACACATCACTACAAATATACACAACACCATGAAATTACCTGGAGAGATGGCCAGAGAAGAAGACAATGCAGCCAGTCCTGATGAAACCTGATAGACTAGGGTCAGATAGAAAGGGAGGAGGACTACCCTATCAGTGGACTGGGGGAGGAGCATGGGTGGAGAAGAGGGAAGAAGTTTGGGATTGTGAGGGGATGAGGGAAGGGGCTACAGCTGGGATACAAAGTGAATAACTATAATTAAAAAATAAATTTAAAAATATAAAACTATATTATTATGACCCTTAAAAAAGATATAGTGTACCTATCCCTCAATATAGGAATATGGTGTGTGTGTGTGTGCTTAATCTAAATTTTTTGATAACCTTGAATAGGGAAAGAAGGAAGATATAGAATTAAGAGGAAGAACATGCGCTGATGATCTATGGAAGGAAAGGGAAATCTATTTTTTTCTCTCCAAAACCTCTCTCTATCTCCCACAGTCTGAAGCCGCCAAAATAAACTGGCAAAACTGAGCCTGAGAATTTAGTGCAGTCAAGTCTATTTCATCATTTTCATCTTTTTTTTTTTCTTCTTCTTCTCTGTACTGTAGAGAAATAAATGAGCTACAAACTTGAGGACTCTCTTAATTGCTGAGATCCAACAAGTCTGGCAGGAGCGATGTCAGAATGTGTAGTAGCTGAGTGGCTCCTTCTTTGTAATAAAGCTGTCAGGACTGACATGCCCAGGATTCATGGTCTCCTCCTTCCTCCTTCTTGAGCATGGTGAGGGGATTATGTAGATGAGTCACAGCACTCTGTCTGCCTAGGAAACCTTGTCCTGTGTGCTTGGCATACATTGAATTCTTTTCTATACTGCTGAATGCCCACATCTCAGAACTGTGTCTAGGGGATAAACACCTTAACAAAGCTGTTTAGCAGCTCCACTAAATGGTTCTGGCAGGCATATCCTTTTGAGTGCTGGGAGAAAGCTTCCTCTCCCACCAACTGGCATCTATTCATTCTCTTTCTCTCTCTCTTTCTCTCTCCTCTCACTTCTCTACCTTTTTTCTTTTACAAGAAATCCTTCTTTGTGGGTGCTTATTTATTTCCCACTGAGTGTTTGCTTACTATAGAGTCGATATAAAATTTAAAACATGTTCTCCACAGATGTTTAGGAATCAATGGAGTAACCACTCCATTTGCAATCCTAGCTTTATCATCTCATTGAAATTAGATTTATATAAACTATATCTTCCTTTAAAGATAAGCACTATATGAGTTTAACTGAGATCCTCAAGAATTCCCCAAAGAAAAGATTGACATGGATTTACACTACCTCCATCTAAATTTATTATTAATTCTTATTTTACATCAGAGTTAACCACTCTTAATCCCCCTGACAGAAGCAACCTATAAAGTACACCAAGATCTACAGGGATTTGTAGATAGTGTTTTGCCTTGATGACTCATTTAATAGCTTTCTATTCTCTCTCCCCTCCCACAAAATAAGAAATACATGTTTGTGAAGGCATAAAAATAAGAGCTCCTTAACAGCATTTTTTAACACTTTTAGAAATAAGCAATTAATCACACATTCACATAGAATCATAATGTTATTTCATGAATTTAAGCATGTAACACATATATTTAGTATCTGCAGAAACTGAAAATTTTTGAGTTGTCAATAACCACAAAATTGAAATAACCTGGTATATCATATACAGAAATTTTAGAAACATAATTTTGGTTTTCTTTTTGTACATTGTATTTTAACATTAAACCATGATCTCAAATTAATCAGACCCCATGATATCACTATAGAGAAGCAAACTAATCAATTAATTCAATCAGTCTGGATTTTGTACTTTAAAGTTTTTCTATTCACTAAAGAAAATTTCTGTTTTCTCTAAAGCAGAATTGCTTTGATATTGCCAATTACATAGCACTTGAAAGGGTATATATTGGCAGATTAAAATCTTTTTAATATGTTTAACAGGATACTCTTTTTTAATTTTTATTTTTATATTAATTATAGTTTATTCACTTTGTATCCCAACTGTAGCCCCCTACCTCCTCCCCTCCCATTCTTACACCCCCTCCCTCATCTTCTCCTATGCCTCTCCCCAGATAGGAGAGTCCTCCTCCCCTTCCAGCAGACCCTACCTTATCTGGTCTCATCTGAACTGGCTGTATTGTTCCCCTCTGTGACCTGGTAAGGCTGTTCCCCCATCCAGGAGAGGCAGTCAAAGAGCTAGGCACTGAGTTCATGTCAGAGACAGACCATGTTCCAATTACTAGGGCACCCACTTGGAGACTGAGCTGCCATGAGCTATAGCTAAGCAGGGTTTCTTAGGTTATATCCATGAATGGTCCTTGGTTGGATAATCAGTCTCAGAAAAGACCCCTGTGCCTACCCAGATATTTGGGTTCTGTTGCTCTCCTTGTGGAGCTCCTGTCCTCCCCATATCTTACTATCTCCCCCTTCTTTCCTAAGATTCCCTGCACTCTGGCCTAAGTTTGTTTATGAATGCTATTTAGTATTCTGTACCTTTTTAAAGATATAGAATACTATATATTTAAATAGCCCATGAAATATGTCAGGACAGATATGAATAGTCCTTAGAGTTATATTTCTTTAACTCAAATGGATACATGATTTCTTATATTTAATAATCACATCCCCTTTAGAAATATCTATTACATCACTGATACAAGATTCAATCTTTTATTTTGTCTTTGAAGATAAAGAGCTAATCATTAGTATCTATTGTTCATTGCTAACACTGTCTTCACAAAACCTAAGATATTTATTTCTGTGCAATATTAAGTTTTCCTTAGATATTCTAAGGTTTAATTTAACATGTACAGAAGAAAATTTTCATAATGTATTTATTTTATGGGTTTTGGTATTTTAACTACATGATGCTTGTGTACTGTGTGGATACCTGGTTCTTGCAAAGCCCAAAAGAAGGCATCAGATATTCTTTAATTGAAGTTACTGGTGGTTTAAGTTAGCATTGAGGTGCTGGGAAATGAAACAATGTCCTCTGGGGGGAAAAGTCGCTTCTTAACCAGTGAGCATCACTGTAATCTCTGATACTTTGGCTTTTTTCACTTCATTATATAATATTTTTTAGTTGATGCATGATAACATCATCATACACGGCTTTGAAGAGTCAAGAATCTGCTTGTGAACTTTGGATTTGCTTCTTGACTATCCACTTTTATTAAGTTAACTATGTTTGTTTTTCTTCAAATGGAGTTTATTCTGATCTTCTTTTGGTTTTTGTAATTTTTTTCATGTTTCTTATTTTCTGCCTTTGGTATACTTTATTTCTGACACCTTGTTTTCGAATTACCTAGATATTCAGAAAACAAATGAAAAATTTCTCTCTTTAAAATATTTACTTACTTAACAGAAGTTACATTTTTGTGTTGTCCAAGCATTTATATCCCCCATCTTTTATAAAAAGTAAAGTGTGATATTAAAATAAGTCAAAATTTTTGCATTAGCTAACTAAAATAACCCCAAAATATTATATATTTCTGATATTGATTTAGTCCCAATTTTAAATAACTTTGCCAAAAAGAAGAAGATTAATAAAGATCTGTCTTTCTTCCAATAAACTTTCATGTTATTTTGTTTGAGCTTATTTTACTATTTTCCCCTCTGAGAACAACTAATATTGATAACATTGAACAGGTCTATACAGAACTTGTAAAGATTGCATGTATTTATACATATATATGGAAATATATCTATTTCTCCTTATAAGAATATTTTTCAAAAAGAAAATAAAATGCCATTGAAATTCAGAGTTTTATGGAACACTAAAGTGTTCTACAGACTTGCTTTCTTCTTTTCCGTAACCACAGATTTTAAAGGTGGAGAACTAAACATGATGATGTGTATAGATTTCAAAATAAAGCTTCTACGATTGAACATTACTGAAATACTGCTACCATGGTTTCCTTTTCCATACAGATAGGAACAGTAAAATTGTAATATTAAAATTTTTCTTTAAAAGGAAACATTTTGAAATCATTATATTTCCTTAAATGAATTTTGTGTTCATTATGTAATCTAATTGTAAAGCTAACCAAAAGATAACTAAATTTCAAAGTTTATTTTAGTCATAATTCCATTATCATTCACAATAGGATATCTATCAGACCTTTGAAAGCTTCTCCTGACTATAAACTTGAAGTTGTTTTACCGAGGATAAAACAGCAATATAATTGTAGTCACCGTTACAATAAGTCTTTCAAAGATCCCTTGAACAATACAAAAATCAAAAAATATAATGATGGGGCTGGAGAGATGGAACACAACGGTCAGAAATATCTCACCGGATATTCTTCCAGAGAATAATGGTTTGGTTCCCGGTATCCACAACGAGTCTCATCACCAACTGTGACTCCAGTTACATAGAATCTGATGCCCTTCCTCTGGTCCCCATATGCACCACAGACATACATGCAATCAAAATACCATACATATAAAATAAAACAACAATTAAAAATTAAATTCTATTGATAAAATGAAGGTTTGTAATATATCTTTGTGTAGTGGATATTTCTCATTCATAAAAGCTAAAGTTATTTCATAAGAACTGTTAAGGCATTGGATGGATTCAAAAATTGTAGGCAGGAATAAACGCAACTGTGAAAAAATATCAGATCACTACTACATTCAGATTTTAACTTTTGTTAGTAATTTTTGTATATTTATTTTTGTTTCTGAATGGTTTTGTGTGTTTGCCTATGTTCCAAAAGCATGCAGTAAACAGAGGCCAATTTCTGGCAATTGTTTTCTTTTACTATGGGACTTCTTTTATATTTAATTTTATTTATATATTTATTTATTACAATTTATTCACTTTGTATCCCCGCTGTGGGCCCCTCCCTCATCTCCTACCAGTCCCACCCACTCTACCTCTTCTCCCCCTAAGCCCCTTCCCTAAAACCCTGGTAGGGGAGGAACTCCTCCCCTTCCATCAGGATTCATCAGGACTGGCTGCACTGTCCTCTGTGGCCTGGCAAGGCTTCACCCACCAGGGGGAGGTGATCAAAGAACCAGCCACTGAGTTCATGTCAGACACAGCCCCTGTACTTCTTACTAGGGAACCTCCTAGGAAACTGATCAGCCAATGGGCTTCCTTTGAACAGGAGGTCTAGGTCCTCTCCATACAAGGTCCTTGGTTGGAGTATCAATCTCTGCAGCCCCCCCCCCGCCCCCACTGGGCCCAGGTATGTTGGCTGCTGTTCTCTTTGTAGAGTTCCTGTCCCCTCCAGGTCTTTCTATCTCCCTCTTCTTCCATAAAGATTCTGGCACTCTGCCCAAAATTTGGCTATGAGTCTTAGTATATCCTACTTTGCCCTGGTGGGTACAGTCTTTCAGTGTTCCTATGTGAAAGTCTCCTGTCCTGCTGCTTGTCTTCTCCTACTTCCCATGTCTATGGCACACAGTACTATGGGACTTTTTAGAGTAATACTTGGGTTGTTAAGCTTGGTAATAGGCACATTGGTGAACTGATCAATCTTGGCACCTCATGACTCATCTTGATGGCCCCATATCTATGGAATTTTAGTGTTTAGTTTGTCTTTATGAAATATGACTAATTAAAGTCTTGAGTATATGTATCCATATTCTTCCATCTCATTAAATTCTTGTTTTTTTAAATCTGTGATTCTGAATTTAGCACCACTACAGCTCCATGTCTAAGTATTAAATTCTGAATTTATAAGTCATAATTTTCTGATCATCCATAATAGGAAGAAAAAGCATTTTGTAAAATTACAACAAAACCCTTGACGTTTAAAGATGCTTTTTAGTATTTTGTTAATAATTTTGTTTTCATTTGGGGTAGGATATCATTACGTCATTGCATAATTTTTCGGCTAATATTCAATAGCTCTCATGTGCAAAGTATCCCTTTCTCCAAACACCTCAGACTCTTGAATTATTGTACTTACTAGGAGGGTCCCTTTCTCTAGAACTTTGTTGTATGCATTTGAATGTTTAAATTACAATGGGAAAGTTAATTTCTTGATTTAAATGTGAGTTACAATTTTTCATCCAGTACAATTTTCATTACATTGAATATATTAAAAATAACTAAGTACTTTAAAAGTAATTTACAGATAAAATCAAATAAAAATCATTTTCTAAAAGTTTCATTTTTTTCCAAGTGTC
This sequence comes from Pachyuromys duprasi, assembly GCA_028658305.1. Taxonomy (NCBI): domain Eukaryota; kingdom Metazoa; phylum Chordata; class Mammalia; order Rodentia; family Muridae; genus Pachyuromys; species Pachyuromys duprasi. The sequence goes on from CM053743.1 coordinate 25,070,728, forward strand.
AGCAAAGGGATGAATGAGACATTTGAATTTCTGTTCATTGCAGGAATTACGATTGCAAATTGAGAACAAGAAACCAAATAATTACTCAAGAATAAAACATAACCTATCTGTGACTGGAAAACTTAAAGTTAAGTAGAAGATTATTATGGCTTTTAAATTATGTATGCTTAGGATTACATATACCACAACTGCTAAAATCCTATCTGTGATGCTGATAAAATTCCACCATGATGACTTTTCTTTATATAGATACATCCTTCAGTTCTTGAATTAAAAGACATGATATGCTAATCTATGTTGGGTCAATATATTAATTGTATTTGACAATACTTTTATGTTGTTATATATAGTTATTCATTTTATAGCATTGTAATATTAAAATGCATTATTCATGCTTTTAAAGATTTTTCTATAAGTATGTGTGTTTTAAATAAAATGATTAAAAATGCTGTTTAAAGTAAAATCATTTCTTTGCATTAATGGTGTCAAATGTTTCCATTAATCTTGTCAAAGAAGAGAAAACCCGCTTACCTCATTAAAGCCACAAAGAAAAATAAAAAGAATATTTATGCATTTGGAATGTCTTTATCCACTTTTTTCCCTTTTATTCTTCTCAGGGTAATCAATTTGGCATTCATATGTAACCATTGCAAATCCACCCTTCATCATTTTGACAAAAAATTTTTATCTTTAAATGCATATTCCACTCATTTGAACACTCCACCCTAAAATGCCCATAAACATTTCACAACTTAAAGCCATTCAATTCCTTCTCAGATTCTCCATAGTCCTAATAGTTCTAATATTGTTCCAAAGTTCAATTTCAACTCTCCACTGAGAACTAAAACAAAGCCCAGCAGTGTATCAAAGCAGATTCTGAGACTCATGACCAAACTTTGGGCAGAGTGCACTGAATCTTAGGAAAGAAGGGGAGATAATAAGATCTGGAGAGGAGAGGAGCTCCATAAGGAGAGCAACAGAACCAAAAATTCTGGGCACATGGGTCTTTTCTGAGACTGATTCTCCAACCAAGGGCCATTCATGGGTATTATCTAGATCCCTTGCTCAAATGTAGCCCATGGCAGCTCAGTATCCAAGTGGATTCTCTAGTAAGGGGGAAGAGGGACTGTCTCTGACATGAACTCAGTGGCTGACTCTTTGATCACCTCCCCCTGAGAGGGGAGCCAGGCCACAGAGGAGGACAATGCCACTAGACCTGGTCAGACCTGATAAGCTAGGGTCAGATGAAAGGGGAGGAGGACCTCCCCTATCAGTGGACTTGGAGAGTGGTATGGGAGGAGATGTGGGAGGAAGGGTGGATTAAGGAGGAAATGAGAGAAGGAGGCTAGATCTGGAATACAAAATGAATAAACTGTAATCAATATATAAAAATTAATTTTTTAAATCAAAAAACAAACTACTTTTAAGTTTCTATAGGAGGACTTCCTCTATCAGTGGACTTGGAGAGGAACATGTAAGGAGATGAGGGAGGGAGGGTGGGATTGGGAGGAAATGAGGGAGGGGTCCACAGCTGGGAAACAAAGTGAATAAATAATAATTAATGTAAAAAATAAAAGTAAAAAAGTAAACAAAATATATTTTGCTAAGATTAAATCTCTGTGCATGAACACATGTTAACATCCTATTTATTAAAAAATAAATTCTGTCTCTCTTGTATACTAAGGATTACTGAGATATCAATGAACTTTTAAGTGCAACATCAAAGTATTCCAGATTTGATATCAATTTTTAAACATATTTGTTAAGACTATAAATAAACTTTTAAATACCTAATGTTTTCACCTGTTTCAAAACTTGCTACTTTATATTAAAAGTTAACATCATTGATGTCATCTCTATAATTTAGCCATCTCACAGATACATATTTGCTTTTAGAAAAACAGAGGCATAATAATTTCTAGGGACTTTGAAGTCCATACAGTGATCCAAGGTATGGATGAGAGTGAGAGTGTAAAGTTTGTTTCATGCAATGAAAATACACTTCACTCATATTTTTTTTTAAATATAGAGGTATATGTGTGATGTTAATGCCTTCCTAATACCTAACAACAAGATGTTCCTGAGTTCTGATTTGATATTTTAAATGAGTACTCTATGTATTGTCTATGCAGAGGGTGACATAATTCAAAGATTTATAAACATCCACTTTTATCTTCACATATTTAAGTTGGGTTTATTTTGACCACAACTTTACTTTCCAATATCAAACATTTCACAGATCAAAGTTCATTCATGTTATTTAACCATTGTGAATGTTGGTATTAATGTCTACCTTAGCAAAATTTAGAACCACCTGGGAACAAAGTCTAAATAAAGAATTACCCAGCTCAGATTGGCTTCATGGGTATGGCTGTGAGGAGGTGATTTGCTTATGATCTCTGACATGGAAAGAGAGAGTCCACTGGGAGAGGCTTCATTCCTATTGTGTGAATCCTTAAATGTATAAAGGTAGAGAAAAGGGCTAAGCAAAAGCGAGCATCATGAATTAATTTTCTGCTGTAGAGTGTTTGCCACTGGTTGTTTCAAGTTCCTGCCATAATCTTTTTGCAATGATTGTTTGTAACCTGGAATTGTAACATAAATAAAATCCTTCTCTCATAAAGTTAATTTTACCAGGGTATTTTTCACAGAAACAGGAAAAATAAACTAGGTTAAAGATGCAATTATGGAATGAGTTTGACAACCTTGAATGGCTGAGAAGCACTTCAAAATTATTCAACACCATTATTCATCAGAAGAAATGCAAATCAAAATGATTTTGAGATGTTCCCTTACACCCATCAGAATGGCTAAGATCAAAAACTCAAGTGACAACACATGCTGGAGAGAAAGGCGAACCCTTCTCCATGCTGGTGGGAATGCAACTTTTACAACCATGGAGGAATCTCATAAAATTGGGAATAGCTCTACCTCAAGACCCAGCTGTAGCACTCCTGGGTGTATACGCAAAAGATGCTCTATTATACAACAAGGAAATTTGCTCAACTATGTTCATATCAGCATTATTTAAAATAGCCAGAAACTAAAACAACCCATACGCTCCTCAATTAAAGAATGGACACTGAAACTATGGTACATTTACAAAATAAAATACTAATCAGTTATTAAAAACAAGGAAAACATGAAATAATCAGGCAAATAGAGGGAACTAGAAAATATCATTCTGAGTGAGGTAACCGAGTCCAATAAAAACACACATGGTATGTATGCGTTTATAAGCATATATTAGCCATATAGTATCGGATAACCATACCGTAATTCACAGACCCAAAGAAGCTAAGTAACAAGGAGGGCCCAAGGGAGGCTGGATGTGAAGGGGAAGTGGAAAAAACAGAGGAAGTGCTCAAAAAGTGGGAAGAGGACAGGAGAGGGAGTTCTGAGGGGCATGAGGGTGCGTATTTGATGCTGCTAAAACAGGGAAGGGAGAATGATGACAAACGGTATGTAAAAAGAAGAGAAACCATGGCCTAAGGCATCTCTGAAACAGGCTAGAGACCTATGACAGGGTAGGCTTCTGAGAGGATTTGGGGGTGACTGTAGCAGAGATCCTATTAGAGAAGGACATGGAGACTGAGGAGGCTACCCTCTAACCAGAAAAGACTCCAAGTAGAGGGGAGGAAAGCACAAACACACATACAAAAACTTTGAGCCGAAATATATCCTGCCTACATGATGTACAGGGATAGAGACAAAAGAGAGCTTTAGGGAATGTCTAACCAATGCCTGGCCACAGCCTGGGAGAGAGCAAATCCTTAACACTGTTAAAGAGACTCTGCTCTGCCTGCAAACAGGAGCCTAGCATAGCTTCTGTTTAGAGGCTCTGTACAGCGACAGATTGAAACAGATGGCAAGACTCACATCTTAACACTAGGAAGAGTGTTGGAAGCCTTGTGGAAGAGGAGGAGAAAGGACAGAAGGATCCTTTACAGAGGGAATAGGACCTCCACAAGAAGATGACAGAGCCAGCTAGCCTGGGCATAGGAGGGCTTGCAGAGACTGAAACACCAACCAAAACCATGTGTGGACTGGACCTAGGCCCCCTACACATATACATACGACAGAAGTTTGGTGTTCATGTGTGTCCTCTAGCAAGGGGAGTGGGGCTCTCTCTGACAAGCACTCTTTACATGTTTCTTGTTCACTTCCCCTGGCAGGCTGCCTGACCAGGCCACTGTGGTAGATGCCTTCAGTACTGATACAACTTGCCCAGTTGGGAGGGGTACATGAGGGGGTTCTCCTTCTCTGAGAAGGAGGGGTGGGGAATA
>CM053743.1:25075513-25124256 GCA_028658305.1 Pachyuromys duprasi
GGGCTGGGCATGGGATGCAAAGTACCTAACCTGTGATTGATAACAAAAAATAAAAAAGTTAAAAAAAAAAAGAAAAAAAATATATTTATATCTAATATGTATAGAAAACAATGGGTAACAACTTCATTGATACTTGATAATAATTTAATGTCTTATAAATCTTGAGGCATTAGTGATTCAAAAAGACTGTGCTTTTAGCTAGCTATTTACTACTTCCTAAACTATTATAGAGATACATTAAAAACCTAGAGAATTTTTTTCAGAATAATGCCAACCTTAGTTATTATGTATTTTAATAAATAATTATTTCACTATTTGCAACATTCTCTGCCAGGTCTTTAAAGACTCTCATTTATGTAGTACAAATTTTAATTATGTTACATAAATGTTTTTCTTCTAATCCCAAGTGTTGGCTGTGGGAATTCACACTCAATAACAGCCTCCTGAGAGGGCGCAGGTTCCTTGTCAGCTGAAACATGTCTGGTGCATGGATCCTGTGTTTTGCCAGCTGCAAAACATCCTGGTGTAGACTTGGAGAAGGTATAAATAGGAGTGGAGGGAGGGAGGGAGAGAGACTCAGAGATAGAAAGAAGAAAGGTAAAGAGAGAAAGAGGGAGGGAGAGAGAGAATGTTTCATTTCAAGACTCTCCTACCACAGAGGGCCCCTGAAAGACTCTTCCTAGCAGTATATCAAAACAGATGCTGTGACTCATAACCAAACCTTGGGGAGAGTGCAGAAATTCATATGAAAGAAGGTGAGTTAGTCCGACCTGGAGAGGACAGGAACTCCACAAGGACCAAATATATCAGGGCACAGGGGTCTTTTATAAGACTATTTCTCCAACCAAGGACCACGTATGGATATAACCTAGAACCCCTGCTCAGATGTAGTTTATGGTAGCTCTGTATCTAAGTGGGTTCCCTAGTTAGGAGAACAGGGACTGTCTCAGACATGAACTCAATGGCTGGCTCTTTGACACCCCCCCCCCAAGGAAGGAGCCATAGAAGTGGACATTGTAGCCAGTTCTGAAGAGATCTGATAAACTGAGACCAGATGGAAGGGGAAAAGAACCTCCCCTATCAGTGGACTTAGAGAGGGGCAAGAAGGATATGAGGGAGGGTGGGTGGGATTGGGAGTGAAGGAGAGGAGTACAGCTGGGATATAAAGTAAATAAACTGTAATTAATATAAAAAATAAAAAGACTCTTCTAGAGAGAAATGCTTTGGAGAAAGGTTTAAGGTTTCTGTTGCCTCTTCTACCTGGTGGTTCTTGCTGCTACTTTTACTGTTACTATTGTTGATGGATTGTTGGAGTGCTGCTTTGCAGGTTTGCTGGATGGCTGTGTATACTAAGGATGAAGTGTGGAATTGCCCAAGAAACTATACCTAAAGAAGTCTACCACCCATATTTCTGCTAACCTTCTTTCTCTTCTGCCTAGGGTTGTGAGGTTGTAAGGGAGGTAGAGGATTAAGGAACCGCAAATAAAAAGTGGAGTTAAAAAATAAAATCCTACACTCTTTTTTTTAATTTAATTTATTTATTTTTATATCAATCACAGGTTAGGTACTTTGCATCCCAGGCATAGCCTCCTCCCTCATTCCCTCCCACCCTCCCACTCCCTCCCTCATCTCCCTCCTCCCCACCCCCTCCAAGTCCACCAACAGGGGAGGACCTCCTCCCCTTCCATCCAACCCCAGCTCATCCTGTCTCCTCAGGGCTGGCTGCAATGTTCTCCCCTGGGATCTAGCCAGTCTGTCACTCCCCGGCTTGTATGGGGGAGGGTCAAAGAGTCAGCCATCAAGATCATGACTGAAACAGTCCCTGTTTCCCTCACTAGGGTCTTCAGTCCCACAACGAGCTATCATGGGCCCCATCTGAGCGGGGGTTCCAGGCCACATCCACATATGGTCCTTGATTGTAGAAACCGTCTCCTACAAGACCCCTAAGCCCTGCTCAGTTTGGTCTTTGTGGAGCTCTTGTTCTCCCCAAGTCTCCCCAATCTCCCCCAGATCTATCATTACTTCTCGCCCTCTGCCAAAGTCTTGATGGCGAGTCTTAATATCTGCACTGATACATTGCTACATTGCCCCCCCCTCCCCCCGCCGCCGCCCAGAGGTCCTCCTTGGCAAAATCCTACACTCTTATAAGAGGATATTAGCTGTAAAGTAAATGCTAATCATGCTGCGAGCCACAGACTCAGAGAGGCTAGGTCACAAGGGTGAAAGTGGAGAACACAGGACTCTTACTGGGAGGGCAAGTACAATTAGGTTTTGTGGGCAGACTGAGGGTAGTTTGGGGATGGGAATAAGAAGGATTGGGTTTAGAGGGGATAAAGGAAGAGATTACTTGAAGAAACTACTGAAATTGGGAGCTTCTAGGGTCTCGAAGTAGATGCAATGGAAATTCCCTGGAATCTATGAGGGTGAACCTATATTAGACTCCTAGTAATAGGGGTCCTGAACCAGCCATCTTCTGTAAGGCAAGGCTTGTAGTTGGGTGGATTAGAACACCAACCCACCCACAAAATCGTTGACATAACATTTTCCCTGCCTGCAAGCTATGTTGAGGTAAAGTGGTACAGAAATTGTGGGAGTAGCCAAGTAATGTGGCAAGGCACCATGGATGGAAATATAACATATGTAGTTGACTTGATCTTGAAATTCAGAATACCCAAGGCTGTGAGAAATAATTTCTGTCGCTTATAAATAGTTCACCATGTTTTATAAAATAGCTTGAACAAATTATATTTAGACTGATAATTGTGTAAAGTGACTGGCTAAAAATATTGTTGTAATTGTCCATTAATACTTAACAGGCATTTGAAGTAGAAACATAGTAAAAGAAGCATATATGTAAAGTGAAAGATTCTATTGATAATTTAAGAAGTGAGTCGGCACATATGAGTAATGTGTAGATCGAGGGTTTAAAAGATAGGCAAAATAAGGATAACCTTTGACATAAAATATCATGGATATTTCTACCTTGAAATACTGTGGTAGGCTCAAAACTAGTGTGAAAAACAAACAAGTGAAAACACATTTTGAATTTTTAGAGAGAGTAGTTGATGAGTTAGTGATATGAAAATGTGCAGAGGTAAGAATAATATGCTATTTTGGATACATGATGAGAATAAAGATAAAAATCAATCAAAAATAGATTTTATAAAAAGAGTTAGATAACATTAAGGGGAAAAAAAAGGACTGAGTAAATGGGAAGATATGTCATGTTGATACAATGGACATTAAAATGGAAAATTTCACAAGATTCATAAAAGGACAGATGCAGTCCTACTTATCATATTTACAAGATCATAGCATTATTAAGAGCTTATTTATGATAAAATTGTACTCAAGGCATAAATTAGCAAAATGAAATATGAGGAAACTTATTCTATAAATTGTAATAATAATTCACATGATACAGTGCCTTTTCAAATGTGTGAAGGGGCAAATGTAAAAAATGATTAGAAAAAATGCTGGTGTATTATGTTCACAACATATGAAGACACAATTTCAACAATAACTAGGAGAACATTTAATGTTAAACGAGGCAATAGGAAAACTATATAAAATAATGTGTGAGCGCAGCCTATTCTGCAGTACAAAAATATCAAGCTCAGGTCTGGCAAGATGGCTGAGTGATTAAAAGTTCTTGTTAAATGGACAACCAGAGTTCCATGGGATTCACATAGTGGAAGGAGATATTTAACTCCCACAGGTTGCCTGTTGACATCCACACGTTCACAGTGGCATGCACACATACACACATCCTCAAAAACAGAAACAGTAAATGATTAAATAATATAACTATTTCATCTACATAAATGATAGTTATAATGCTTAGAACATAATCCATTGTACTATTTAGTGATTTCATATATAGTTGTATATAGCATATTATGACTATTCCTACCTATCCTACCTGATTTGTATTCTCACCTCTGTGATCTCCTTTTGCCTACATGTCCCTTTGTCATATCCATGCCTATTGTTTTGTGAAACACAGAGTTAGAGCAGCATTGCCCATGTAACAGTGGGTTTGGAACTATAGATTTGAACTATGCTGGTTTATCAATTGGTATAAAAGTAAAAACAATAACAGCCCCTACCTCAGGATTTATCAGGAGCCAAAAATCAAGCTACTCCTCAATCTATGATTGACTGATGGTGGGCTCAATCTTTTGTAGTCTTACAAGGTGAGTCACATTATGAGATCAGTACTGCAATGGCTACGTTTGCTTACATGACAATATATCACTGTCTTTATTCATATCATCCAACTCATCCATACTTGCCAACCGGCCCTCTAATATATTCCCAGATATTTAAAGAGGGTTGTGTAAATTTCCTATTTAAGGAAGATTGCATCCCAATCCTCTGGCTCTTAATAGTATATGTGCAGCATCCATGAAGTTTCCTGACTTTAGGTGTAGATCGTAGCATGCAAATGAATCTCCTGAAGCTAAGCACCCCATAGTTAACTTTTGTCTGTATTTTGACCAGTTGTTCATCTTGATAGCAGCTTTCATAATCTATAAAGCAAAACATCGTCGATGAGGGACGAAAATTTAACTTTTCCATGGATATGAGGACTCTGTATCTTACAGCAGAGCCCTGGCTCATGAATATTCACCACTGCTCTATCCACAAGGCATAATCTACAAAAGCAATTGATATGTTCTTCAAATCATAATGGGTAATGAAAATGTGGTATAAAGACATAGTGAAGTGTCATTCAGCCATCAAAGCACAGCGATATAATTCCTAAGCAGGAAGATACTTGCAATTGGTACCTTCTGGAAAAAGAAAAATTCATTTTCTCCAATTGAGTATCATTGGATATAACAGCTAAATTCCATGGTCAGGGCAAATGCCCAGGAGTAGATGACCAACACAAAATGGATACCTCACATTTTTTCTATTTTTTGTTTTATTTTGTTTTGTCTTATTGGTTTCCTATTGGTATTTATTTTTAGTTCGTTTAGATTTTTCCCTTTTTTCTTTCTTTTTTATTCATCTCTCCTATATTACATCCCATCTGTAATTTCTCCTCCCTCAATGCCTCCTAATTTTTCCACCATTTTTACTCTCTCCATATCCTGCACCTGTTCTGTTTCTCCTAAGGGGGTGGTGAAAAACAGATTTAATAAATTACAATAACAAAAGGCACAAACACTCATTTCAAAGCTGAATGAGACAATCCAATAGGAGGAAAAGGTTCCCAAGCACAGGCAAAAGAGTCAGAAACACCCCTTATTGTTGGGAGTTCTACAATAACACCAAGCTACACACCATCACATCTATTCAGAGGACATAGCTCAGAGAGAAAGGAAAAGAAAGAAAATAGAGTTGGGTAGTTAAGACTTTGGAAAAGGCCCGGGAAAATATGGGAATCTCCAGAAAGAATAAGATCAGAATACATTTTGTGGAAAAAAAAACTGACTTAAATGAAAAGAAAAATATGAAAAATTCAGGAAAATGGATAGTACTAAAATATACTGTCATGCTGAAATCTATACACCTAGGGAAGATAAGCAAGAAGAAGGACCCAGGTTGTGATGATCAATGCTTGCTTAGATGGACAAATGGGATGGGCATTGAATGAAGGAGAAAACAAGCAACAGGACAGGAGCCTACCAAAGAGGGCCTCTGAAAGACTCTATATAGCAATGTAACAAAGCAGATATTAAGACTCACAACCAGGCCTTCGGCAGAGGGCAGGGGATAATATGAAAATAGGGGGAGTTAGTAAGACTTGGGGAGAACAAGAGCTCCATAAATACCAAATAGATCAGGGCACAGGGGTCTTTTACGAGACTGTTTATCCAACCAAGGACCATGTATGGATATAACCTAGAACCCCCACTCATATGTGGCCCATGGTAGCTCAGTATCCAACTGGAGACCCTAGTAAGGAGAACAGGGACTGTTTCTGTCATGAACTCAATGGCTGGCTCTTCGACCGCCCCCCCCCCCACACACACACCGGGGAGGAACAGCCTAGCTAGATCCCAGAAGAGGACATTGTAGCCAGCCCTGAAGAGACAAGATAAGCTAGGGTCAGATGAAAGGGAAGGAGGTCCTCCCCCATTAGTGGACTTGGAGGGGGGCAGGGAGAAGATGAGGAGGGATGGGGAGAGTGGGAGGGAATGAGGGAAGGGGCTATGACTGGGATACAAAGTTCCTAACCTGTGATTAATATAAAAATAAAGTACATTTTAATATATATATATATATATATATATATACTGAATTTGAGAATCCAAACCTAGGAGACAAAATGCTCTGTTATTTCTTATTTTTTGCATATTACTCCCCAATATTTAGCTTTAAATGTAATACCTGAAGTAATTTGGAGGCATGAATGGAGAAAGGAGTCATGTAATGAGGGAAGAAGAGGCATTCACAAAAGAGTAATATCAATATATAGGAGATATGACGTGGAAATGGAAGAGTGAAGCTAATGTGGAAAAATAGGGGGTGGGGGGAGATAAATAAAACTTGGGATGTTTGAGTGCTTAGAGTCTCTTCCAAATTATTGTTTTAATATATATTTTATAGCTACTATGGAGAACATAAAGGTTACAGGATATAAATTATATATTACAAAATAGTACTTGTCAATACTGAAGAAAGAAAGGTAGCAACTGTACATACAGAAATAATGTGAGATCATTGGAGTCATTTAAATCAAGATTGTACTTAAAAAAATTACCATGCACATTTTTAGAAAAATAGGAAGATCATAAATTTGGGAAATAGCTTGAGATTTGCAATTTTCTTAATTTCTGTGATAGTTAATCTCTACCCAGAGATGGTGAGAACACTGACTTACTGAATACTGAACTGTTACCCCTAGAGGAGACTCGGGTTCTTATTTGCCTCTGGCTCCAACATTTTTATGAACTGATCAATAAATAATCTTCTTTTATGTATGATTCTCTTTAAAGACATTTCATTTAATAGGAGACATTGCTTTGGTAACATTAAATATTGCTGTAACCTGTGCACATAGCAGGAATATTCTCTGTAAGGTGCATCATAGCATTCTTGCATTTTTAAACATCGGTCAACATTTCAACTGTATGCTTGGGGGTGATTTAAATATAAAATCCCAACAGCGTCACAAACGGGAAGACCATAGCACTAAACATACTAAAAAGGGTACATTAGAGTTTTATGTGAAAACACAACAAAAGACATGACTTGCTGTTTTGAACTTCAACTGGAAAAAGAAAAAAAAAATAGCACCTAAGAATAAGCAAGGAAGCCCCTGAGAACTGACTCACGGACTATGGAGTTTACAAATGCATTTTAATGAGTAGGTAAATTAATATGTATAGAATCTCTTCATGGTAAAGAACAGTTTATCAATTTATCAAAGTCTACACCTGTTTGGATGGTGAGTTTTAATCCTAGCAGGTGAATCTTTCATTCCTCCTACCTTCACTTGTGTAAGCAGTGAACATAGAATAGGTAAATCAGAACCCATCTATAATTTCATGAAACAACAGGGTCAAATAAAGACATTAGCCTGAACATAAAGTGCGTCTGAACATAAAGTCCTGTAGAATAAGTACCTTGAAGACAAAGGGTCTTGCTTGGTATTGTTAAAGCCACAGGAGAAGAAATACACTTTGTGAGAAAATACATTCTTCTAACCACACATGGCTTAGGCAATGGAGGATAAAGGTATTACTGCATTTAGGTTTTTGTCAATAGTCAATACTTTTGATCTTCAGAGAGAAGTGGAAAAAAAATGAAAGAAAAAAAGATGTCAAATACAAAGGAGCCAAGGGTACAAGTAACACTAGCTCAAAATAAGTAAATAAATATATTTAAAAAACACCCCACATATAACTGAATTACACCAAAATTTCTAAAATCCCAGTAAAGGGGAAATATTGAAAACTGCAAGAAACAGGTATAGGTTACAGGGAAATAATGGTCCAAATAATAAGGCAAAAAGCTACTGATATGCTTTGTTTCTAGGACATAGAGATATCCATCTTTAATGGAGAAGAAAAATCTCTCCCTCCTGATTACCTTTTTGAGGATGGGGTTTTATAGTTGTCTGCCTGAAGAAACATAATGATTCCCTCACCAGTGATGGATCCTCAACGCTATAATAGCAAGTGACTGGGCAATACGTACTCAATGCTGTAATAGGGGCAAAGTACATCTAAAGGTAGAACATTTATGCCCCAGTATATGAAAGCACAGTATTGAACATAAGGTCAGATCCACGAAGATTCTACGATTTATAGGCAGAAAGAAGAGAAAATGAGGTTGAGAGATTTGTTTCTGGGTTAGAAGGCAGAGCAGGGAAGTGGAGAGATATAGTGGGAGGTGAATAAAATTCAGATACACTGTATACATATATGAAAGTTTAAATGAATAAAAAAATCTACTGTATTTTAAACTCAAAAACAGTATTAAATAGCAATTCAAATGATGACACATAATATAGATCAAGAAAGTGTCGAACAAGTCAATATAAAAGATAAGTATTTGTTCAATATATGCACACACATACACATATATAAACACAGGTACATTTTATATTTTATGTTAATATCTATAAAGGGCTTATCATTGCCTAATAAAAGTTATATATAACATGTCCTTACTGAATTTTACTTTTTTACAAGTATAATATGCATGACAGTAATGATTTAACTGAAAAAAATAGATCTATGTGAGAAAAAAGTTAACCTAAATTAACTCAGTATTAAATTTGAAGTAGATTTTATTAATTAGAATATGCTTAATATGATTAAATAATTAAAATTTATTTTAATAATTAAAAATTAACCAACAATTAAAATTATGGTGTGACCTTTCTGATGGAGCTCAAGGTCAGTTCATAATTACAAACAACATTACTTAGAATATACACATAGAGAGCTCCTAATTGTCTTCCAAAAATAGGCAAATGAATTATGAGTTTCCAGTTTTATGGAATACCTTCAAGATATTGAACATATATGCCAGTCAAAATTTTAGTTTGAAGTTAGATTTTGTGTATTCAAATACCCTCATTCAATGCTCATATCAACTACTAGTACTTAGAGAATGAAAAATTCTTACCCTTATTGCCTTTTAAAATACTGAGATAATGAAATAAATTTTTGTCCATCTTTTAGGGAAAGGAGAAGTTTATTTATCCTTTTTTTCTTTATTCATAGGAGATATTTGTGCCTTATGTCCATTTTTTCAGAAGCCATTTGAATTTTTTTCTAAATATAATCATTTATTTATTATAAGTGTCATTGTATTAAACATTAGAGGTTTTTGTATTATAATAATAATGTAATTATTTAACCCAAGAATCATTTCGTATGTTTATGTATTATTTCATATAAATTAAAATATGAAGATAATTTCTAGAGGTATATTATTTTAGAAATTTGATTCCAGTTTTGAATATACTGTGGTCAGTGATTATTTTTAAACTATATTTCCTATATTTATAGTATAGTTTATTGTTTGAGAATATAGATACATGAAATATTGTTCATTCAGGAATGCATAGCCAGAATAATTCCACTGATTTTTAAAATAAATATACAATAAGCTACCAATAAGAAAACATACAAGGCACATAAAAGTCTTTTCCATTAATCTTTCTTTTGAAATTTTAAAATAAACACATTTTCCATCTCTTTGTTCTGTCCAAACCCGCACACATACCCCTTCCCACTCTTCTTCAAATTCATGATAACATTTTTCATTAATCCTTAATATAAACATATGTGAATTTATATGCATATATATTCCTAAATATAACATATTCGGTCAGTACAATGTTCCATGTACACATGTTTTCAGGACTGAATGTGTGGCATCAGACAAGCAGCTCCTGTACTCCACCTTGGAAAAGGCTACTTCTGCTGGTCCCAGGTCAGTTACCTGTATTTTTTATGTAGCATTAGAAGCTCGTGGCTTTTCTGTTAGGCATCTTTTTTCATACCTTTTCATTTAGACATGTCCAAAGGTGTGATCCTTGGTTTCATCTATTTTGGCAGGCATAGCATCTATCATTACTAGGCGACCCAGAAGACCAAGGAGTTTGCTTTGAGTTTGTGACCTAAACTATTTTAAAAGATTTATTTAGAAGTTATTTTATTTCTTTTGGAAATTTAATACATTTTTTTTTCTGTTTCTATTGCTCAAAGCAGTAACAATGAACGGCATCTTTCATTTGCTAATTTTCCAAATAACACATTGACTGTTCCTAGTTATATTATATATTATATCGAATGTTGTTTTGTTTATATCTGCATTAAACACAGCTATATTTCTAATATCCACCAAGATGTCAATTTTCCGATTTGATCAGATTCAAATTTATTTCATCTTCAATGCTACTAAAAAAGTTTTTTTTTTTTTCCTGAGGGGCATGGGAGGAGATGAATGAGGGAGGATGGGATTGGAAGGGAATGAGGGAGGGGACTACAGCTGGGATACAAAGTGAATAAACTCTCATTAACATAAAAAATAAAAATTTAATTTTAAAAAAGTTTCTTTTTTCTCCAAGAATTATTCAGGCCAACTGGTATGGAATGGTTTTGCACTTACTGTATTGTTCACACTAGGTATAAATTCTACAGATTTTACATAATTTTTATAACAGTGTACCTCTAAGAAACCATTATTAATTTGAATACCCTGTTACATATACACACATGCACACAGTGTGACATTTTTGTTTCTCTGTTGTTCAGTCCTTTGAGTTAGTTACATTATGAAAAGCAGAATTCAGTGATTTTTTTCTGAAAATTAATGAATTAAGATACAACACTCTGATGAAAAAATAATTTTTAATGTCAATGCTTTATAATAAAGCAAACAGCACAACACATTCAGTTATGGTCTAAATAGCTTTTCTCTCTTCTTTAACACCCATGTCTAGAGGATTTTTAGAGCTGTGTTTCAAACAGTTACTCAAATTTTGCACAGCCTTCCAACAACATGTTATGGTTACTGAAGACAAGAGGCAATAATAGATTAATTCTGCAAGGGCTGAATATGCCATTAATAGCCATGCAATAGGCTTATCTGTGCCGACAAAGTGGCCCACTTTCATGTCTGTTCAATTAGAGATAATAGTTGAAGGCATTAATCACACATATTTTCAACAAAACTTTTCTCAGTTAAAGACACCCTGCAAATGATGTGGTCCAATGCACATCCGCCTATTAGGGTTGCTATGACTATAGTGAGTCTGATCTGAAAGACAGGATACAATCAGGCTGGGGACAATGAGTGGATTTTCATATTTAATGGCCTTGGCTTTCAGCTTGGAACAGCAAACTGAATAGCAGTGACCTAAAGATGACCTTCTGCTTTTCTTCTTTGACTTGTCCGTAGGAATGACAAGGCTTGGGATCCTGGGAGCAATACAAAACAAGGCATGTCCTCATGCACAAATGAAAATACCAGGGAACAGTCTACTCCAGAAAGCTTCTGTGAAGCTACTAATATGGAAGCTATTTATTATTATCTTAATTTGATCTTGTTTGGGGAAAATTTTCTAAGAAAACAATAGGGGTGTGATAATCACTGCAAACAGAAGTGGGAAGAGGATCAGAATTTCGCCACTATTTTTCAAATCTCTCTTGCTTTGGCTATTCTCATATACATAAAAAGAAGCGTTGTAGTAAAATTACTTAAAGTAAATCAAAATATAAATTAGGGTTTCCTTAATACCATAAACTTAGATGCATAACAAAAAGAAGCTGGAGACAAATGGGTTTCTTTTCTTTAAGTAGCAATGCAATGGCACATGAGAAATGCTTAGCTAAATCTGAAGTCAACCCTGGCCAAGGAGTACATAGTTATTCTTTCCTTTCTGTACACTGAGTAAATTTTTCTCTACTTGGAGAAGTTGGGCATTCTTACTTAAATTTTAACAGAAAATTTTCTTAAAAAATTATATACAAATTGTTCATCATTCTAAATTGAATATAAATGTTACTTTTATTAATATTATTATTTATTACAATTTATTCACTTTGCATCCCGGCTGTAGACACCTTCTTTCATCTCCTCCTGGTACCATTCTCCCTCCATCCCCCACCGAATTTCCCTCCTGTAGTCCACTGATAGGGGTGGTCCTCTTCCCCTACTCTGACTCTACCCTATCAGATTTCATCAGGACTATCGGATTCTCTTTCTCTGTGGTCTAGAAAGCCCATCTTGCCACAGGGAAGTGAACAAAGAGCAGGTAACCCAGTTCATGCCAGAGGCTGCCCCTGTTCTCCTTACTAGGGAATTCCCATGTAGACTGGTCTGTCCATTGGCTACATCTGAGCAGTGGGTCTAGGTTCTCTCCGTGCCTGGACCTTATTTGATTCATCAGTCTTTGCAGCCTGCCCTTGGCCCTGATTTTTGGTTCTGTTGGTCTCCTTGTGGAGCTCCTGTCTTCTCCAGGTCTTTCTGTCTCCTCTTCTTCCATAATATTTCCTGCACTCTGCCAAGAATTTGGCTATGAATCACATTGTATACTTCAATACCATGCTGAGTAGAGTATTTCAGAGGTCCTCCGTGGTAGGTTTCTGTCTTATTCCCTGTCTTCTCCTACTTCCAATGTCTATCCTGTCTGACCTTCTGAATGAGGATTAAGCATTTTCCTTAGGGTTCTCCTTGTTTTTAGCTTTTTTAGAACTTTAGATCTTAGTATATTAATCCTACGTCATTTAGCTAATATCCACTTATAAGTGAATAAATGCCATATGTGTCTTTCTGCTTCTGGGTTATATCACTCAGAATGATTTTTTCTACTTCCATCTATTTATCTTCAAATTTCATGATTTCCACTTTGTTAATTGCTCAGGATTATTGTGTATGTACTACAACTAACGTATCCATTCCTCCATTGAGGTACATCTTGGTGGTTTCCAGATTCTGGCTATTACAAATAAAGCTGCTATCAACATAGTTGAGAAGATACGCTATTGAATGGTGGGATATCTTTTTGGTGAATGACCAGGAGTGGAATAGCTGGATCTTGGAGTGGCGCTATTCCTAATTGTCTGAGAAAGCACCAGATAGATGTCCAAAGAAGTTGTACAAGTTTACATTCCCACCAGCAACTAAAGAGGGTTCCCATTTCTCCACATACTCTCCAGTATGTGATGTCCACTGAGTTTTTGATCTTAGCCATACTGATGGGTATTAGGTAGAATCTCAGGGACGTTTTGATTTGCATTTCACTGATGTCTAAGGATCTTGAACATTTCTTAAGTGTTTCTCTGCCATTATATATTCCTCTTTTGAGGACTTTCTGTTTAGCTCTGTACCCCATTTTTAAATTTGATTACTTGGTTTGTTGGTGTCTTGAGTTCTTTACATATTCTGGAAATTAGCCCTCTGACAGACATAGAGTTGGTGAAGATCTTTTCCCAGACTGTAGACTGTCATTTTTTTTTATGCTTACAGTGTCTTTTGCTTTACACAAGATTTCAGGATGTCCCACTTATTGATCGTTGATTTTAGAGCGTGTGCTATTGGTGTTCTGTTCAGGAAACTGTCTCCTATGCCAATGAGTCCAAAGTTCTTCCCCAACACTTTTCTTCTAATGGATTTAGTATGTCTGTCTTTATGCTCAGTTCTTTTGCAAATAATTATGAATATGGATCTATTTGCACTTTTCTACATGTATATATACAGTTAGACTAGCACAGTTTTTTGAAGATGCCATATTTTTCCACTGTATGTTTTTGGCTTTTATAGTCAAAAATCAGGTGTCCATAAGTGTGTGTATTTATTTCTGGATCTTTGATTTAATTCCAGTGATCCTCCACCCTGTTTCTATGCCAGTGCTATGGAGTTTTTAATTTAGTATTGCTTTGTACAGCTTGAGACCAAGGATAGAGATACCCCCAGATGATCTGTTGTTGTACAGGACTGTTTTTTAACAATTCTGGGTTTTTTGTTTTTCTATATGAAATTAAGAATTGTTCTTTCAAGTACTGTAAAGAATTGTGTTGCATGGGAGGAGATGAGAGAGGGAGGGCAGGACTCAGAGGGAATAAGGGAGAGGGCTACAATTGGGATACAAAGTGAATAAACTATAATTAATATAAAAAATAAAAATGGAAAAAGAATGGAAACTCTCTGGGAAGAAAAACAGGTGAAGAGAAGAGGGTGACAAGATAAAGTAATAAGGGCTTGAACATGATCAAAGTACGTTATATATGTAAGTTAAATTGTCAAAACTAATTAAATTAAAACTTTTTAATCTTTCAAAGGAAAAACAGAATTGTGTTGCTCTATAGTACAGTTTGAGATCAGAGATTGAGATACCTCCAGAAGACCTATATATGATTGTTTTAGTTATTCTGAGTTTGTTTTGTTTTTGTTTTTACATTTGAAAGTGAGAATTTTTCCTTCAATATCTACAAAGAATTGTTTTGTTATTTTGATGGGAAGTGCAATGAATCTGTAGATTGCTTTTGGTAGGATGGCCATTTTCATTATGTAAATACTACTGATCATGAGAATGGGAGATATTTCCAACTTCTGATCATCTCTTTAGATGCCACCAGAGCATTTGAAAAAATACAACATCCATTCATGTTTAAAGTTTTGGAGAGATCAGGGATACAAGGCACATACCTAAATATGTTAAAGGTAATATAAGCAAAGCAATCCTATAGCCAGCATCAAACTAAATGGAGAGAAACTTAAATCAGTCCCACTGAAATCAGGATCAAGGCAAGGCTGCCCACTCTCTTCATATCCCTTCAACATAGTACTTGAAGTCTGAGCTAGAGCAATAAGACAATGAAAGGAGATCAAGGGTATACAATCCAGAAGGGAAGAACTCAAAGTATCACTATTCACAGATGATATGATAGTATAAACGCATGACCCCCAAAATTCAACCAGAGAACTCCTTCAGCTGATAAATACTTTCAGCAATGTGGCTGGATTCAAAATTAACTCGAAAGAGGAAGAAGAAGAAGAGGAGGAGGAGGAAGAGGAGGAGGAAGAAGAAGCCCTGTATACAAAAGACAAAGGCCGAGAAAGAAATTAGAGAAACAGCAATCTTTACAATAGCCACAAATAAAATAAAGTGTCTTAGTGTGACTTTAACCAAGTAAGTGAAAGACCTGTATGAAAAAAAAAAACTTGAAGTCTATGAAAAAAGAAATTAATGAAGAAATCAGAAGGACAGATATTTTACCATTAATGATTGTTTCATGGTAGTTATAGAATTGAACATGATCTTTGAGTAAAACCAAATCCAGTGATCACAAATAAAGAACTGTTAGTGCCATGGTATTTTTGATAGATATATAAAATTTAGTAACTTCTGTTTTAAAATTACACACATATATATATATATATATATAATATACTCTAAGTACCTAACTTCAATTATATATTAACATATGTTAGTGATAATTACATGCTACATATACATATATTTCTAAATTATATTTCTATTATATAAGTAATATATATATAATTCCAAAAATATAAAAAAAGATTAAACCCTAAAGTAGTTCTAAGATGGTATAGGTGTTCACTAAAAGCACATTACCACGGGAAGTTAATCTGGGTTGTGAAACAAAGAAATCACAGGAGATAAAGCATGAACAATGAAATTTGCCTTGACATCTACACATGTCTGTTTAGTTTCAAAAGATTCTTTGAAGTAAACTTATGTGTTTAGCATGTGCTGAAAACCCAAGTTTTATTTTTGTCACATTTTGCTTTTATACCAGTTATGACCTTTGCTTTATTTTTTTGTTATTGTTGTTGTTAGCTGTAATTTTACAAAACATGAAAGTAGAGTGCAAATTTTCATCACATCTAAAGTAGTATGACATTTTATCTACTACTTTGAACTTAGGGTAAGTAAAAATATGCAACCATATATGAAAAAAATATTTTGGGGGGCCTCATGATGAAAGAATTAGTCGTGCTATTGACAAAGCATTGTTGTTGATGAATAATGTAAGGAGCAAAGTTAATATATATGCAAGTGGGTATACAATAAAATTTGAAAAAAATTAATTTTCACTTTGGTTTTGTTTTATTAGCTATTTGAGAGCTTTATACATCAAGTTATGATCATATTCATACATCCTAATTTTTCTTATATATATATTATATATACAATAATAATAAAATATACATCCATTGTTCTTCATTCAACTACCCAAATTTGTGTCCTTTTCAAATATCAAACATACAAAGAAAAGAAGGAAGATTAAAAGCTAAACAACACAAACAAAGAAACACGCAAAAACATCAAAATCACTTGTATTTCCTAAAGACTCTTTGTCTATGCTCTTTCAGAAGCCTCAGGTAGCTCAGTTGGTAAAATACCAGCCTTTAAATCTGGAGGTCTCAGCTTCAAAAAAGACCCTCTCTGCTCTTTCATTGGAGGAACATATCAGTGGTTAATCTCTCTGAGAAAAGGTATTCTTCCTGTCTCAGAAAGTAAAAATTGCTGATAGTCTTGTGATTAATGGTGAGGAATTATACTCAATTTTGATTGTGACGTATGTGTGTATTTCTGAAAAATTTTGTAAAGACAATATGATGAGTCTCTTTTTCTTGTCATTGTGTATATGGTTTAGGGGTTGACCAATTTGTATTGGACAACCAATTTGGGGCTGATATCTTAGAGGTGCTTTTTAATTTTCACCAGTTGCCTGTAGTTCCTGGTCCAAGGCATGCTACCCTGTGAGATTTCCCCCTTTCATATAAGCCTGGGTATTGCTGGGTATCTCTCCTACTTCAGATCTCATTTATGCAGCCGTTTCTAAGGATTGTTTCACAACGGATATTCTGGTATTCTGGCTTCTACACTCTTTCAGTCCCCTCTTTAACAATGATCCCTGAGCAAGAGATACAGGAGCTGTGATTTAGACGTATCTACCTATTGAGGCAAGGGGTCTCAACTAATCATTTATCTCGGCATCTTCCCCACATGTAGTCTGTGATGGTGCCTGTTTACTGCAAAGAGATGTTTTGTGAATGTTTTGAGGGCCATCAGCTGCATTTATCCGTGAAAATAAAATAAAATTTAGAATGTAGATTTATGTTGGTTTAATAAAGCAGTGATGGTAGATTATCTTCTGAGATCTATTACTTATTAGGACTAGCCACAAGTAGTTGGATATGTTAGTAGTGCCAGGCACTGTGTCTCTCCTGTTGCGGTGGACCTTAAGTCCAATTAGACTGCTCTTGCTTGGCACCAACATAGGACTACCACTGATTTAGCTTTTATGAATATCGTGTTCTGCTAGCTATTGTTGTAGTTCATAGGTGTCACAGCTGGATAGTAGCATTAATTGCTTCCCTCTCTTGGTAGCTTGCATAGTATTTTTTCTAGTGGGAACTAGACATTATCACAAGAATCAGAACCTAACAAAATCTCCAAAAGCAGGCATGAGAAATATCATTTAGAATGGTTGGTCATGATAGTACAAATACTTGCTGAATAATGTAGACTATAGCTGCTGCCTTGTTTGCCTTTCAGAGGTTGAAGGGAAATCCCTCTTTCTGTAGTTGTACAGTTAGACATAGGCGTTAGACTTTTAAAGTTGGATCTAACAATTTTTATTTTGAGAGAAATACAAATACAAACCTGAGTTAAACATATTTTTTAATTACACATTTTCGCAGAGCATTTGGTAGATAAAATGTGAAGCCTAGGCACCATGATGTATACAACTCCTCAGGAAGAAGAGTTTGGTGAAAACACCACACATTTTACTGAACACAAACGATGATCAAAGGTGAACAAAACCAAAATCTCAACAGAGATACATTTCAGCATCCATGAAACATATCAATTTATTAATGTAACTAAATATCCCACATCGATTTTTCTGATGTGTCAAAGATGTCATTAACTAGAACACATGAATATTTTGAGCACTGTCTATGAAATTCAATAAAAATATTATTAAATAGTAAAATGACACATATATATATAACAGAGACTAAATATTAAACTGTACAAAAGAAGCCAAAAAAACTGGTAGGGATAATATGAAAAACAAGATAAAATAATAAGTTAAAAGATGGAATACTAACTGATTTAATGTGTCTGGTGTTATGTTGAGGTCTTTGATCCACTTGAACTTTAGTTTTCTGCAGGGTGATAAATATGGATCTATTTTCATTTTTCTGCATATAAACATCCAGTTGGACCAGCACCATTTGTTGAAGATGCTGTCTTTTTTCCATTGGATGCATTTGGCTTCTTTATCAAAAATTCAGTTTCCATAGGTCTGTGGGTTTATTTCTGGGACTTCTCTTCAGTTCCATTGATCCTACTATTCTGTTTCTATGCCAATACCATACAGTGTTATAACTATTGCTCTGTAGTGCAGCTTGAGATCAGAGATGGAGATACCTCCAGATGATCTGTTGTTGTACAGGATCGTTTTGGAAAATCTGGTTTTTTGTTTGTTTGTTTGTTTGTTTCTCCACATAAAGTTGAGAATTTTTCTTTCAAGGTCTGTAAAGGATTGTGTTGCTATTTTCATAGGAATTGCATTAAATCTGTAGATTGCTTTTGGCAGAATGGTCAATTTCTCTATGTTAATCCTACTAATCCATGAGCACGGGAGATCTTTCCATCTTCTGATATCTTCTTCAATTTCTTTTTTCAGAGACTTGAAGTTTTTCTCAAACAAATCTTTCACTTGCTTGGATAGAGTCACCCCAAGGTACTTTATGTTATTAGTGGCTATTGTGAAGGGTGTTGTTTCCCTAATTTCTTTCTTGGCCCTTTCATCTTCAGTGTACAGGAGGGCTTCTGATTTCCTTGAGTTGATTTTGTATCCAGCCACTTTGCTGAAGGTGTTTATCAGTTGAAGAAGTTCTCTCGTTGAATATTTGGGGTCGCTCATGTATACTAACATCTGCAAATAGGGATACTTTGACCTCAACTATGTTCATAGCTGCTTTATTCATAATAGCCAGAACCTGGAAACAACCCGGATGTCCCTCAGTTGAGGAATGGATACAGAAATTGTGGTACTTTTACAGAATGGAATACTACTCAGCAATTAAAAAGGAGGAAATCATGAAATTTGCAGGCAAATGATGGGACTTGGAAACAATCATCCTGAGTGAGGTATCCCAAAAGTAGAAAGATGCACATGGTATATACTCACTTATATAGACCTATAAGATAGGATAAACATACTGCAATCTATACAACTAAAGAAGATAAACAAAAAAGGGGACCTGGGGTAAGAGGATTAATCCTTACTTAGAAAGTCAAATGGGATGGACATTGGATGTAGGAGAAAACAAGTAGTAGGACAAGAGCCTACCACAGGGGGCCTCGGAAAGACTCTACCTAGCAGAGTATCAAAGCAAATATTAAGACACATAACCAACCCTTTGGCATAGTGCAGGAATCATATGAAAGTAGGGGGAGTTAGTATGACCTGGAGGGGACAGGAACTCCACAAGGACCAATTATATCAGGGCACAGGGGTCTTTTATGAGACTGTCTCTCTAACTAAGGACCATGAATGGATATAACCTAGAACCCCTGCTTGAATATAGCAAATGATAGCTCAATATCCAAGTGATTAAACTAGTAAGTGGATCAGGGACTATTTTGGACATGAATTCAATGGCTGGCTCTTCGATGTCTGGGATACAAAGTACATAACCTGTGATTAATATGGAATAAAAATGTTAAAAGTAAAAAAAAAAAAAGAAAAAACCGATGGAATACTTTGCCCTTCTACAACAACATATCCATGGATACTCCTTTTGGTAGTGATGATTTGTAGACTGGGGGAAGGGCATGCATGGAAAAGAGGGAGGGGTGCTAAGATCAGGAAGGGCAGAAGGGGGGGAAGATACAGGTAGGATGCGGGGTGAACAAACTGTAATTAATAAAAAATTTTTAAAAACGTAGAAATGTTATGTGAATATGTTTTTGTTTTAATCACAGATATGGGATATGGGCTTGCTTCAGGTTGTACACAGAAGCTGACTACCATTTTCCTTCTGCTCTAGCATGAGCATGATTTTACCAGCTGAGGCTAGTTTACATTTGGAATTATTGATAAGTTATGTGAATGTCACTGCCTTGAGAGGGTAAGAGGAGGCAGTTACTGATTGCTGCTCCCATGCTGCTTCCAGGCTGCTCCTGCTGCTTTTGCTGGTTGCTATTTGCTCCTGCTGCTGGTTACTGGTTGTTGCTGTTTACTGGTTGGAGATATCCTGAAAACAAAAATCACATTCCCCACAAGGAATCTGATGCCCCTTATCAGCAGGAAGTAGTCTAATGCTATCAATGCCCCCTTTTGACTCTAACTTTCTTTCTCTATTCCCAAGGTTTGGGGAGGTGGAAGGAATCAGGTTGATGTAGGAAAGTAGAATAAAAAAAAAATCAATGAAGTAGCCAAAGGACTTGTTACAAGTAGTGTCCAGATGTAAGGCTAGGCAGAATGGAAATTTTGATTTCTAATGCCATAGAAGAGATAGCAGGGTAAATATTTTGTTTCAACACATCAGCAAAAGTTTTGTTGTACTGCTGCTGCTATATTTTTCCCTGCTTTGCTCCCAGAGGAGATTTTCTGTTTTTTGTTTGTTTGTTTTGTTTTGCTTTGCTTTGTTTTTTTATGCTTCCTATAATCCATCTCAAAAATGGTTAGAATAATGGCTGAGCAGTTTGAAAACTGCACGTGGAAATGAAGGAATCTGGGAAACAAACAAACAGAAAGGATGAAATGGAAAACTAAAAGGGTCATTATATTATCTTACTTTTGAAAGGTTTGCAGAGTTGCCCGTTCAACTGGAAATTTTACGAGTATTTGTGGTAGCACTTGGGAATACAGTGATGCTGGAAAAGGAAGAACAAAAAACGTTCAGACCTGGTAACTGAGACAGAGAACAGGAGCTTCTCACAGGTCTAAAGAGGGAAGCAATCCAGGCTGCAAGGCAGATCCCTGGTGCTGCACAGTTTCAGTTTCTAGCACACATACACCCTGGGCAGGGCAGGAAGTCAGATGTGCAGGGTGCCATGCAGGGTGACAAAGTTAAAGAAAAAAATATCTGTTTCACAAGCAAGCATTAATCTTGGACTAACTGTACCACCAGAGGTTGTACAGAGATTGTATGTACAAAGATTGATGTACAGGTTGCCTGAGATTTCAAAATCACCATCAGTTTTCCCAGTAATCCATACAGCACATGCCTGCTAATAGTGCAGATGAGGATTATTATGAGATAGCATGGCATCCTAAAAAAAATGATACATCTGAGGCAGTTTAAAGAGGTCATGATTTCCTATAAAATACATTCACCTTACATAAAAACAAATGTTAAGTATCTGGGCTACTCAAAATAGAATTATTATCCAATATTGGAATTGTATGGTGACAGTCGTGCTAGAGGCCAGTCTACAGTTAGTTACAATGGAAAAGAGGTAGAGGGGGGAAGCTGTGAATATTGAACAATGAAACACAGCAAGGAGTATGCACGTTTTCAAAGATCAATTGCTAGTTGAAGGATAATATTTTGATTTAGAAGAACATATTTGATTGATGGTGCTGATATAGAACAATGCCACTGAGTATCTTTAAGAGCTTGGGATAAAGTTGAAGTGCCCAGGAAAATGTCCACCTCATTTACTAAGACTATAAAAGGCTCTGAAGAAGCCTTCACAGATTTCTTGCAAAGATTGGTTGTAGCTGTAAACAAAGCCTTATCAGACCCTGATGCAAGAAAGGTGTGAGAATCCGTTGCGTTTTCAAAGACCAAACTTAAGAGAGTTTTTAGACCATTAGAATGAGTGAGTAGAGCCAATGAACAAGTGGATAATTTGTCCTCATGGGGATCTTTCGAGTATCATAAGACAGGCTATTGCCTGCTGCTTCAGTTGAGGAAAGTTCAGTCTTTTATAAATTGTTACCAACACCTGTGATTGATATAAAAATAAATAAATTAATAAAAAAAACAAATTGTTACCAAGACAATGAAAGCCTCGAATCTCAAAATTAGGAACTTTGTGCCAGAGAAGTGACCAAACCATTTCTCACGGCAATGGGTTTTCCAAAAGAACCCCTAGGTTTCCCAGGGTTTTCAGGCAAGGGTTACCATTTGATCAATGAGTGCAGGACTAAAGGCAACCTCTGTGGTCATAAAATGAAATGGAGGGCCTGGCACCTTGAGGCCGCAAAACAAAAAGCATAAGCTGTTTCTGACACGAGCAGCTGAGTATCACCAGGTTATAGAAAAAACCTTGACCACTGACCTATAAAAGCATTTAGTTCATCAAAACTGTCTCTGCATAAGTCCCACTAAACATAGTATAATTAATGGCTTAAAGCAGAAAGGGAAATTGTAGTGACTTCTATAAAAATGCAGAAATACCCAGGATATGAATTAAATAAATTGTAACAAATGATAATAATAATAACTTTAAAATGCAGAAACATTCTGTGAATATGTTTTTGTTTTAATCCCAGGCATGAGATATGGGGCTGCATCACATTGTTCACAGACGCTGAGTATGAGTTGCACCCTGCTCTAAGGTGGCATATAGGTGCATCCAGGGGCATGATTTTTGCCAGTTGAGGATAGTTTATATTTGGAATAGTGGGTACTCTTTAGAGAGTATATTAATGCAAAAGGTGCTGAGAGAAACAGAAGAGGCAGCTGCTGTTCTCCTGCTGCTGCTGCTCCTATTGCTGGTGGCAGGGTTGCTGATTGCCCCAAGGAGCTCAATGCCCCTAATCAGCAGAAAGTGCTCTAACACACTGATATCCCCTTTCCCTTCTAACCTTCTTTCTCTCCCACCTAGTGTTGAGGAATTGGAAGCAAGAGGGTGTTAATTAGGGGCGTTGAGCCTTATCATATCTGGTAGGAGAACATGATGTAATTGTTTCAATTAAAAACATTTTTAAAATGATGAAATGTATTATCAGATTGCTTGATTTTATAAAATATGAAACCTAACACATAAAATAAAATATGTAATAATAAAAATACTAAGTGTACCTAAATGATTACTCAAAGGAGAATGAAGTACCACTAACCTCAATGAAGAGTACAACATCACTTATTGTCAGAGGCTGCGGTGAAAACCATTTGAGCTGCATAAATGAGATGACCCGAGATAAACTCATCTGAAGTGATGCAAGAAAAAGGAAAGTGTTCTATAAGCATATGTAGAGTGACAAAAGAAAATGATCTTCCAAGAACTGATTATGTATCATACATATACGTATACACATAAATGCACATATGAATATATACATATAAATGCATGTGAATGATATGTTCAAGAATTTCTACAAACCCAGCGCAAGATAAAAATAAAAACACACACAGCTAAACACACAGTAAAGTATCTTTTTACTTTATTTTTTATTACATTTTTATTTTTTATATTAATTACACTTTATTCGATTTGTATTCCAGCTGTAGCCCCCTCCTTCATTCCTTCCCAATAGCACCTCCATCCCTCATCTCCTCCCATGCCCCTCTCCAAGTCCACTGACAGAGTAGGTCCTCTTCCCCTTCTATCTGACCGTAACCCCATCAGGTCTCATCAAGACTGGCTGGAAAGAACCCAGATGTCACTCAGTTGAGGAATGGATACAGAAATTGTGGTACTTTTATACAATGGAATACTACTCAGCAATTAAAAATGAGGAAATCATGAAATTTGCAAGCAAATGGTAGGACCTGGAAACGATCCAGGTATCCCAAAAGCAGAAAGATGCACATGGTACATACTCACTTATATAGACCTATAAGATAGGATAAACATACTGAAATCTATACATCTAAAGAAGATAAACAAGAAAAAGGACCTGGGGTAAGAGGATTAATCCTCACTTAGAAAGTCAAATGGGATGGACATTGGATGTAGAAGAAAACAAGTAGTAGGACAAGAACCTCGGAAAGACTCTACCTAGCAGGGTATCAAAGCAAATATTAAGACACATAACCAACCCTTTGGCAGAGTGCAGGAAATCATATGAAAGAAGGGGGAGTTAGTATAACCTGGAGAGGACAGGAGCTTCAAAGGGACCAAATATATCAGGGCTCAGGGGTCTTTTTTGAGACTGTCTCTCCAGCCAAAGACCATGAATGGATATAAACTAGAACCCCTGCTTGAATATAGCAAATGGTAGCTCAATATCCAAGTGGGTACCCTAGTAAAGGGAACAGGGACTATTTTGGACATGAACTCAATAGCTGGCTCTTCGACCTCCCTGCCCCCGAGGGAGGAGCAGCCTTGCTAGACCACAGAAGAGGACATTGCAGCGATTCCTAAAGAGACCTGATAAGCTAGAGATAGACGGAAGGGGAGGAGGTCCTCCTCCACCATTGGACTTGGAAAGGGGCAGGGAGGAGATGAGGGAGGGAAGGGGGGATAGGGAGGGAATGCGGGAGGTGGCTACAGCTGGGATGCAAAGTACATAACCTGTGATTAATATAAAATAAAAATGTTAAAATTTAAAAATGAAGTATGTAAAATAGAAAACAGGGCATAGTCACATTGAATATCATGGAGAATTGTAATCTACCAACAAAGAAATATTATGTGCACACTCACTGCTGGCTTTTTTATTGTCCACTTTCTGTGAATTTAAATATTCACGGAATTGTATAGAAAAGTATGCTTGATCTTAGAGTAGCACCATCCTGTAATGTTTTATACAATGATGAGAATGTTTGAAAATACTCTGTTCACTATGTAAGACCCATATGGATGTTGAGCAATTAAAATGTGGTTTGGGCATTGAAGTTTAAAAAAAAAAAAAAAAAAAGCAAGACTGGCTGCATTGTTTTCCTCTGTGGCCTGGCAAGTTTGCTTGGTCCTCAGGGGGAGGTGATCAAAGAGTAAAGTTTCTTAAAATTAAAGAGGACTGGAAATTTTTGAAGCAGTCAGAGGGAAATAAAGGGGCAAGGAGATGATGGAGGGTGGATTGGAGGGAATGAGGGAGGAGGCTACGTAAAGTAAATAACCTGTGATAAATGCAAAAAATGAAAATATATAAATAATAATAATAAAGTCATATGCAAAGAACATTGTTAACTTATCAAAAAGTATCTCAGTAAAAACACAGGAAAATACGAAAACAATCTGATACTATTCACTGAGAGAAAAAAAAGAAAGTTAATACCCTTAAAATTCATTTTAAATTCCACATTTCACTCATACCTATAATATGAATTTTCATAAGACACTCTGAAACTTATAATATTGGTTGGAATATGGAGACAAAATATCCCCATTTACAATCACAAAGATGCAGGAGAAAAAATAAGGAAAAAGAGAACAGAGTAAATAGTAATGAATAGTGTTAGGATAAAGGAGCATGGAAGCAGCCATTTTCTGATTTTTAAGTTCTTTTTTTATTGAAAATAGGTTCTTCTCTCATATAATACATCCTGACCACGATTTCCCCTCCCTCTACTTCTGCCATCCTTCTCCTATTTTCACTCTTCCTCGAATCTCTCCTTCTGTTTCCTTTCTGAAAAAAGAAGGCTTGCAAAAGTTAACAACCAAATATGACAAAATAAGACACA
Source organism: Pachyuromys duprasi (assembly GCA_028658305.1). NCBI lineage: Eukaryota > Metazoa > Chordata > Mammalia > Rodentia > Muridae > Pachyuromys > Pachyuromys duprasi. The sequence continues at coordinate 25,101,059 of CM053743.1, forward strand.
TGAGACAATGAAAGCTCTCATATTGAGTTTTGACAAGGCAACCCAGTGGGAGAAAAACAGTCTTAAGAGCAGGCAAAAGAATCAGCTACACATCTGCTCTCACTGTCTAGATTTCCACAAAAACACCAAGCCAACAGCCATAACATATGCATTGAATAGCTGGTACTTCCTGGTCCAGTCTCTGTGAGTTCATATGAGCCCTGCTTAGCTGATTCAGTGGGCCATGTTCTAGTGTCTTCCACCCCTTCAGACTCCTACAATCTGTCCTTCCCCTCTAACTTCTCAGAAAAATAAGTTGGGGTATTATCAACATTGGAAGCTCCTAGCATAATTCATAAAATGGTAGCTTATATTAATTTCTAACAATGCGAAATACTTAGAACTTATGGTTAAGTTTATTAATAAAGTAATATTAAAATATTAACAAGTAATAATAAAATGATATTTGTATTGCTTATGGGTAGAAGAATATTATAATAATATGTGCAGCTCCCTTATTACCAGCACAGACCTTTCTGTATAGATGTTTCCTGTGTACTTCCCTTATAGCACATTTTCAGGCATGCTTCTACTCTGAGATCAAAAAAATGCAAAGTAGACAATGGTTCCTTTTTAATCCCTCCCGCCTCAGATAACGCTTACTTTAATGACATTTTCAATAAAGCATAGGTAACCACAAGTAAGTTCCACAATTGTATGGAATATGTTTACCTTATTAGGGCAAAGTTTCTGCCAATGCCATTGGTCAAACACATGGACCAGAGAATATTTCATCTGAAAATGTGGAACTATATTATTTGGAAAAATATTTCCAGAGCAATATATGTTCCATGATGAATGGATCAGCTCAAGTAAAGTGACAGAGGAAAAGATCCTTACTGGTTAGTATAATACAATTTGTAGGGTTTGGTCCTTCCAAAGAAAATCAATGATCACAATTGTGGGATTTACAGATGTTAAAAATACATCTTGGATGGATGCAAAATACAATTTGTTTACCATTGAGTCTCTCTATGATCAGACTTTTCTATTATGGGAATGGAAGATAGAGAGGAGCAAAGCAAAAGCCTTACACTCTTTCAGACGTCCTGTTGGAAGTGTACATATAGCTGTCCGTAGTTCAGTAACAAAATGTGGTGGCTTTTAGAATAAGATGCTAAAGAAATCGTTTACATTGTCTACAGATGAAGACAATGAAATGTAAAATCCACATATTGGCTAAAAAGACATAGAAAACAAAACGGTTGGGACTTCCTTGTTGGCCCTCCTCAGTACCAGAGTCAGATGCTAAAGAAAGCTACAGCACATCTTGGAATCACGTAATTAGAGTATGGTGTGTTGAGTCTGCCAGTCTCCAGTAAAACTTGACAGGAAATAGCGCATAAGCTGTATTTCCTATTTAAATTTTTGTAAATCTTTGGCATTTTGAAGCATAGAGAGCATAAAGAGACTAGGATCTAGAAATAAAAAAGTCTGTTTGGTGTCATCATCCTTTCCCTCACATTCAGGCTGAGTAACATCAGTAAAATGGTTTCTTACCCATGAACAGTAGCTGATTTCAGGATCTTCAGATAACATTGCTAAGCTGCGGGGTACCAGCTTAGAAGTTGCCAGAGTCCCCTCTATGATCTGGCTGCCGGTAAAGATAAAGTTCTAAGTAGGGACTATATACATGACCGGTTCCTTCTGATTAGAAGAGCAGACAATAAATTGAATTCCTACATATATTCACCTACCATTTACCATGGAGGGTATTGAAAATGAATGGTTGTCTGTTCAAAGGGGGAAAAAGTGAATGTGACTATGAAATAAGTGGATCTAACAAAACAAATGCAACACACTGGTTATAGAATGATCCACACCTGGGTGTCTCTTTCATAAAAGTAAGATGGCCTATTTGACAAAGCATTTGTAGTTCAAGCATCAGAACCTGTGCTCAGATCTCCAGAATCTGCATTAAAATATCCTCAAACGGTTAGAGGTAGCAGGATTCCTGAATCTCATTGACCAGACAGCCTTGCCAATCATTAAACTCCAGGTTCAATGAGAGACTTTTTCTCATAGTTGAGTTGGACAGCGATTAAGAAAGACGTCCAGCATTGATTTCTGGACTCTACTTGCCTACACACACGAGCCTTTCCTCTGTAACCACACATACAAACACGTTCATACAGATAAAGGCACAACAGCAAGCAATAAAACTAGCAGTGAATGTTCAACAAAAGATTAAAAGTATAATTACAGCATTATTTTTAAAAAACAACATTAACTATGTCAAAAAATCACGCATTTCTCACATTTTGATAAAACAATACATCCCTGAAATCCACTCCAATAAATGAGTGCTTGTAATAAATATGCATGATTTACATATTACACAATAAAAATAGCTCTCTATATTATCAATTTCATCGTATCAAAGTATGCATGTTTATTCTCTTCCTACGTTTAAAGGTACAGTAAAAAACTTAGCTAACCTAACCTTTATTTAAATCTTCTTCTAAAACAGTGACACATAATTAATGGATTATCATTTAAATTCTTCGTCATTAGAGAGACAGCGAAATGAAAATCCCGTGTTTGAAGAATTTAAAGATTAATTTTCTAAAAGACATAATTTAATGTCATTTGAAATACCAAGGGCAGAGTAGAAAATGTTTTCTCTCTGGGACTGCTGTCACAGCAGGTGAGGCTGGGTAACTCTATACTGCCAGTGTGTGTTACGCATTAAGGAATGTGTATGAGGACATCCCACTATTCTCTAATTGTTAACATTAACTAAATTATCAAAAATTAACGTGACTGAGGTCTCATGTTCTTTAACCATCCACAGTAGCCACCCAATTGTGGCTCCTTTCATGTTTAGACAGTCATGTTGGTGTACGCAAAAACAATAAATAAACAGTCCATGAATTTGAAAAAGTACAAGAAGTGATATGAGGAAGGGATGGAGAGAGGAATGGGAAAGGTAAATGATATGTTATAAGCTCAAAAACGAAGAAATAATTTTGAAACCACCTATGATCCCAAATATTTTCTTCACCGAGTCTCTTCAGAGAAATTCTTCCACTTGGAATAACTGTATCAAATTATGAATACTATTACACACTTTAAATCTGAGAGTGATCATGATTTTCAATTTTAAGGTCAACAGGATTAATTAATTATATTTTAATTCTCAAAAACATTACATTAGATATATTATAAAACAAACCTGATAATACAGACTTGCAGATATCTTTTAATAAATTATTTTAATAAGTTTTTTTTTCTGGTTTGAAAGACAAAAATTTGAATACAAAATATTTAACCTATACATACAAGAAATATACATAAAATAAGAGGGAACTTTAAATATAATTTTACAGGAGACTTGGTCGTTTTATATTTATGCAAAGATCAATTTTGACAGACTAGTGCAAAATTTGACCTTTACTTGGAGAAAAATCTGTCACAGACTGTCATTGATTACATGATAAATTAAAAACATTCTGTGCTAACAGGAGCTTTATCAGCATTTACAGTGGCTGAACATCTGCCTACTAAGATTCCAGTCATGCCTAATCACACCCTGAAGCTTGGATTGAAAATACACTCACCCTTTCACTTACAAAGCAAGAACTAAGTGATGGTAAAGGAGTCAATAAGTAGTAATTTATTACTGGTCTTTATACTGACATAATGGCAAAGTGCCTTCTAAATATTAACTTATATTCTCATAGACAAATGTGACTCACACAACCTTAATCAAGGATGATTTTTTTTTTCAAAGAATAATGGTTCGAACAGACTCTCATGGCTGGTCAAGATTCTGAAATTAAGTGATGTTTGAGTGTTCAGCCATAAGCAGAACGTTTTGATCACCTTTTCTTAGGCTTAATGAATAATGCGAAGAGGAATCAGAAAGAAAGTAACAGCCTGAAGATGGAGAAAGGGGATGAGAAATGCAGTTTTTCTGGGCATAATGCCTCCATTGCAGTCATAATCTCAAAATAGCTGTGAATGATCTCCATAGGCTTGCAAAAGACTGGGCTTCTTAACAATCAAGTTATGGCTTTGAAGGGGTAAGGAGACCCTTCTCTACAGAACTACTGACTAGTGATGGATTCTGAGGGAAGGGCAGTTATTCCTTTCACTATACACACATTAGTGATCCCACCAGTCTGCTGCAAATCCTTCTAAACTCATGGTCACACAGACAGCCTGAGCTAAATTAGATATAAATATAATAAAGGGACTTGTAAGAGGGTAGGATAGAGTAACAGGAATGAGAGAGAGATAGAAGAATAAAATAATATTGTATTAAGTGCATTACGAAGCTTTTACACAATGAATTCAGCAAAAGTTACTAAAATATATTTAAAGTGGTTTTCTGAATAACAACATACTTTAACTATTTTAATTAAATTTTACTTTTTATATTAATTACAGTTTATTCACTCTGTATCCCCAGCTGTAGCCACCTCCCTTATTCCCTCCCAATCTCATCCTCTCTCTCTCATCTCGAATGTCCTTCTCCATGTCCACTTATAGGGAAGGTCCTCCTCTCTTTCCATCTGACTCTAGCCTATGAGGTCTCATCAGGACTGGCAGCATTGTCTTCCTCTGTGACCTGGTAAGGCTGTTCCCTCCTGAGGGGGAGGTGTTGAAAGAGTCAGCTACTAAGTTCATGTCAGAGACAGTCCCTGTTCCCCTTACTAGGGTACCCACTTGGAGGATGAACTGCCAAGGGCTACATCTATGCAGGGGTTCTAGGGTATCTCCATGAATGGTCTTTGGTTGGAGTATCATCTCAGAAAAGACCCCCATGCCCAGATTTTTGGGTTCTGTTGTTCTCCTTGTGGAGCTCCTGTCCTCTCCAGGTTTTTCTGTCTCTCCTTTCTTTCATAAGATTCCCTGAACTCTGCCTGAAACTTGGTTTTGAGTCTTAGCATCTGCTTTGATACACTGCTGGGTGGAGTCTTCAGAGTCCCTCTGTGTTTGGCTCCTGTCCTATTCTGATTATTTTATTTCACATGTGATCTATGATGGCAGAATATATTTCTTTCTACACAAATTCGACATATATTAATTTTCAAAAACACGTTAAAGAGTGAATTTTAATATGGATTGACATAAAATAAATAAAATTCAAATATATAACATTTAGTAGATGTAGGATAACATACAAACTATTATATAAAATAATATTTAAAAGCATAAAATATTTTTCTGAACTAATTGTATTTGTTGTTTACCTTAGTTACATTGGAAATTGTAAAATTAATTTTTTTTTACAAAATTAAAATTTGTACTGATGGAACTCTCCAAATCAGATAGGTGTGCATGTCAGTAGATTAGATACTCATGTAAAATGTGAAACACACTCAAGATAATGTAGACAAAATGCCAGCAGAGTCAGTGATCCAAAGCTAAACTATAAAAATCTTTATTCTGAGACGTATCCATTTTAACTATGAAAGGAACACAGGTGTATCGAAAAGTCGATTTCAGTTCATCTACAACACAAGACTTAGTTATGAGTTCTTTAGTGTTATGGCAAGTTAAAACAAGATAGGACCTGTGTTTGTTTGTATGAATCAGTAGTATGTAGCAAACAAGGCCTAGGGTTTTGGGAGAAGTTGCTGATTGAGGAGAGTTTTCTTCAGAATATTCATTAAATTTTCTCCCAACATCACCCCTCACATGAAAGCATATTGAGGACTTTGGACTTGGAGATTTAGGGAAAATCTACATCCACTCTTGTCTACATTTAATTAGTCAAAATATGTGTTTTATATGATATGTTCTCTGAAACTGGTGCTCCAGTCTGAAAAATACTGGTTGAACATTGTTACTGCATGAATTAGACAATGAAATATGAAAGGATTGAAAGCTTGCACTGACCGTCTTTTAACTCAAGGCAGCATCTAGTCTTTGTTATTTGCTTACCTGTAAGTAGGACTGTAATTCTTTCACTGATGACCTGATTTTTCAATGAGATAAATGGTTTATCTACTTAGACACTGATGCTCAAACCACCATTTCAGTTCTTTGACTCCTTATGACCCTCCAAGTTTTATGATGATGCATTTGATCAGGTATTGTGGTTGGATATAAGGTCAAAACCTACTCAAGTGATCTGTATGATGGGATACACTGACTTATCTGTCCTTACTGTCTGATGTGTGTGAAATGGAATCTCAGGGCTGTTTTGATTTGCATTTTACTGATGCCTAAGAAATACCATGATTTCTTTAAGTGTTTCTCAAGCATTTGATATTCCTCTGTTGAGAATAATGTATTTAGCTCTGTACCACATTTCTTAATTGGATTACTTGGTTTGTTGCTGTTTATCTTCTTCAGTTCTTTATATATTCTGGATATTAGGCCTCTATCAGATTTAGGGTTAGTGAAGATCTTTTCCCAGTGTATAGGCTGTACTTTTGTTCTATTGACCTTTTTTTTTTTCCATTACATAAGCATTTCAGTCTCATTAGGTTCCATTTATTGATTGTTAATCTTAGAGTCTGTGCTTTTGGTATTCTGTTCAGGAAGTTGTCTGATGTGCCAATGCATTCAAGGCTTTTCCACACTTTTTTATTCTAACACATTTAGTCTGTCTAGTTTATGTTGAATTTTTTGATCCACTTGGACTTTACTTTTGTGCACGGTGGTAAATATGGATCTATCTGCATTTTCTTACATGAAGACATGTAGCTAAAGAACTCATAACTAAGTCTTGTGTTGCAGATGAACTGCAATCGACTTTTCTAGTTTGACCAGAACCATTTGTTGAAGATGCTGTATTTTTTTTTCACTGTATGTTCTTGGCTTTTTTTTTCAAAAATGAGGTGTCCATAGGTGTGCGGGTTTATTTCTGGCACTACGATTTGGTTCCATTGATCCTCCAGTCTGTTTCACTCACAGTACCATGCCATTTTTTATTACTGTTGCTCTACAGTACAACTTGAGATCAGGAATTGGCACACCTCCAGAAGATTTTAATTATTTTTCTTTTTTAAATTTCTATATTAATTACAGCTTCTATACATTGTATCTCAGCTATAGCCCACTCCCTCATTCCATCCCAATCCCACCTTCCCTCCCTCATCTCCTCCCTGCCTCTCTGTAAGTCCGCTGATAGGAGGTCCTCTTCCCCTTCCATATGACCCTAGTTTATAAGGTCTCCTCAGGACTACAATGTCCTCCTCTGTGGCTTAGCAAGGCTGCTACTCCCTCAGGGGCAAGGGGGAGGTTGGCAAAGAGGCCACAACTGTGTTTATACCAGAGACAATCCCTGTTCCCCTTACTAGGGAACAAAACCCCTTGGATGCAAAGCTGTCATGGGCTACATCTGAGCAGGTGTTCAAGGTTATATCTATCCATGATCCTTGGTTGGAGAATCAGTCCCAGAAAAGACACTTGTGCCCAGATATATTTGATCCTTGTGGTGCTCCTATCCTCTCCATGTCATACTAACTCCTTCTTCATTAATATGTACTCTGCCCAAGATTTGGTTATGAGACCAAATGTCTGCTTTGATACACTGCTATGTAGAGTTTTTCAGAGGTCCTCAGTGGTAGGCTCCTGTCATGTTTCTTGTTTTCTCCTACTTCCAACGTCTATCCCATTTGTCTTTCTAAGTGAGGATTGATCATCTTAACCCGGGACCTCATGCTTATTTAGCTTCTTTAGGTGTGCAGATTTTTGTAGGTTTATCCTATATTATAGGCCTAGTATACACGTACAAGTGAGTATATACCTTGTCTGTCTTTCTGCTTCTGGAATACCTCACTCAGGGTGATCTTTTCTAGATCCAATCATTTCCATGCAAATTTCAGAATTTCCTTGTTTTTAATTGCTGAGTAGTATTCCATTGTGTAAATGTACCACAATTTCTGTATCCATTCTTCCATTGAGGGACATCTGGGTTGTTTCCAGGTTCTGGCTATTACAAATAAAGATGCTACGAACATGGTTGAATAAATGTCCTTGTTGTATACTGGACCATCTTTTGGATAGGAGTGGTAAAGCTGGATCTTGAGATAACACTATTCCTAATTGTCTGAGAAAGCGCCAGATTGATTTCCAAAGTGCTTGTACAAGTTTACATCCCCACCAGCAATGGAGGACGGTTCCCCTTTCTCAACATCTTCTCCAGCATGTGCTGTCACTTGAGTTTTTGGTCTTAGCCATTCTGATGGTTGTAAGGTGAAATATCAGGGTAATTTTTATTTTCATCTCCCTTAAGGCTAAGGAGGTTGAGCATCTCTTTAGGTGTTTCTCTGCCATTCTATATTCCTATGGAGAGAATTCTATGCTTATCTCTGTACCCCATTTTTATTGGATTGCTTGATTTATTGATCTTTACTTTCTTTAGTTCCTTATATATTCTGGATATCAGGCCTCTGTCAAATATAGGGTTGGTCAAGATCCTTTCCCAATCTATAGGCAGTCGTTTTGTTTTGATGACAGTGTCCTTTGCTTTACAAAAGCTTTTCAGTTTCATGAGGTCCCATTTATTGATTATTGATCTTTACAGGAAGTTGCCTCCTGTGCCAATGAGTTCTAGGCTCTTCCCTACTTTTTCTTCTAACTGATTTAGAGTATCTGGTTTTATGTTGAGGTCTTTGATCCATTTGGACTTTAGTTTTGTGCAGGGTGATAAACAAGGATCTATTTTCATTTTTCTGCATGTACTCATCCAGTTGGACCAGGACTATTTGTTGAAGATGGTGTCTTTTTTTCATTGAAAGGTTTTGGCTTCTCTGTCAAGAATCGAGTATCCATAGGTGTGTGGGTTTATTTCTGGGTATTATATTTGGTTCCCTTGATCCACCATTCTGTTTCTATGCCAATACCATGCCATTTTTATTACTATTTCTCTGTAGTACAGCTGTGTAATACAGATATCAGGAATAGGGATACCTCCAGCAATCTGTTGTTGTGCAGGATTATTTTGGAATTTCTGGGTTTTTTATTTTTTCCATATGAAGTTGAGAATTTTTCTTTTAAGGTTTGTAAAGAATTGTGTTGGTATTTTGATGGGAATTGCATTGAATCTGCAGATTGCTTTTGGCAGGATGTCATTTTCACTATGTTAATCCTAAAAATCCATGAGCATGGGAGATATTTTCATCTTCTGATATCTTCTTCACTTTCTTTCTTCAGAGACTTGAAGTTTTTGTCAAACAGATCTTTCAGTTGCTTGGTTAGAGTCACCCCAAGGTACTTTATGTTTTTAGTGGTTATCATGAAAGGTGTTCCCTAATTTCTTTCTAGGCCCTTTTGTCTTTGGGATACAGGTGTGCTTCTTATTCTTTTTCAGTTAATTTTGTATCCAGCCACTTTACTGAAGGTGTTTATCAACTTAAGAAGTTCTCTGGTTGAATTTTGGGGGTTGCTCATGTGTACTATCATATCATCTGTGAATAGTGATTCTTTGACTTCTTCCTTTCCAATTTGTATCCCCTTGATCTCCTTTAGTTGTCTTATTGCTCTAGCTAGAACTATATCCCCCAAGGAAATAGAGGCAGTCATCAAAAGCCTCCTTTGCTAAAAAATGCTCAGGGCCAGATTGTTTCAACACAGAATCATACCAGACATTCAGAGAAGAGCTAATTCCAATTCTCTTCAAACTCTTCCACAAAAGTGAAACAGAAGGAACATTACCAAACACATTCTTTGAAACCACAGTCACCTTGATACCTAAACCACACAAAGACCCAAACAAAAAAAGAGAACTTCAGACCTATCTCCTTTGATGCAAAAAATACTCAATAAAATACTGGCAAACCAAATCCAAGAACACATCAAAGATCTAATCCACCATGACCAGGTAGACTTCATCTGAGGTATGCAAGGATAGATCAATATATGAAAATCCATCAACATAATCCACCACATAAACAAACTGAAGGAGAAAAACCACATGATCATCTCCTTACATGACGAAAAAGCATTTGAAAAAATCCAACACCCATTCATGTTTAAAGTCTTGGAAAGATCAGGGATACAAGGTACATACCTAAACATAGTAATGGTAAAATATAGCAAGCCTATAGCCAACAACAATCTCAAAGGAGAGAAACTTAAATCAATCCCACTGAAATTAGGGTCAAGGCAAGGCTGCCCACTCTCTCCATATCTCTTCAACATAGTACTTGAAGTCTTGGCTAAAGCAGTTCTTTTATTGTACAGGATTGTTTTATCTATTCTGTTTATATTTAAATACATACACACACATAAAGTTGTGTTTCTATGTTTCTTGAGACTTATCTAAGATATTTTTTTAGTCTTTTGACACTGAAGTCTACAAGTTTTCATCAAATTAATTTATTGTTAACAATTTAATAAAACCTTAATGTCCAAGGGCTCTGCCTCAGTGGATTCAGGCAATTTAATATTCAAATTATTTAGTCAGTATTTTTAATTTGTGTTCATCACTCTTTTTCTTCATTGTTTCTAATTTTTCTAACGATTATTTATATAATATTTTGTTATATTTGTTACTGAAAGTATTCTAGAAATAATTTTGAAGAGCAGAGGAGAAAAGTTGAGCTTATGTGCCAATATGAAGGTCTCATTGGTATATTATGTTTTACTAATTTTACATGGATTAGCTAAAAATACAAAAGATAATGTGCTTCATCAAATTAAAATGTTTTCATATAATATATAAAAAGTTACACGGGGATACAATAAATAAACTGAATAAACTGTAATAAAAATAAAAAGTTAAAAATAAATAAAAATAAAATTGTATTTATTAAAGTTTAGTTCTCTCATCCTTTTTCATCAAAAGTAACTTCAGTGATTCTCCAACCAAGGACCATGAATGGATATAACCTAGAACCCCTGTCCAGATGTAGCCCATAGCAGCTCAGTATCCAAGTGGGTTTCTTAGTTAGGGGAACAGGGACTGTCTCTGACATGATCTCAATGTCTGGCTCTTTGACCTCCCCTCCCACCCTGAGGGAGGACAGCCTTGCTAGTCTACAGAGGAGGACACTGTAGCCAGTCCTGAAGAGACCTGATAAGCTAGAATCAGATGGAAGAGGAGGAGCACCTCCCTCATCAGTAGACTTAGAGAGAGGCAAGGAGGAAATGAGGGAGGGACGGTGGGATTGGGAGGGAATAAGGGAGACGGCTACAACTGGGATACAAATAAACTGTAATTAATATGAAAATAATAAAATTTAATTAAAATATGAATCACCAAAAAATGGCTTCAATTTTTACAAAATTATCAAAAATCTCAAAGTATTATAATTATGTATATATATATTGTATTCAATAAAACAAAATTAAAAACACATGCAACAAATTTTGGTAAAGATCAATATTTGTGCAGAATTTTACATGAGTGACAGTACTATGCATATATAATTTATATTCTGAGATTCTTAACACATCTAATACTCTTATCATTTTTGTACATAATTCAAATTTATTGTTTTCATTTATGAACAAATCATAGAAGTTCAAATTATTTAACCAATTTTGAGGGGCTCATATGCATATATATGTCTGTGTGTATATGTGTGTATGTGCACATGTGTAAATGTACATGTGTGTATGTGTCTATTTGTATATGTAAATATATGTGTATATTTGTCTATATGTGTATATATTTGTACATATGTATATATGCATACATTATATATATTCTAATTCTCTAAGAACTAGAAACAGGTGAAAGCAAGAGAAATTGTGTTAACATTTTTCTTTATAGACTTTTAGCAGAAAGAAGAACTTCCTCTATAGATAATGACATACTTAAGAGTGTTCAAGGGCTGACTATGGAAATGCAAAGCTCATTTAGTTACTTTCTGTTTGCCTGAAAAAGCAGAACTTGCTTTATTCGTTCCCTACCAGAGTGACTGACTATAACCAGTACTGATTAGTTCAGAGATGATAATCATGGTTTTACCATCATCAAACATTCTGACTTATCTGTTCATTTTGTAAAAGAATCCCAATGTAATATTATATGAGCACACTTGGAATCCAGAAATCTCTACACTCTGTATCCATTTAACTGAAACTATGGTGAAATAACATATTAGGATGGTGGATCACAGTTTTGTGAACCAAAGGTTTTACTTAATCATCTACTAAGTAAGGAAAACATTTAGTGTTACATAGTTTGTTAGTATATCAATTTCCCTATAAGAGACTACCTTCAGAAGTTGTGGGGCAAAATGTCTGTCCTTACTTATGTATCTATGAACAATTTTGTCTATCTTTTATACAATCTATATGTGTACATACCCAGGATAAATATTTTTTGTTATATCTCTATGGTTCAGACTATCTTAGTATTAATATTTCCCCCAAAATATAATATCTGTCTATGTGTACATAGACAGTCAGTGAAAAATTGAGTTCATTCAATACTAACATTATTCCAAAATAATTGAAATTTTTGTATGCCTGTATGAATCTAAATTACATCTTACCTGATGCACAAAGACTTTACAGATGTGTTAATTTTGGAGTAAGAAAACAACTGTTTTTATGACAGGAGTGAATAACTTAATTTTAATCTTTTATTCCATGCATGAGCTACTTACTAAGACGAAATTGAATATCTTTATTTAAGTTGTTTTTAAGGTAAATATTATGGATTTAAAATCTAGGTAATTTATTTTTATATCAGAACACCGTTGAGAATAACTTTTGTTCCTTTTGAAATTTTCAGTTTCAAACTATCAGTAAGAGTTACTGATAATGTGTATCTCTTCTGAAGCTAAGTTAATGTTTTATTTAGTTTTGTTTGATTTCACAGAAGAGAAATCATCTTTATTTTATTAAAGAAAAATCCACAGGCAGTGGGTTACAGCATAAAAAAAAGATCTTTAAGTTTAAGGAATCTGCTGCCTTTATAATGTTCATAAAATCTTACCCCTCAGAGACCTTGCCTTTATAATACTGAAAGTGATGTGAACCTGTCCTGTGAACTGAAAAGAAATGTTTTCTCACCTTTCCAAGCCTTCCTTTACAACTCTTATTGAAATCCAGCAAAGCCACTGGTTTTCTCTGCTCCCAAAGCATGAAGAAATGGGAGAAATATCCTGCATTTGTGGATATTAATGGGTTTGTAATACTTTGTATCCACAAGGAAGTCAATAAAATAATACAACTAGGAATAAAGCTTCTGTACATGAGCAGCCTAGACTTCTGCCTGCAACAAAAGCACGAGCTAAAGTAAATCTGTGTTTCAAAACCAACATTTGGGATGTATCAAACAACTTCTTTGGCCACATCTTTGCAATTACAAAAGATTGCTAAGACTGACATAATTTCATAGGTTTGGCTATTTCTAAAGATATGAAAATAGAAAGACATGGTGTAAACACATAAAAGTTTGTCTAATAAGGCAGAGTATACATATCAGCTTCTGGGGAAATGCCTCAGTCAGCAAAGTGCTTACATGCAGGTATAAGGAGAGGACTCTGAGCCACAGATTCCTATTAAAAAGGTGAACACAGATCCTAGGAGTTTATCAGTATATCATTGGAAATAATTTCTTTTTTTATTTTTCAATCGTGTTTGCTTTTATTCTAAGTCTCTGGCCATCTAGGGAGTGCCAGGCATGGCCTGCTTCTCATGATGTATTCCTCAGTTTAGAACAGTTATTTGTTGGGCCACCCCACAAGCTCCAAGCCATTACCCCAGAGCACTTTGCAGTCAGGGCAAAGTTTTGGGTCAAAGACTTTTGTGGCTAGGTTGGTGTCTCAGTCTTACCACTGGGAGCCTAGTCTGGTTACAGAAGAGTGCTGGTTCAGGCTCCACATTCTGCATTACTAGGAGTCCTTATTAGGTTAATCGAAAAGGATTCAGGAAGTTTTCATTGCAATAGGTCTCAATATCACTCCCCAAATGCCTATCTATTTCAGTCATCTCTATACATATTCTCTCCTTCCAACACTCCCTCCCTTATCTGATCCCTCTTGCTTAGGATTGGTTCTTTGCCCAATTATCAAAGAAGCTTCTCCAGAGATGCACTACTACTTAACACAGAGAGAATAAGAGAGTGGTTTTTATGCTACAAATGGGCATCATTTACAAGGTTCAAAGATCACTAAGGAAGAGGAAGCAGGTAGATTATAAGAGCCAGGGGTAGTCCACATCAGTAACAAAGCAATATTTGTAGGATGTGAAGGTGCTGCTGAAAATATTCACTCAAAGCACCTGTGCCTGTATGCATTATATCTTCACAAAATCAAGCCAACCAAAATGTCTGCTGTTTGTGTATTTTGGTGTCTGTTCTGTAGGTCACTCTTTCTGTCTCACTCTTTCTCTCTTTCTCTCTCTCTCTCTCTCTCTCTCTCTCTCTCTCTCTCTCTCTCTCTCTCTTTCTCTCTGTGGTGCATGTGTGTGTATATATATGTGTGAGTATGTGGGTTTCTTGGTTCTCATTTTTAAAAGAGAGAAAAATAAAGGAGGTGAGTTTTAGTGGGTGGTGATGTGAAGAAGATGTAGGAGGAGTTGACAGAGGGATTCTGCACATATATATAGTATCGATTTTTTCATAAACCCAAACAACTTAAGTAACAAGGAGGACCCAAGGGAAGATGTTTAAGTCTCACTCAGAAGGGGAGATGGAATTGACAGTGGACACGGTTGAACGGTTGAAGAGAGGGAACAGGGTAAGAGAGGGAGCACAGAGAGAAATGAGGGCTGATATCTGACCAGGAACAGGGGCAGGAGGATGGAGAGCATGAGAAACTTTGGGAGGAGGCATCTCTGGGACAAGCTAGAGACCTAAGTCAGAGTAGGCTTCTGGAAGGATAAGAGGGTAACTCTAGCTAGACTCCTAGTAGCAAGACTGAAGAGACCACCCTCTAACTAGGCAGGGTTCCTAGTAGAGGGAGAGGAATAACAACCACCCACAAAAACATTGACCCAGTATTTACCCTGTATACAAATGTGCAGGGATAAAAATAAAGCAGAGATTAACAGAATGTCCAAACAATGCCTGGCTCAACCTGAGACCCACCTTATAGGAGACAGCCAACCCCTGAAACTATTATAATACTCTGCTATGCTTGCAGATAGGAGCCTAGTATAAAATTTCTCTCAGTGGCTCCACCCAGCCAAGTCTTATGGAAGACTTGGGGAAAGGATAGGACTCAGAGGGGACAGGAACTCCACAAGAACAGAGCCAACTAAACAGGGCTCACAGGTCCTATAGAGACTGAAGCATCAACCAAGGACCATGCCTGGACCGGACCTTGGCCCCCTACACAGATGTAGCTGATGGGGATCTTGGTCCATGTGGGTTTCCTCCTAAGGTGAGTGGGGGCTGACTCTGACATGATCTCTGTTACCAGGTCTTCAGTCACTTTCCCTGTGCCAGGCCACAGTGGGAGAGTATTTACTCAATCTTGATACTACTTGACATGCTGGGGCGGGTGGCTAGAGGGGGAGGGGCACTCTCCTTCTGTGAGGAATAAGAGAGGGAGGATAATGAGAACAGGGAGGAAGGGTGGGACCTGGAGAGAGGAAGGAGGGGACTATAACGACTGGGATTTAAAATGAATAAATAAAATCCCTGTCACCTACAACAGCAACGACAGCCTGCCTGAAAGATACATTGGGGTAATAGTAACTAACCACCTTTTGTTGGATTTACTTCAAGAGAAGAACCTCATACCTGGCACTATTCGCGTGGCTAGTTTTCTGAAAGTGAATAGGTCACGGGCTTAGGAGAAATTTAGTATTTAGGAGAAATCTTGTATTTAATTGGGGACTTGCTTACAGTTTCAGAGGTTTAGTCCATATTATCATGGTAGGGGTCATGGTGGCATGCACAGAAGCATGGTATTGGAGAAGTTGTTAAGAGCTGCATTCTGATACAAAGGCAGATACACATAGAAAAGAGAGAGAGAATTACACTTGGCATAGTCTTTTGAAATGTCAAGACCCACCCTCAATGATACACTTGCTCCAATTACATTACACAATTTTACATTAGTTTACATTATTCACTACGACTACCCAATGCAAATAATATAAGCATAATCATCTGACAACTAAATAGCAAAATAAGGTACGAGGTAATATACATTATCTATGAATTATTCTTTATATATAGTTTGGTATGCCTGCATCAAAAATGTTAACGAACCACAAACAATGATCTCTAGGAGATAATTAATCCAAGCAGCCTGTAATCTTGAATTGTGTGAATCCGTATAAAAAAATGTATCTATTGTTTAACTTTTTTTTCATTTATTATGGAGAAAACCAGAAGAAAATGACTTCTAGAATGAAACTGACATAGTAGGTTGCACTCAAGATATTATTCACAGTCCAGTGTACTATATGTCCATTGTGGTCATGGTGTTATTCCGCATGTGTGTTGTTCCTCATTCTAAATAATCCTAATTGTTATGTATTATGAGGAACTTGTGAGCATTTTCTATGTACTATTTGGTATAAATGTGTTTCTTTGTTAAACTCCTGATAGAAGAAATTATGCATTGAGTTATTAATTCATGAAATATATTTAACATAACCACACTCTATTGTTACAAAATCGTTATAGAATATTATTTTAGATGTATATATTCTTTAAAAATATCCAATTAATTAATATAAGCTTTTCCATCTCCTACATTTCACTGTTAATATATAACAGAAAATGCATTAAATAAATTTATTTAGTTTAATTTCAATATTGCATTTCTAAATCAAAATTATTTTTGTTGTTGTTTGATTTTTCTTTCTACTTTTCAGTAGTTGATAGATAAAAATGAAGAATTTTACACAAATGAAGAATTAAAGGAATGCGCATTGATTAAAAAAGTCTCTCTACTCTAAAATGCATTAGGCAATTAATTCAACTGAAATTTGGTTAACCCCTGCTGGCAATCAAGCTGTGTTAAAGAGTTTAATTTATCATTTAATTTTAACAGTGCCTGTTTCATCTAGAGGTGGCCTCTTCCACACAAGAGTACCTGTGAGGGTCTTAGAGCTCCTCAGGAAAATGATGGAAGACTCACGGAAGTAAGTGGGTTGCTGCAGAGATGCTCCATATATCATCATGAAGTCCCATCATTAGGGAGAATGTCTAATTAACGGAGAACAAAGTAAAGAGTAATTTAGTTTCTTTTATTTTCCCCTTCCCACCCTTTCTTCCAGGTCTCTCTCTCTCCACCCTCTTCTGCTCTTTCTCTCATTCCCACACAAAGAGACAGAGAGACATAGTCAGAGAGAAAAGATTTTAAAGTAACATCTTGAAAACAAATATGTTAAACCAGAGGGAATGCTAAGAAATTATAGGTATGTCACTAAGGTGGGATTTCTTAGAAAAAGACCATTAACATATCACGACTTGTGTTCATCATGTTGGAATCACTGGTCTTTTAGAGGTAAAAACCAATATCCTAAATATACCATAGCTTAACACTTTCATTTCTTGCTCTATTCAAATTAATCATTCATGATAGACTATTACAATCCGTTTCTATGATTGGAACAATTAGCCCTAGTCACTTGATGATTTTAGGAGACTGGTATGCACTAAAACTAACATAAACTAGTCTGTAAAAGTTCCTTTCATTACTTAGGTTAAAAACAGCATTTTCTCTCACTTTTATTTTAATATGGTTTTACCATATGAACCATGAGTCTAGGCAGTTTTTTTTTTATCTGTTGAAATCTATTCACCTGGAATAAGAATTACTATGTTCATTTTTTAAATTTTATTTTATTTTTATTTTTATTATTTGTTTATCAGTTATTACAATTTATTCACGTTGTATCCCGGCTGTGGCCACCTCCCACATGGCCTCCCAATCACCCTCCCTCCTTTTTTTCCCTCTATGCCCCTCTCCAAGTAAACTGATAGAGGAGGTCCTCCTCCCCTTCTTTTTTAAAATTTTTATTTTTTATTATTAATTAATTTTATTAACTCTGTATCGCAGGTGAATCCCACTCCCTCATTCCCTCCCAATCCCACCCTCCCTCCCTCATCTACTCCCTGCCCCTTTCCAAGTCCACTGATAGGGGAGGACCCCCTCCCCTTTCATCTGGCCCTGGTTTATCAGGTCTCTTCAGGACTGACTGCAAATTACTCTGTGGCCTAGGATGGCTGCTCCTCCCTTGCTGGGTGTGGAGTCTGCCATTGAGCTCATGTCAGAAATAGTCCCTATTTCCCTTACTAGGGTACCCACTTGAATACTGAGCTACCATGGGTTTCAGGCAAGCAGAGGTTCTAGGTTATATCAACCCATGGTCTTTGGTTGGAGAAACAGTCTCATATAGGACCCCTGTGCCCAGATATATTTGGTCCTTGTGGAGCTCCTATCCTCTCCGTGTCATATTAACTTCCACTTCTTTCATATGATTCCCTGCCATCTGCAGAAGGTTTGGTTATGAGTCTCAGTTTCTGCTTTGATACACTGCCAAGTAGAGTCTTTCAGGATCCCTCTGTGGTAGGACCCTGTCTTGTTACTCATTTTCTCCTACATCTCATTTGTCTTTCTAAGTAAGATTGATCATCTTAACCCGGGTGTTCTTTTTTGTTTATCTTCTTTAGGTGTATAGATTTCAATATGTTTATCATATCTTACAGGTCTAAATAAGTGAGTATATACCATATGTGTCTTTCTCCTTCTGGGATACCTCACTCAGAATATTTTCTAGATCCCACCATTTGCCTGCAAAATTCATGATTTCCTTGTTTCTAATTGCTGAGCAGTATTCCATTATGTAAAAATACCACAATTTCTCTATCCATTCCTCAGTTGATGGACATCTGGGTTGTTTCCAGGTTCTGGCTATTACAAATAAAGCTGCTACAATCATGGTTGAGAGAATGTTCTTGTTGTGTACTTGAGCATCATTTGGATATATGCTGAGGAGTGGTATAGCTGGGTCTTGAGGAAGCACTATTACTAATTGTCTGAGAAAGCACCAGATTGATTTCCAAAGTGGTTATACCAGTTTACATTCCCACCAGCAATGGAGAAGGGTTCCCCTTCCTGCACAACCTCTCCAGCATATGTTGTCACTTGAGTTTTTGATCTTAGCCATTTTGATGGGTGTAAGGTTTCCACCCATATAGGGTCATTTTGATTTGCGTCTCTCTGATGGCTAAGGATGTTGAGCATCTCCTTAAGTGTTTCTCTGCCATTGTATATTCCTCTACAGAGAATTCCCTGTTTATCTCCGTACCCCATTTTTAATTGGATTGCTTGATTTATAATTTTTTAACTTTTTTAGTTCTTTATATATCCTGGATATTAGCCCTCTGTCAGATATAGGGTTGGTGAAGATCCTTTCTCAGTCTGAAGGCTGTAGTTTTGTTCTGACAACAGTGTCTTTTGCTTTATAGAAGCTTTTCAGTTTCATGAGGTCCCATTTATTAATTATTTCTCTTAGAGACTGTGCTGTTGGTGTTCCTTTCAGGGAGTTGACTCCTGTGCCAATGAGTTCTAGGTTCTTCCCCACTTTTTTTTTTTTCTAACTGCTTTAGAGTGTCTGGTTTTATGTTGAGGTCTTTGATCCACTTGGACTTTAGCTTTTGCAGGTGATAAATATGGATCTATTTTCATTTTTCTGCATATAGAAATCCATTTGGTCCAGCACCATTTGTTGAAGATGCTGTCTTTATTCTATTAAGTGGTTCTGGCTTCTTTGTCAAAAATCTAGTTCTCATAGGTGTGCAGGTTTATTTCTGGGTCTTCTATTCAGTTCCATTGATCCTCCTTTCTGTTTCTATGCCAATACCATGCTGTTTTTATTACTATTGATCTGTAGTAGAGCTTGGGGTCAGGGATAGGGATACCTCCATATGATCTGTTGTTGTATAGGATCATTTTGGAGATTCTGGGTTTTTTTTTTTTTTGTTTCTCCATATGAAGTTGAGAATCTTTCTTTCAAGTTCTGCAAAGAATTGTGTTGGTATTTTGATGGGAATTGCATTGAATCTGTATCCCCCTTTTTTTAAAATAAATTTTTTATTTTTTATGTTAGTTACAGTTTATTTACTTTGTATCCCAGCTGTAGCCCCCTCCCTCATTCCCTCCCTCATCTCCTCCTGCCCCTCTATAAGTCCATTGATAGGGAGGTCCTCCTCCTCTACCATCTGACCCTAGCTTATTGGGTCTCTTCAGGACTGGCTGCAATGTCCTCCTCTGTGACCTAGCAAGGCTGCTCCTCCCTCTGGCAGTCTGGGAGGAGAGGTAAAAAAAAAAGCCAAACATTGAGATTATGTCAAAAAGAGTCCCTGTTCCCCTTACTAAAGTACCCACTTGGATACTGAGCTGTCATAGGGTACATCTGAGCAGGGGTTGTATTTTATATCCATACATGGTCCTTGGTTGGAGAAACAGTCTCATAAAAGACCCCTGTGCCCAGATATACTTGGTCTTTGTGGAGCTCCTGTCTTCTCCAGGTCTTACTAAATACCCCTTCTTTAATATGATTCCTGCACTCTGTTCAAAGTTTGATTATGAGTCTCAGTATCTGCTTTGATACACGACTGGATAGTCTTTCAGAGACCCTCTGTGGTAGGCTCCTGTCATGTTTTTTTTTTTGTTTTCTCCTTCTTCCAATGTCCATCCCATTTGTCTTTCTAAGTGAGGATTCATCATCTTACCCCGGGTCCTCTTTCTTGTTTACCTTCTTTAGGTGTACAGATTTTAGTATGATTATCCTATATTATAGGTCTAGTATCCACTTGTAAGTGAGTATATATTTTCTACATTATTTTTATTAAAAGTACTAATATAACATTTTTTAAAAAGAGTCATTATTATAAGACAAAATTCTTCATTTACAATAATAATATATTTCAGTGTTGAAGACAGGAGAATGCCTACATTTTCAGTCGGTATTGTTGTCAAATTTGCTTAAGTTCAAGACATGGAATGCGATATGTACATATATAGACATTTAAATCACAAATTGTCTACTACTGTCATGCTAAGTAATGTACCTAACACTGCATGTTACAGTGACAGATAGTACTGATTTCTTAGGATCTAATATTTCTTTCAAATGCCCAGTATTTATTGTAATCATCATGCTATACTAGACTTTAGTTCTCTAGACCTAATTATAATTTTACACCACTTAACTAACATATGTTTTTTAACTTCTGCTCCATAATGCCAATGGATATTTTTCTGCTCTTTGCCTTTATGAGTAGATTTTTCTGAGACTCTTCCATATATGAACTCCAACAGTATCCACTTTTCAGTATGTTCCCTGACTTATTTCACTGAGCTGAGCAAAAATCTGGATTTATCCATGTTGCTAATGAGTTTTTTTTTAACTTTGCAAAGTCTGCCTAGTAACCCATTAAAACTGTACAAAAATGTTCAGTTTGTTCTTATATCTTGGGTATTGTGAATAATACAGCCATAAACAGGTAAATGCAGGTATTTTTTTGAGATAGTCACTGCATCCATGGGAGATACAGAGGAAAGTATGATTTCTAGATCCTATGTTAGTTCATGTGTGAGTGCGTGTGTGTACGTATGTGTGTATACATGTGTGCATTTAAGACAGTGTCTCTTGTAGCCCAAGATGGTCCATACTCACTATTTTCTTGAATAGGACCTTAAACACCTTGTGTTCCTTATTCTATCTCCCAAGAGCTAGTATATCAGACACGGGCTACCATGACCCGCATTTCAATTTTGAGAGACCCCTATTGTCTTTCCCTATGCTTATATCATTTTACATAATCTCCAACAGTGTTAAAGGGCTCTATTTTCACACCTCCCAAGATCTATATTTTGACTTATTTTTAATAACCATAATGATAGGTGTGCCTTGAGAAGTTGCTATGATTTTGATTTGCTTTTCCCCTCATTAGTAGTGATTATTAACCCATTTTTATATATATGTGGGCTATTTGTATGTCTCTTTTGAGAAGCATCTATTCACAACTTTTATTTTTAAAAATAAGCTTTCTTACTTATATACATCCCTCCTGATTTCCTCTAATTACCAAGGTACACCCACAAATACTCCCACTCCCTAGCTGTGTATTGTTTAACTTTTAATTATTTTAAACATTTATTTTATTTTATTTGTATGAGTGTTTATTGCATGCATATTTGTGCAGTGTGCTTATACTTGGTTGCCTCTGAAGACATAAGATGGTATCAGTCTTCTGTAACTTTAATTACAGCCATTTGTGAGGCAAGGTACCATGTGAATTCTAAAATAGAACTTGGTTCTTCCTGAAGAGAGTTAAGTGCTCTTAACACTTGATATATCTCACCAGCCCATATTTATTATTATAAGTTTGACAAATTATTATGTCCAGATAGGGGCTGCTCATACGTGATTGGAAGTGGACAATCTAATGTAACATAAAAAACTTGCTATTGTAAAAACCATCAAAAAGAGGTTATAAATTTGAAAAAAGAGCAAGGCTAGATATAATAAAAGCTTTAAGTGTGGAAAAAAATAGAGATAGGTTATTATATCAAAAACTAAAACAATTATAAAGAAATTTATAAAAAGGAATGATATGCCCTTAAAACAATTACCAACTATTCCTAAGAAGTAGGGTCTGGCAAAATCCACCTTTGGTAATGTTAGCTTTTTTAAAACAAATATCTAGGTCATAATTTGGACTCATTTTTCCATTATCTATTAAATTAACAGCCCATTTATTTTAATCTAAATTCTGCCATATGGCTGGTTACCTCTGCTTACGTACTATGCATCTTTCTTCTTCACATCTTCCAGGGCTAATCTCCCATATTAGGCTTACCCCAGAATCCTTTCTGCCTGCTAGATATCCATATGCTATTGTATCCTTTCTTAGACTGATATATGTGTTTGGACTCAGGGATTTCTCTCTTTTCTTTTCTCTTTCTTTCTTAGGTAAAGGGAAAGAGTTCAGGAAGAAGGTTTAGGAATATCATATAGGAATAATAGAAAAAGGGCTAGAGTAATGAATATGCTCTTAAATCAAAGAAAATTTTATGTGCCAATAATATTTAATTGGTATACATTTTTTGATATTGATACAAAATTAAGGTTATATTTTTAACAGTGGTATTTTTTGTTTATTGATACAAATTTAACGGGATTCTAGAATTTAATGGTATGCAGGTATCTGTAGATGAGTTCATGAGCACAATAGCAAATCATTTCCAGAACACATGACAGCATTATTTCCCATCCTTGGGCTTTTACATTCTGTTTCATCTTTGATTATGTTCTCTAAGCCTTGTCAT
>CM053743.1:25124356-25137758 GCA_028658305.1 Pachyuromys duprasi
AAAAATATCTGAAGCCCTTCAGTATAAAAAAGACAAATGGGCTGAGAAAGAAATTAGGAAAACAACACCCTTCACAATAGCCACAAATAACATAAATTACATTGGTGGGACTCTAACCAAGCAAGTGAAAGACTTGTATTAAAAAAACTTCAAGTGTCTGAAAAAAGAAATTGAAGAAGATATCCAGAAATTGAAGAAAGATATTCCATGTGCATGGATCACTAGGCTTAACATAGTGAAAATGACTATCTTAGCAAAAGCAATCTACAGATTCAATGCAATTCCCATCAAAATACCAACACATTTTTTTACAGACCTTGAAAGAATAATTCTCAATTTCATATGGAAAAATCAGAAAACCCAGACTAGCTTAAACATCCCTGTACAATAAAAGATCTTCTGGAGGTATCTTCATCCCAGATCTCAAGCTGCAATATAGAGCAACAGTAGTAAAAAAATTGGCATGGTACTGGCATAGAAACATACTGGTGGATCAGTGAAATTGAATCAAAGACCCACAATTAAACCCACACATCTATGGAAACTTATTTATTTATTTTTTTACGAAGAAGACAGAACTATACTATGGAAAAAAGACAGCATTTTTAGCAAATGGTGCTGGTCTAACTGGATGTCTAAATGTAGAAAAATGAAAATAGACCCATATTTATCACCCTGTACATTTATTCTGCAGTGGGTAGTAGTCAATGTGGAGCCCTATGACTGGTCATAGTGCTGAGATAAGAGACTAGACCTGATACTGTAAGGGTAGAAAATTTTAACTTGGCCCTAACAATGGGAACGTACCTTTCTAAGAAACACCCTTCTTTGTCCCTGGACTGAGAAGTGCAAACAGTCCCTAACTGTCCCCTAGTCATCACACCTGGGCACAGCTAATCACTGACCGCACCATTAGAAAAGTCCCTTACCCCTAGCCCCCCCCTCCTGTTTTGCAGTTTTTGCCTTTATAAACTCTGTGATTCTGCTGCTCAGAGCTCTGCACCACCCCCTTGCGTGGGAGCTATGTGCAGAGCCCCGGTGTGCCAGCTACTGAGTAAAACCTCTTGCTGTTACATCAAGCTCTTCTCTTCATTGGTTATTGGAGTCTGGCATCTATCCAGAAGAACAGAGGATCTCCCCACCTCGGGAGTCCTACAATGCGACATCTTTTATTGTTATTAATTGACTATTTTATCACTAGTTGTTTGAGTTTCTTTGTCATTTTGCTTAACAGCTTTTAACCAAAATTTTGCCAATGGTTTTTCTTTCTCCATACTTGCATTTATTGATCATTTCCTTTGATATGCAGGAAATGCTTAGTTTGTGACAACACTTGCTTACTTTTACTTTCTTTTCTTAGATTTATTTGTTACATCAAAAAGCAAAATCATTTCCAGGATTGAATCATGGTGCCTATCCATTCTTTCATCCTCAGAGGTTTATTATTTGGGGATGTATTGGTAAGTCCTTTAATTCATTTTGAGATATTCTGGTGCAGATTGAAATATGCTTGATTTAATTTATTCTGTGGGAACATCTAGCTTCACCACTTAATTTACTGAAAATTAATCACATCTGTATAATATATTATTGACACCTTAGTTGACTATCATTTGAATGTAGTTGCTTAGCTTTATTTCATAGCTCTCTTTTATTTTTATTTGTCCACTGATGTGTATTTATGTTTTTTATGTCACAACCTTGCAATGTTTAAATCTGAATGTAATCCAATTGAGTCAGTGAGTTTTGAGGTAACACATAGGAGTATAGATGAGGGTTTGCTTACATAGGCATAGTTTTTGGGTTTTTGCAAAAACAAATATATTAATGAAAAAAAAAACTAGCATGCTATCAGCATCCCTCAAATTTCTTACACAGTGAAGTTTGGACAGAGGCCCCTCTTCCAAAACTCTTTCTATTGATATAACCTTAGGACATGCATGTGATTATTATGATTTTGAGAAAATTCACAAGTCTTGTATCCTTTCATTTTTTTTCAATGTTGAGAGTGATATTTTTGATGGGTTTTTGATACATGACCATAACATGGTGTATATGTTTTCCTATGTTTATTTTGTTAAAAGAACGTATCAGCAAAATTTTTTGAATAATATGCTTTTGCATCTATTGAGGCTATCAACATTTTGTGTTTTATTATGCTGATGAGTTATAGTACATATATTTAATGAATTTTATTGATAATTTTGTATGTTCTTATAATGCATTTTTATAAAGTCTGATCTGTTGCCTTCCTATTCCTTCTATTTTCCTCCTTCAATTTTTTTTCCTAAATCTGCTCTTATATAACGTTTCAGTCCCAACTTCTTCTGCTTCTTTATTTGATTTTTAGATATTTATATTTCCTCAATTTTTATTATCAGAGGTGAAGGAAATATATAATTGAGTCCCATCATTATTGTCATTATAGAAATGGCTGTAAGAGAAAACTGGTCAGATGAGTATTATTGCTTCCCACTTTTCATTGGTCAATAGATGTCACTGATAAAGCAGACAGACCCTGAATGTTCAAGATATTGTTTATTCTACAACATGCCTGTTCTCGGGGAGAATACCTAGCACATAATTATGGGTACTTATTGATCTCAACATGAAAGACAAGCACAAAGGCCCCACCCATGCCTCTGAGAACGTTGTACCATGTGCCCTTGAAAAAAGCCTTGCCTCCTTCATCATGAGCGATATTCTGCCAGCAGTAAAGAGTGCCTATGTACATGATATCCGTTCCTTTGCGGCCTGACTGCACCATCATATGATGGTGACCCTATCAAAGACTGGGAGGCCAGGCCAGGAACAGCAGTGACAGACCGAGCCATCATTCAGCTGATGAAGATGTGAGTATTCTAGGGATCTGGAAGCATTCCTTTGGCAGTGTCATGGATATCAAAGTAGGCAGCTCGGTAGATGATAATGCCCTGTACTGACACATTAAAGCCTTGGTACAGGCCCTTAATCCCATCAGATTTGTAGATTTTAACCAGGCAGTCACCAAGGCATTTGAATTCCCTTTCAGCTCGTTTTTCTCATGGCAGCTGCTAGACGGGTATGGGCAAAATCAAGAGGGAACACAAAGCACATGGATGTGGCTCTAACAGCACCACCTGATGCCAAGTTCCCCACAAAGTAACGCCCAAAGTGGGTCCTCTTGTCTACACCACTCATAAAGATCTGCTTATATCAATCTTTGGAGGCAAAGTTGAGTGCGTGGGTGGGGAAGTATCTAATGACATTGGCCGGGTTATCACGGCAGGACGGGACTGTCTGTTCCTTGGAATACCACCCAAACAGTCTATAATGCCCTTGTATTGTTTATCTGCAGTGATTTGGTTGCTGGCATGCTGCATCTGCAGCAGCAGCCTGACCCACTTCATAGGCGTTACTGTCCATCTTGGAGATGGCCGCAGCTACTCCACTACCCAATAAGTCCTTGGTGAATGATGCAGCTGCATCTGTCATGTTAAAAGAAATAAAGAATAGGCAGGCTACTGAGGGACTTGACTGGGAAAAGAGCTGGCTTTGACTCCCAGACTCTGGGACTTTTGTTTCTTAAAATAAAAATAAAATACATATATATATATATTCGTGGGGTCTGAGGGGATCCAAGCCTGAAAGAAAAATGGGCAGGAAAGGAGGAGGAGACCAAGCAGTTTCCTTGTCAAGGTCTCATTTAATGGGGTGAAAAGTACCAGTTTTAAAAGCGGAGAAAGGAAGGAGCAGGGAGGGGGAAGGTAAAATTCCTGCGAGAGGAGTGGTTCCACCTGGGCAGCTAGTGATCTTGGAATGTCGTCCCACCTGGGAGCTTCCTTATCTTTGGAATGTCCGGTTCCAACTGCATGGCTGTTGTCTTCGGGGGTCAGCAATTCTCAGCGAGGGGAGCCCTTTATTCTAAGTCATATTTGTTCCCAACATGGGTGGCAATTCCCATACCCTTAACTATTTTTGTTGCCTTGACCTTGTCAATGTCCTAGGCATAAAATCAAAGCTGTTTTGAGTTCACATCTGCAATAACCATGTCATACCTGCCCAAATACTGTTTGTCTGCACGCATCCACTTCTGCTTCTTAAATTCTTTATCCACCTTTTGTGGTTATTTTTATATAGGCTTACATTCCTATACTCAATCAATCTCACATGGACTAGGAGTACAATATTTCTTTTTTATGATATTTCTTATATGGATCTTAATATAATTTTCTAGCTCTGTAATGTCTATCTTCAGCTGTACCCATTTATAATATTCGCTCATACACTTTTCTTATGGCACTTGAGAACATTGGCAATAAGTTTCTTTAACATATTCAAAATGTGAATTTACCAGTTAACATATTAGACAATTGGATTTTCATCTAGAGAGGTTGCTGATTTCATCAAACCACTTACTCATTCTGATGTATGATTTTTTTTCCTTTCCCTATTGTTTGGTATTAATAGGTTATATTTGTCTAAAGAAGTGCCCTGCTTTTGAGGTTATTCAATCTATGGAAATAGAGTTGTTGGTAATTATCACCGATAATCTACTAAAGTTCTTTGATATCAGTTGGTTTATCTCCTCCCTCATTAAGTTTTAATACAGATATTACAAGTCTTCTATCTTTGCATCAGTGTTTTCTTTCTGTTTTCCTTAGTTGTAGCAGTAGCACGGAGAAAGGTCTTCCTCAGGTAGGAGGACCTAATAACATCGATTGCTCATTGAAACAGTGCGCTTAAGTCAAATATATGCTATTTAAACAGAAAGAAATTATATCCTTTGGTATTGAATTAAACACAAAGCAAAGAGACTGCATGAGAACATTATTAAACATAGGAAAAACTTTGAATAATATGTTATTTTTCTAACATCACATCTTCTATTTTTGATATTATAGTTCATGACAGAATCTCAGGAGAAAATGTAGTTCATCTTGAAGGTTGCATTTCCCCT
Organism: Pachyuromys duprasi; assembly: GCA_028658305.1. Taxonomy (NCBI): domain Eukaryota; kingdom Metazoa; phylum Chordata; class Mammalia; order Rodentia; family Muridae; genus Pachyuromys; species Pachyuromys duprasi. The sequence goes on from CM053743.1 coordinate 25,129,296, forward strand.
GTAATACACAGGAGGGATATAATTGTGAATCAACTTGAAGAAACCAGAATTCTTACTGTGTCAAGCTGTAGTCAGTTTCTATCTGTCATGGGAAACATGGTGCTCAGTTCAAATTGTTATTATTTAAAATGAGTAAGACATGTAATGATTTGACCTACCTGTGAGGAAGAAAAAATCTTACAGGCATCTATTTTCAGAATAAGGATGCTTCATTCACATTCAAGGTTTTCTCTGACAAGCAATTTCACTGATTATCAAGTTATACATACTTTCAAAAATTCTTCAACCATCTTCACATCGATCCTTCCAGCCTCACCACTTAGCTTAGCAATGCATATGAAAAATGATTTGGGAATTATTTAAATCACCCATACCTAGAACTAAGTGCAACATCATGAACAGTTTCAGCAATTTATTTTAGCATTAGGGAGAAGCAGTTGGCTTTGATCATGATCATCATGGTGCTAAGAGGGGTATATTTCTGTATTTAGAATTCAGTTCAATCTTTCCAAATTTTGTCCTATCTGAAATAAGCCTTTCTCAATTTTTATTTCTTTACGTTCAGACAACCAGTCTTTGAAATGTGCCTATTACTTTTTTTTTTTTTTTCCTTTTCAAAAACAAATCACAGTGCTTGTGGAAGTCAGAATATTTGGGAACAATAGCAAGCAGGGACATTTTATCTTTCAAATTTATGTTATTTTAAACTTTTATTTTTGGAGAACTTCATGAGTACTAATTTACATTACTTTTACACCTTCCTCCACAGACTCCAGCTTTTCCTGTATTTACCCATTCCATCTCAAGTTTAGAATGTTTTCTTCTGTAACTATCATTGTTATGCTCCCAACATTCCCTCACCAACATAGCCTTCTAAGACAGTTTAGTGATGCTCTTATGTACACATGCATACAACTAGTTAGTCAATTGGTGTTGAGAACTCAACAGAGTTCCCTTTTCTGAAGAATTCTGATTCTTTCTCTTTCAACAGTCATTGATTTTTCTGTGGCTCTTATCTAGTGTTAGGTGTTATGAAACTTATTCTATATGTGTTGATGTTCCTATTGGTGTTATCATTATATGTCTTTTTTTTTTTTTTACAGGCAATCTGATTCCTGGGATTTCATGGGTATAGTATCCCTGTTATATTTAGAAGACACTTTCTGCAAGCAGGTTTCTTGGTCCTTTGGCAATTATAATCTGTGCAACTCCTCTACTTCACTGAGCCTCAAGTGTAGAGGCTAGCTGGAAAATGTACCCATCAATACTAGGTAACCCAAATCACTTATTCTGTTCACTTTACCAGTTGTGGAACTCTGCAGTTGCCTCAGTCTCTTTGAAAAGAAGCTTCTTTGGTAAGGGATGAGAGTTATCTTCATAATCAGTTAGAAATTACGTTAGAGTAAGAAAACTAGAGTAGAAAATTCTCCTCTAGAGTCTATGCCCTCTCAATCCATAGGTTGTTATCCAGGTTTACAGTTCCACTGTGAATTCCAGCCTATGAGTGGGTTAGGTACATCAGACAAATGGTAGTTGCCCTCAATATAAATTGCCTGTGTTGGACAACTGGGAACACCCTGCAAAACCATTCATTATTGTTTGTGCCTGCAGAGTTTCATATCTCTCTATTCTACTCACAATAAAAGTACTATAAAATTTAGTAAATATATATCTTTTGTATGTAAGTGTAGTGGCTATCATACATATATTTCTCACTTTTCTAATTTTAGTAACATATTTTATTTCAAATTTGAACATTCAAAATAGTCTTTTTCTGGCAAAACTTCAATAGAATTTGATGTATGTGGTGTTCTAGTGAACAAAATAACAATACATTAAGTCAGTTTCAGGAAATAATATACGATTAAGAAAAAATGGTAGATGTTAAATGAATTAGACAGCTGCTGGTGTAATAGAGCATACTGTTTTATGTTCAATTTTTGAACATTAGAATATGTGCACTGTAAAATAACAAGTAAAAAAAATTGGTAACATCTTCAGTTTCATTATTCTATAATTTTAATAGGTTATATATTATTTCCATGCCATCACTGCAGTACTAGTATCTTCTAAAACTTACACACATTATAGTGATATTCTAATGAATACTGAATCCTATGAAAGAAGCTAGGTCCATGAACTAACACAATTGAAAATATAAGTATTTTCTAAGATATTTTTCATTGTGTTTTAGTGCCATATTAATATATGTTTACATTAATATATATTTATTGCCATTATTAATATATTTGAAGTGATAGTTGTATAGCAATATGTTCAGCACTCTCAAGTATCAGGAAATATAACAATTCAGCTTACTGTGCATTGAACACAATACAGTATCATAATTAACAACACTAGTATTAAGGTATATATTTACTAGATTTCATTATAGTTTTTATTGTCAGTAACATGATATGCAGCTTTGTGACCTACTAGGCAACACCTTATGCCAACATGTTAAGTCTAGTTTTGTATAAGCTATTAAATATAAATCAAAACATGTACATACTATGATGTACCCAGGAACTGCCCAGTGATTCATTACTCAGAAGACTTTCCTGTTTTCAGGTAGATGACTATATATTTATCTTCAATAGTATGTTCAATGGTCCTAAGTTTCCTGGTACTGATAACTTCTTACTCCAAAGTTTACTTTTTTCCTGGAAGTAAGACTTCCATGAAAGAATTCTCATTTATAAGGTCTTTTCCAAAGCAGTGTTATATCATGAAACATGCTAGGGAGTGCCTACATCTCCTTCTTTCTTAGTAGTAGTACTCACCTTTGATCATGAAAGTTCCTTTGGTTTGTGGCACACAAGATTTAACTGGAATGTAAAAACTATTTTTCAGCTTCAGAGGATATAGAGAGAGGATGAGCGCAGCAAGTGAAAATAAACTAGTTCCTGACGAGTATACACTCCTCACCAAAAAAGTTCATTCAATCAAATACCCACACCCATACTTGCACAGGATCTTCAATTCTCCCCGTGTACTAGTATTCCTAGGGGCAAGAAAACAGAGTTCTTTAATCTTGTTAGATTCTTGGACTTTTCACAAATATTTGAAATATACATTAATTAACAACATTGTGATTTCCATTCACTAAATCACCTTCATAAAGAAAGTGTTTCTGTGACTGAAACACTAACTCAACCCAAGTTAAAAAGAAAAAAAAAAAAAAAAACTAGAGCTAGAGGTAAATCACAAGTTTACAACTATCACTGACTTCTGTATTCAAACCATTACAAACACAGGAAGAGTTCTCCAACTGTATCAATGTAGTTCAAAGCAAGAGAACTAGCTACAGAATCCAGAATTAAAATTGTATGTAAACTGGTTATCACTTACATTGGCATTAACTTTTTGTACTTACTAGGAAAGAGAAAAACTAAATGTCTGACTTCAAAATGGACAAGGAAAGTGCCAGGCAAGACTGAGGCATATAGTGAGTCTCAAAAAAACTATTAAAGTATAAATAACACAACATGAAATGAAATTAATACAGCATTGATATTGCAGATCACTCTAATGAGAACAGTAGTAATTAATAAAATAAATGAAACACATGCTGGGACATATGTGGGCAAAAAGAGAACCCTCATGCACTGATGTTATGAATGGAAACTAGTCAACATGTGATAGGGGCCCATCACAACAGAATAAAGCCAACTTTTCAGGACTGAGAGTTCATTCCTATCTGTTGATGCTGTATGAACTGACAGTCTGGGGAAGCTCTGGAAGACTACACCTTTGACCCAGTACTCTGGAAACTAAACAGTCTATACCAACAGATGCTTGAGGACTTGACAACTTAATGAAAGAAGTAGGCTGTTTATTCATTTCTTATATATTGTCAATGCATTAATATTTTATGTTACTTATGTATTATCACAATAACCATATATATTTAGTACATATATGTATTATCAGCCCCTAACATTCATATATTTTAAATATTTTCTTTAGTCTTTGCCATATTTCCAATTGCCACTCCCCAGTTTTACAGAAAATGTGATGGAAATGTTGCTTTAGCATTCTTTTAACTTTGTAATAAATTATCTATTATTACCTTTCATTGTTACTAATCTGTCTTACCATTTGCATCTCCTCTATGGCCTGTGAATCTTCTTCCTCTGATCCATTCATCCATATAACCTAGGTAGACTAGCCTTTACTATAACTTCTTTAAAAGCCAAGGAGAGATTCATGGAACTTGCATGTACACTAGATTATTCTGTTTGTGAGCATAACAATAGATATGCATTTAGTACTCACCTTCTGGGAAACAGATTGAGACTCACATAAAGTAAGAAACATTTTTCTTTTTTTATTGATTTACTACTTATTACAAATTATTCACTTTGTATCCAGGCTGTACCCCCCTCACTCATCTCCTCCAAGCCCCACCCTCCTTCCCTCTTCTCCCCTATGCCCCTGCCCTAGTCCACTGATGAAGGAGGTTCTCCTCCACTACTACCAGACCCTAGCCTATCAGGTCTCATTGGGATTGGCTGCATCCTCTTTCTCTGTGTTACAGCAAGGCAGTACACATACCCTGCTCAGAGGGACGTGATCAAAGAACTGGCCACTGAGTACATGTCAGAAAGAGTCCCTGCTCTCCTTACTAGGGTACCCACTTAGAGACTGAGTTGTCCTTGGGCTAAAATTGAGCTTAGATTCTAGCTCCCCATGCATGATCTCTGGTTGGCACATTGCTATCTGCAGGAACCCCTGGACCCAGATATTTTAGATATGTTTGTCCCCTTGTGGAGCTCCTGTCTCCAATAGGTATTTCTTTTTTAAATTTTTACTTTTTAATTGTTATTTTTAATTATAGTTTATTCAATTTGTATTCAAGCTATAGCCCTTCCCTCTCTCCCTCCCAATTCTGCCATACCTCCTTTTTCTTCTCTGATGCCCCTCTTCAAATCCATTGATAGGGGAGGTTCTCTTCCTCTTCCATCTGATCCTAGCCTGTCAGGTCTCATCAGAAGAGGCTGCATTGTCTTCCTCTGTGGCCTGGCAAGGCTGCACACCCACCCTCAGGTGGAGGTGATCAAAGAGCAAGACACAGAGTTCATGTCACAGACAGTCCCAGTTCCCCTTACTAGGATACCCACTTAGATACTAAGCTGCCATGGGCTACATCTGTGCAGGGGTTCTAGGATATCTCCATACATGACCTTTGGTTGGCATAACAGTCTCAGAAAAGACACCTATGCCCAGATTTCTTAGTTCTGTTGCTCTCATTGTGGAACTCCTGTCTCCTACTGGTCTGACTATTTCCCTCTTTTTTCATAAGATTCCCTAAACTCTGCCCAAAGTTTGGATATGAGTCTCAACATCTGCTTTGAAAACCTGCAGGGTAGGATCTTTCAGAGGCTCCTGTCCTGTTTACTGTTTTCTCGCTCTTTGTATGTCTGTCCCATTTGCCTTTCTGAGTGAGGATTGATCATCTTAACGTGGTTTCTTCTTCCTGCTTAGCTTCTTTTAGTATGTTTATCCTATATTATATGTCTAATATCCATTTATAAATGAGAGTATACCATATGTGTCTTCCTGCTTCTGGCATATCTCACTCAGGATGATTTAAGATGGCGTTGACCAGGGAGTACAATGTCTGGGGGACACAGGATCCAAATCTCCTATATGTCTTTTTATCTCCTTTTTCCATAAGATTCCCTGTGCTCTGCCCAAAGTTTGACTATGAGTCTCAGCATCTGCTTCCTAGACCCTGCGAGGGAAATTCATTCCAAAGGCACTCTGTGTTTGGATCCTGTTCTGGTCCCTATCTTATAATGCTTTCCATGTCTATACTGTTTGCCCTACTGAACAATGATTAAGCATCTTCCCTAGGGTCCTCCTGTAATCTGATTTAAAAATGGGGTACACTTTGTATGCAGGATACAAACTGAAAAAACTGTAATTCATATAAAAAATAAAAACCTAATTAAAAAATCCACCAATGTAACCTCATAAATTAAATAAAGTGAAATAAAAAAAAATTGAGGTACAGAGCTAAACAGAGAATTCTCAATAGAAGAATACCAAACGGTAGACAAATTCTTAAAGATATACTCAACATCCTTAGTCATCAGGGAAATGCAAATGAAAACAACCCTGAGATTTCACTTTACACCCACCAGAATGGCTACCACTCTTAGACATATATCCAAAAGATGCTCAGGTACAAAACAAGGACATTTACTCAACCATGTTCTTAGAAGCTTTATTCATAATAGCCTGAAGCTGGAAACAACCCAGATGTCCCTCAACAGAAGAATGGATACAGAAATTGTGGTACTTTTACACAATGGAATACTACTCAGCAATTAAAAACGAGGAAATCATGAAATCCATAGGCAAATGGTGGGGACTGGAAATGATCATTTTGAGTGAGGTATCCCAAAAGAAGAAAGAAACACATGGTATATACTCACTTATATAGACCTATAAGATAGGACAAACATACTGAAATCTATACACCTACAGAAGATAAGCAAGAAAGAAGACCCAAGGTAAGATGATCAATCCTCACTTAGATAGACAAATGGGATGGACATTGAGTGTAGGAGAAAACAAGCAACAGCACAGGAGCCTACCACAGAGGGCCTCTGAAAGATTCTACCTAGCAATGTATCAAAGCAAATATTAAGACTAACAACCAAATCTGTGGCAAAGTGCAGGGAATCATATGAAAGAAGTGGGGGGGGGGAATAAGACTTAGAGAGGACAAGAGCTCCACAAAGACTAAATAGTTCAGGGCACAGGGGTCTTTTATGAGACTCTTTCTCTAACCAAGGACCATGTAGAGATATAACCTAGAACCCCTGCTCAAATGTAGCCCATGGCAGCTCAGTATCCAAGTGGGTACCCAAGTAAGGGAACATGGACTATCTCTGTCATGAACTCAATGGCTGGTTCTTCGACTCTCCACCCCCCCCCGAGGGAGGAGTAGCCTTGTTAGACCCCAGAAGAGGACATTGCAGCCATCTCTGAAGAGACCTGATAAGCTAGGATCTGATGGAAGGGGTGGAGGTCTTCCCCTATCAGTGGACTTGGAAAGGGGCAGGGAGGAGATGAGGGAAGTATGGGGAGAATGGGAGAGAATGAGGGAGGGGGCTACATCTGTGATACAAAGTATATGACCTGTGATTAATATAAAAATAAATAAATTATTTAAAAGAAAAAAAAAGAAAGAAGAAAACTCAATGGATGATGCATGCTGGATATGGAGAAAGTGGAACCCTCCTCCATTGCTGGTGGGAATGTCACCTTGCACAACTACTTTGGAAATCAATCTGGCTCTTTCTAAGAAAATTACCTCAAGATCCAGGAATTCCACTTCAGGGAGTATATCCCAAATATGCCTAACGATACAACAGGGACATTTGCGCAACTATGTTCATAACAGCTATATTTGTAACAGCCAGATCTGAAAACAACATTGATGTCCCTCCAGGGAGGAATGGACACAGAAATTGTGGAACTTTTACACAAATGAATGTTATTAAAAACAAAGAAATCATGAAATTTGAAGGGAAATGGATGGGAATGTTAGATAACTCAGAAGCCGAAAGACACATATGGTATATACTCACTTATCAGTGGATATTAGCCATATCACATAGGATAGACATACTAAAATCTATAGTCCTAAAGAAGCTAAACAACAAGGAATGGAGGAAATCTTAATCACAAGGACCTGCCCCTTTAGCTAATCAAAATATCCTCTCATATATATATGAGGGCACATGAGAAATGGAGTCTGGTGAACAATGTGCCTTAGAAAAAGAATATAGACAAAGAGGGAAGGTAAATTGAGATGCCCTCTTCGAGGAATCCTAGCATCCAACACTAGGAAACTACACCTGAGTATGCCACAACTCTTACAATGGATGCCCTGGCCAAGTATGCTTTGGGGGTTGTATTTTCCTTGATACCTTAGTATCATCTAAAAATAAATAAATAAATAAAATATAATAGTGGCGTTTTCTTAGACAATTAAGAATAGTGATTCCTCAACAAATGGGATGGACATTGAGTGGAGGAGAAAACAAACAACAGAACAGGAGCATGCCAAAGAGGACCTCTGGGTGGGGGGGTCAATGTAGCGATGTATCAGAGCAGATATTAAGACTCGAGATCAAGCCTCTGACAGAGGGCGAGAAGTAATGATAGATCTGGGGGAGGTTATTGAGACTTGGGGAGAACAAGAGCTCCACAAAGACCAAACTGAGCAGGGCACAGGGGTCTTGTATGAGACTGTTTCTACAATCAAGGACCATGTGTGGATGTGGCCTGGAACCCCCGCACAGATGGGGCCCATGATAGCTCAGTGTAGGACTGAAGACCCTACTCAGGGAAACAGGGACTGTTTCAGTCATGATCTTGATGGCTGACTCTTTGACCCTCCCCCATACAAGCTGGGGAGTGACAGACTGGCTAGATCCCAGGGGA
>CM053743.1:25138258-25197762 GCA_028658305.1 Pachyuromys duprasi
GGACATTTGCTCAACTATGTTTGTAGCTGCTTTATTTGTAATAGCCAGAACCTGGAAACAACCCAGATGTCCCTCAGTTGAGGAATGGATACAGAAATTGTGGTACTTTTACACAATGCAATACTACTCAGCAATTGAAAATGAGGAAATCATGAAATTTGCAGGCAAATGGTGGGATCTAGAAAATATCATTCTAAGTGAGGTCTTTTACTTTTCCATATGAAGTTAATGGCTGCTCTCTCTAGGTTTGTAAAGAATGGTGTTGGAATTTTGATGGGAATTACATTGAATTTGTAGGTGGCATTTGGCAGGATGGTCATTTTTACTATGTTAATCCTAATACACAGGCGTGGGAGATCTTTACATCTTCTAAAATTTTCTTCAGTTTCTTTCTTCAAAGATTTGAAGTTCTTTTCATACAGGTATTTCTCTTGCTTGTTTAGAGTTACACCAATATATTTTATATTATTTATTGCTATTGTGAATTGTTGTTTCCCTAATTTCTTTCTCAGCTGTTTTGTTGCTTTTATAAAGGAGGCCTATTGACTTTTTTGAGTTAATTTTGTATCCAGACAGTTTGATGAAATGTTTATCAGCCATAGGTCTTCTCTGGTAGAATTGTGGAGGGTGAGTTATGTGTACTATCTTCTCATCAGCGAATAGTGATACTTTGATGTCTTCTCTCTAATTTTTAACCCCATGATCTCTTTTACTAGTTTTATTGATCTAGCTAGAACTTCAAGTACAATATTAAAGAGATATGGTGAGAGTGGGTAGCCTAGTCTTTTCTCTGATTTTAGAGGGACAATGTGTGCTGTACAAGTACTTTAAAATGCTTTGAAACACAGTGATCTACCATAGCCAACCTTTAAAGAAAACTGATTCTCTCTTTCCTTGCAGCAATAATTTACCAATTGATTCTTTATCAGTTGTGAAATTTTGTGTCTCTCTTTCCTTCTTGGTATTTTGTGAGCCTTGATCTTGAACAGATCTCACACATGCTATAACAAACATGAGTTCATATGTGCAAGCATTCAGAAAATACACTTTTCCTACCATATATTTCCTCTTACTCCTACAATTTCTGTCACCACTTCCATGATGATTCCTGGGCATTGGGTATGTGGTATAGGTGTGTACTTAAGGGATGGACACTCTACCAACCCTAATTTTCTGGGTGGTAACCATGTGGGGGCTTCTGTGTTAATTACTATGTACTGAAAACAGAAAAGTCTCTGGTGAGGTGTGAGAAATGTACTACTCTACAGCTATAGCCATTAAACATTAGAAATCAGTTTAATGTGTCCATTTATCAAATTATTAATAGTTACTCCTCTGCCATCTATGAACTCTCGGGCCACATATTTTCCATCTTGTTGAGCAAGATATAATCAAGTCTAAAATTTCTGATTATCCCTGTAATATTCATGCCACTATAGCATCAGTGGAGATGTGTAAAGCAGCAACATGGCTGCTCTGATCACATCTAAAGACCTTATAGATCTGGGTGGTCCAGCTAGAATACAGACACAGCCTTAGTATACATCTGTAATCCCAAACAATGAAGGTAAAGTTAGTTTGTAGAAGAAAATACCCATGTTTGAAAATGATGTCAAATTGAGGGGAAGAAAAAGTGACAAATCAGAAAAAGATTTGACAGAATGAGGCTGAGTAGGATATGCCCAACTCTCAGGAGAACAGAGAGGAAAAAGAGGCGACTTAAGAGAGCAGCTCAGAGAAAAAGAGTGAGCAGGGAGAGAAAGACCAAGCAAGTAAAAGGATGAGAGGCAGAGAGAGAGGAGAGATACAGGAAAGTTTTAAAGAGACAGGTTGAAGAGAGAACAAGCTAGTCACAGGTGAAGACAGAATAAGCCAGATGATGAGAACTATTGTTAGATTTATACTGAGGCCAAGCAAATTAATTCTGTGAGAAGCTGAGAGAGGCTAGTTCGAAACAGTCAGTTTGGAAAGGAGTTTGGAGTGAGAATAGCCGAGTTTAACCAGGCAGCCAGTGTTCCAAATAAACTAGAAAAGGTGAGGTTATTCATTAGAAAGCCTCTGAGGCATCAACTATTTCTGGCGCATAAAAGTTACTTTTACATACCAATAAGGTTATCCAACTATGGTCAATAATCAAGAGGCATCATATTAATACTTGGTATTTATATCCTCAATACAAAGGAAAATAGAAAAAATGATTAAGAAAAGTATTAAAATATATATTATTATTTTGATACAAACGTTGAAACCAGATGTGTTTGGCCTTGTGAAAATATACAGTAGTAGAGAAACATCCACACATTTAAAGAAAATTTATTAGTAACTAACACTACAGATAATAATAGATAATTTTCAATTAATTAATTTTAATTTTTATTAATTATACTTTATTCACTTCGTATCCCCCCTGTAGTGCCCCTCTTCCTTCCAAACCATCCCTTCTTCCCTCTTATTCAAGCATATCCCTCCCAAAGTCCACTGATAGGGGACGTCTTCTTTTCCTTCCTTCTGATCCAAGTCTATCAGCTCTCATCAGGAGTGGCTGCATTGTCTTCCTCTGTGGCCTGGTAAGGCTGCTCCCCCTTCAGGGTGAGGTGATCAAAGAGCAGGCCAATCAGTTCATGTCGGAGGCAGTCCCTTTTCCCATTACTATGGAACCCACTTGGATACTGAACTGTCATGGGCTACATTTGTGCAGGGGTTCTAGGTTATCTCCATGCACAGTACTTGGTTGAAGTATTAGTCTGAGAAAAGACCCCTGTGCTCAGATTTTTGTTTCATTTGCTCTCCTTGTGAAACTCCCATCCTCTCCAGATCTTATTTCCCACATCTTTATAAGATTCCCTGCACTCTGCCCAATGGTTGGCCATAAGTCTCAGCATCTACTTTGATAGTGTGCAGGGACGAGCCTTTCAGAGGCCCTCTGTGGCAGGCTCGTACCTTGTTTCCTGTTTTCTCCTTCTTATGATATCCATCCCCTTTTCATTTTTTAAAGATAGACTCTCACATATTCTCATGTAGCCCTCAACTATACATGTAGATTGATTCTTTTATTTTTACATCCACAGTGTTAAGACTCTGTACCGAAATTCAAGGTGAGTCATTCATGACTAATGATACCCAGGGTTAAATTGTGGCTTCCACATGCACACAAGAAAAAAAAATCTTATTCTAAAGTTTGATAATTTTCAAGACTGTGAAAAAGTGATCACACATATCTAGAGATAGGCAGAACTCATGTTACATCTGGCAAAAATTGTAGAGCAACAAATTTTTTGTGTGTGAGAAATGCTGCTATAACTACTATATTTAACACACGATGCATTATAGGTTCATCTATTTTGTATATGCAAAAGCCAGATAATGAAACAAAGAGGCAGACTAGTAACTCAATTCTATGGGACAGTGAGGTGACCTATAGGAATATGCTTTGGTATGTGACAACTGTAACAAGTTTGAATCTTCAGCTTTCGTTACAAAATCTAATAAACAGAATTTAAAAACAAAAGGGACAATTATTATAATTAGTACTTAGAATAAGGACTTAAATACTGATTAACAAATAAGATCAGCTAGAATTAAATGTTTTTTGGAGAACATGAAGTTCCTGTGAGTAGCTTAAGAGTAAAAGAATTTTATTTTAGCCTTAAAGCACTATTTGACATTTTAAAATATGTGCATGCTTTGTTTTGATACAAGTAACAACTTTTTTTTGTATCCATGTGCTATGATTTTTTTTCCCACTTCTGAAATCTGGAAAGAAATTTTCTTTGTTATAGTAAGGCTGCAACGAATGTAAAATACCCCTGGCATTCATTGCTGCTTACTATTTCAAAGTCTTTTAAAACAAAATGAAAATCAGTGATGTTAGTTGGCCTGATTCTACTTGAAGTAAATTGTATAATATTACGTCAGTAATTTTACCTATAGAATTTAAATAATTTATATCTTCTAGTACATTGTAGGGATCTTTACTCTATCTGTCCTGAACTTCATTTAAAGGTTTAAAATATATGTAAAAGTGGGATTTCTTATAGAAGCCCAAATATGATCACTAAACCTCATGATATATTTTACTATTTAATAAAATTGCCTAATATTAACAATAGATAATTTCTTATTAAATTTTTAGAAAATAAAAATCTAAAATAGTAGAAGAAAACTAGTGAATGCACCAGAAGGTATGACTTAATATACCTACTATGTAATAATTTCATGAAGTACTTTGACATTGTATGAAGATATTATCCTCCTGAAAGATCTTAACAAAGTTTTAATAATCAATAGATTGGATATAAATGGAATTAAAGCAATCATGAAATGATAAATGACTTACTATGACTGAATGACCATGTATACCTGAAGACACACATTACTAATGCTTAGATTTTTCAAATGAAAATATTTTTACAGAAATAATGTTGGGTACTGTGATGACCAGTCTTTGTTGCCAACTTGGTAGAATCTGGAATCACCTAAGAAACATGCCTATGGTGTATGTATCTGTGAAGGCAATTTCAGTAGATTAACTGAGGTGAGGTCCTCTCCCAGAGTGCAAGAGTCTTCTCTGTGAATGATGCAGAGGTAAAGAGATTTGGGGAACTCTTAGTGCTGCTTCCTGAATTTTTATTCACAGTGATAAGTGTGTCTATTCACTTGCTGTTACTACTTGACTTTCACTGGCATGCTTCACTGACATCAGAATCTAGCCTCTCAGCTTTCTAAAGTAGATTGAAAACCAATGAAGCTCTCAAAGTATTTCAGGCTAGAGTGGACCTGCTGAGGAATTCAGGTTTGTAGGCAGAGTATTAAACTGATTGTTGGCCTCTGCAGCATGAACTTGGACATTTTTGGACTACCAGGCCTCATGGATGGTAAGCTATTCTAGTAAATCTCCCTCTACAAAATTTATTCTTTTTTTTTAAGAGAAAAGAAAATATCGCCCTTAATCAGGAAGTCTTTGAAATAGCACTGTTTCCATATTCTTCAGGAGTAGACCACAGATAGATATAGATGATATAGATATAGATATGTTTGTATGTGTGTGTGTATATACATAATTATTACCATCAAATAGTTTTTTGAGGCAAGGTAAATCACTTGGCATAGGAAAAAATTCAGGTCTAAAGGAAAACCCATAGGCAAAATAATAGTTTCATTTCTAATGGTAAATGTTAATGGCAAACAAACAAGCATACATACAGTCTTTAAAAGTATGAATCTGAAGTTTTCTTTTCTACTGGCTGAACTTTAAAAAATACATGTTGTTACAATTGGTCATCTGGCTATTGTTGCTGTGATATGTCAACTGTGAGGAAGAGGGCCATTTAACGACCTGATTGAATGCTGTGATTTTTTTTTTCTAGAAAAAATCTTTATGACCACCAACACAGCCAAACTGTGGTTTAGAAAACTGCCATGCAGCATATACAGATTAACAACTTACCCACGGGGGAAAGACAAGGAAAGGGAGAACTATTTCTTTTAAGTGACTCGGAAGGGATTTTTTTTTCTTACTGATGCTTAATTACTAACTGGTCAACTAAAACATCTATGGAAGTCATGAAAACCTGAGTACATTTGTGTCTTTTCTTTAATTTTTCTAGTTAGTTCAGATGAATTCAACATTTTTTCATCTCCTGTCATCTGAGTAGCTCAGTCTTTGAAAAATTTTGGTCATTTATAATATATTCAACTTTTTATATGAGTATGTGAGAATTGGAAAAGGAATGAATTTTAATTATAATTGGCTCATCTATTTGCATCTATGGTGTAAAATTTCTGGAACTCAGAATAATTCAGTGTGAGAACATTTGGATCACATATTGGCAAACAGTTGCTTAGTGTAGTTTTACTAAAGATCATTAATATTGTAAGAATCTCAAACACTAAGGGTGAACCAAGGACAGAATGTAAGATGTCTGTTGGTGATAAACTTAAAGTTCTACACTTTCCAAATTAAAGTGTAGTGCTTGTATGTATCAATGGCTGGGAAATCAATACTTGTTAGCATTCTCAGTGGGAAACCAGGCTTAGCTACTGTCATCTGTAAACATGTATTGTACAACAATCAATCATGGAATGCTTTCCTAATATATGCATGTAGTCGTTCAGCTCTGTATTTGCATTTTTGAATTAGTCCCAGTGTGACAGGAAGCATTCCTGCAAGTCAGGTATAGCTAGCATGTAAGTATAAGTAAATATATATTATTAGATTTTTTAAAAAGTATACTTCTTTTCTTTAAAGATAAGAAAAATCTACATTCAATATTTTAAAACCACAGAACACTTGCCTATTATAAAATGTTTTCCCCTTAAGAGCTATTGGGTGCTCTGGATGAGCAACAATACCTGTAGCTGCAGAGATGATCTAATCCTCACAGCTGTCAGTTAAGCCTACACTAATGTGTCTTGAAAGAGTGATTAATAGGTTTTGACAATATCATTGCATTGCATATTTAATCAGATTATGCATCTGTTAGAAATGGTTCGCTTCTAACATCTGCACTGAAAAACCTACCATCGGTATTCAGATCAATGTCTTAGCAGAAACAAGTAACTACTATGCATGGCAGACTTACTGTCGACAAGTTAAAACTACAATCCAGAGACAGATGAGTCGTGACATTTTCTTCATTCATCTGATGATATTTTTGTTCAAAATTTCTTAGTTCATCTGTGCTTAAATTAATTCTCATTAAAGAGGAGACAAATACACAATTACATTTCCAGCAAACGCAAGGAAGAGGTATGGATTGGCTTGATGCTTTACCTTAAAGGTGATACTGCTTTGCAGTTATTTAAAATGTAAACGCGTGTATTGTTACAATTTTATACGTAAATATATTTCAAATGATACTGATACACATAAATACATATATAGTTATATACATAGAAACAAATTTTAAGATTAAAAGATTTGACATGACAGCTTTTATTTTCATGTGATTAAGTATTCAAATATTAAAAAATAAATTTATTCAATTGCAATTAAATCTTAGTTTCTCCATACTTATTCACTTCCAGTATGTACTTAGTAATTACCTTTTATTCAAAACAGTATTCTACAGTAGTATTTTTCATGAAAATTTCAGGAAACTTACTGTAAAACAGTATCTCCCTCCATTTTAATGATTTGCCAGAGGCAAATGTCACCAGAGGCAGGTGACGTAACCTCTTTGTAAGAAATTAGGAAACGTCCCTCTTCAAAACCTGTGATCTGTTTTGAACAGATTCTTGTAACAAAGCCTCTTTGCCAAGTTTAACAAAGGTGTTCTATTTTTCAAACTCTGTGGCTGTCTGTGTGACAATTAAGGAATTAAAAGGCAGGGAAAAGTCTTGAACCAAAGTAGCAGCAGAGAAAATTGCAGACACACAGGTAGAATCAACCAATAGAGATACTCTTAGTGTAGGTGAAGAAACACATCATCAGCAAGGCATATGGAAAGGATGAACTCTCCGAACAGGAGCTTCTCAGGCAGCAGGAGTTCCAAGGGACTTTGCTGAGCTGAAAGATGGTTTTCTTTACCTAATTTAGGGTTGGTGAGTTTAAACAAGAAAAGAGAATTTGATAGGGCCACAATTTTAGGTATCCATGTTCTGGTCTGGCCTTGAATTTCTACTTACCCCACACTATTGGTGGAAGTAAATATTCACCAGACCTTAGTCTGAAACTGCCAGGCCTTAGTCTGGGTCTGAGGACAGGATGGTTGTGCAAAGGAAAGACTTTGCCATGCCATCTTTTCTCTTTCTTTTTCCTTCCTTCCTTCCTTCCTTCCTTCCTTCCTTCCTTCCTTCCTTCCTTCCTTCCTTCTTTCTTTCTTTTCCTTCTTTCCTTCCCTCTCCCCCTTCTCTTTCTCTATTTTTCATTCCTTTTTTGTTTAAGATAACAAAGGATAATATAAGAAGATAAAACAGTAACTATCACATTGAAGTTCAGTACAACAAACCAACAAAAGGAAAATGATCCAAGACTCAAAAATCATTTAGTTTACACACTATGAGGTCCCCCAAAACAGTAAAGTGGAAGCTATAAACATATGCTGAAGATGTGGTGCAGACCTGTGCAGGCCTTGCGCATGTGCTTCAGTCTCTATAAGCCCATATAAATTTTGCTCAGTTTATCACCAGGGCCTTGTTTTCTTGGTGTCTTCGATCTGGATCTGCTCTGGCTCTCACACTTTTTTGAACCTTCTTTTTCTTTTTCTTTTTTCTTTTGCATACCAATGAGAAAACTGTGTTTATTTTTCCATAAACAATTAAATCATGGAATATTTGATACTGTTGAAAATAGAACATCCTCAGTATCTCTTTTTTTACATTTTTAATTAACTACAGTTTATTTACTTTGTATTTCCCCTGTAGCTCACTCCCTCCTCCTCTCCCAATCCTACCCTCCTTCATCCTTTTCCACCCATGCCCCTTCCCTATTCCACTGATAAGGGAGGTCTTCCTCTCCTTCCTTCTAATCCTAGCTTATCAGGTCTCATCAGGAGTGGCTGCATTGTCTTCCTCTGTGGTCTGATAAGGCTGCTTCCTTTTCAGGGGAGGCGATCAAAGAGCAGGTTCCTGAAGTTCCTAAGGAAGGGATTTTAATATATTGCTTCATCATGTAACAGTAATAGAACAAAGTTGTTTGTGATTTTTTTCTATTTGATATGAAATATTAGGCAAAGGATAGATGCTAGTTACTTTATTTTTATGATAAAATATAAATAAAAGGAATGCTTTTGTGTTTTCCATCTATGGCTGAAAACTGAAGCTTATCCCATATGATCGAACAAATATTCAAATATTCAGAAGCTACTTCTACGTGTTAGTGGGAAAGCAGAACGTAATAGGCAAGGAAAGTGCTACTAAAATTAGTGATAAGGGATGGTTACAAGAAACAAATACTTTAGAAGGCGCCTTATTGAAATAATACAGATTTGAGTACTCAAAAATGAAAACATACACAAGAGGATGAAAATACCCTTGGGAAAAAAATCAACCTGATATGTTTGAAAAAAATTACATGAGTTATACTGGGGTAAGAACCTCCACACGGAAAGCACTGTGAAATTAGATTAGAGACATGGGCTATGAGCAATAATGAAACTGGTAAGAGATTGATTTTAAAAGCTCTGGTGGATTCTAAATAAGACCTTAATTTTATTGAGTATGTTCTTTATTTTTATTTAATCAAAGAATTTTTAATTTTCCCTATTATATTTTGAACATATTTTAAATAATATTTAATTTTTTTATTATACTGCTAAAATGTTATTGCTTCCAAAATAATCTGTACTTTTTAGTACATTTGAATGACATTAAGGACATGACAAAGCAATGCTTTACTAAGTCACAAAGAATCTACATTTCTTTTTAAATGAGTATATTCTTCTCGGTTTCCTTTACAGATAAATTTTTCTCACTTTAATAGTTTACTTATAAAACAAATACTATTGTCTAATTGTATTTACATTCTCATTTAACTCATTAATTTCTACTACATAAATAATCATACATAAGATACACATCTATTTGTGCATATATGCATATATATGTAACTATATTCAGAAATCAACACTTTCATTAAATTTTAATATACTTTCTGTTTTAATTTTTAAATATATATATATTTAAAAGTTAAAGGAACTTAGGTTAAACAATAATGTAGATATATAGTAGTACAATTGGTAAGAACCCTTAAATGGACTTTAGGAACTATTATTTACTGTTCTATCTATAGTGCCTACCAGTTTCAACAAATATTATTTAATCTTCATATTGATTTCTATTCAATAGAGCACGTTAATTACAATATTAAAATATCTAGCCTTAAATGTATTCTATACTATTAACATACTAAAATTTACAATAAAAAGTGTGCTTTGAAACAGTTATTCAAGAACTTAATAGAGCCCAAATATTGCGGATAGTCCTTATTCACAGCATGCTCTAATTTTGTAATTAACAATGAATCAAAAGAAGCTATTAGCTTCTGTGGCATGTCTGTTCTTAATAAACCTCATGCTGCTTAATGTTTAAAATTCTATTGTCCCCTTAATATGTTTATAGATTTTATAAGGCCAACTATAATAGCATGTTTGAGGAATAATATTTGAATAAACATTTATAAAGATTTCACCATTATCCACTTTTTTGTCCAATACAGCTCTTTAACTTTCTGAACTCCCCCGTGCTATCAAAGAAGGAAAACCGTGACCATGAATCCTGGGATAATTTCAATTTCCCGTACAGGTGCTGATGGATTTAGCATTTGTTCTAAATTTCCAAAGTTTTGTTTTTAAACATACTGGTCACTGTTTAATTTTTGTTTGTTGTTGTTGTTGTATTGACTTACTCATATGACTTTTTCAGGGTAAGTGTTTTTAGTGATACAATGAAGACACTGCTTTGTTAAACACCATCTAATTCTCAGTTTTTTAAGTAATTTATTTATTTTTATATTAATCACAGCTTATATATTTTGTATCCCAGCCATAGCCCCTGCCCTCATTCCCTCCCACTCTCCCCATCCCTCCCTCATCTTCTCCCTGCCCCCTTCCAAGTCTACTGATAGGGGGGGACCTCCCCCCCTTCCATCTGACCCTAGCTTATCATGTCTTTTCAGGGTTGGCTGCAATGTCCTCTTCTGGGATCTAGTTAGGCTTTTCCTCCCTCGGGGGAGGGGAGTGGTTGACAAACAATGACTCTATAGTGACAGTAAACATTTCTTGGTGAGAAAATGATAGATACTATAAAGTTCTATTTAGGTGAAGAAAGCATGCTTTTGGATATGGAACAGGACCATATTTTATAGATGTGTTTGTTTTATATTTTATACATGTAAATGCGTGGTATGCATGCACAAATGCATGTCACTTTATTGAGAATTCTCTATTTAGCTCTGTTCCCTATTTTTTAATTGGATTACTTGGTCTGTTACTGTTCAACTTCTTACGTTATTTATATATTCTGGATATTAGCCCTCTATCAGCTATAGGTTTGGTGAAGATCCTTTCCCAGTCTGAAGGCTGTCATTTTGTTCTGACAACAGTGTCCTTTGCTTTACAGAAGCTTTTGAGTTTCATGAGGTCCCATTTGTTGATTGTTGATCTTAGAGCCTGTGCTGTTAGTGTTCTGTTCAGGAAGTTTTCTCCTGTGCCAAGAAGCTCAAATCCTTTACCACCTTTTCTTCTAAGAGGTTTAGTGTGTCTGATTTTATGTTGAGGTCTTTGATCCACTTATTAAAATTTATTCACTTTGTATCAGGGCTGTGGCCACCTCCCTCATCTCCTCCCACTTCTGCCTTCCCTCCCTCTTCTACCCTATGCCCTTTGTCAGGCCTCAGAGGAAGACAAGCAGCCAGTCTGGATAAGAACTGATAGGTGTATAGGTGTTTAAACTATGCTCTTATGACTGTCCAGATTTCCTCAGTGTCTGTTTTTATGCTCCCCTTTGCTTCCTGATTTCATTAATTTGGATAGTTTTTCTTTGTGTTTTCGTTAGTTTGGATAAGGATTTGACTATTGTGTTTACTTTTCCAAAGAACCAACTCTTTGCTTCATTGATTTTGTTTGTTTGTTTTATTTTTCTCTTTGCCTCTATTTTACTGATTTTTAGCTGTTAATTTGATTATTTCTTGCCCTCTATTCCTCACTGGTATGTTTGCTTATTTCTCCCCATAGTGTTGTTAAGTTGCTAGTATGAGAGCTCTCCTTTTTTTTTTTTTTTTTTTTAATGTTGAAACTTAAAGCTACGAACTTTCCTCTCAGCAGCATTTTGTGTGTGTGTGTGTTCTATGATTTGGTTATGCTGTTTTTCACTTTCATTGAATTACAGAAAGTTTTTCATTTCTTTCTGTTTACTCATTTCTACATTAAAAGGCTTAGTATGGTTAGTGATCTGCTCTTCAAATGATTTTAAATAGGGCATTAAAAGTGAGTGTTCTCAATTATGACAAAATAATAGTTCAAATATAAGAGAATAATTATGTGGAACACTTTATATACTAAAAATAACTTCTTAGAAGAAATTTTGTGTCAAGATTTTATTCTAATATTTTCCTGGTGGTGAAGGAAAAATACCAATATAAGTAACAAGGTCATATAATAATTTTATTAGTTAGAAATATCAAGTTTTTTATAATTATTAATATGGTATTCTTTCTCTGAAGTGTTCCTAAACAGATATTGTTGAGAACACCGGGAACCATAATAACAGCATTTTTCCTTCTTTTTTAAATTAAACATTTCTTTTTACATTAATTACATTGTATTCTCTTCCATACTCAGCCTCCTTCCCTCACCTTCTTCCATGCCCCTCTCCAAGTCCACTGATAAGGGAGGACCTCCTCCCATTCCATCTAACCCTAGCTTATCAGGTCTCATCAGGACTGGCTGCACTGTCTTCCTCCTTGGCATGGTAATGATGCCCCTCCTCAGAAGGAGATGGTCAAAGAGCCAGCCACTGAGTTCATGTCAGAGACAGTCCCATTTCCCCTTACTAGGGAACCCACTTGGATAGTGAGCTGCTATGGACTACATCTGAGCAGGGATTCTAGGTTATTGAAACTGATAACAGCATTTTAAAAGGAAAATAAATTAATTAATTGCAAACTCTACTTTTTACTTGTCTTATACTACAACTTCAATGAGCATGTTTTTGCTTCCTTTATTATTTCTTTTCATGTGTATTTATTATAGTAACTGCCATATTCTATAGCATGAATAACTGTGGAACTCCTGACAAATTGCATATGCCTGTATTTTAAAATACATTTCCTTAAAAAAAACCCAAATCATTGCCTTCATGCTTATAGTGATAAAATATCAAAAGATATTTTAAGACAATGTCCTTTGGAATTGAACATTTGATAACTATTGTTGCAGAAACTCAGTAAGTCACACATAAAAGCAGAGAACAGAAACAAGATTGGGATTTGGGATTGCTAATACACTAGGCTGTGAACTGTTTTCAATTCCTACATGCATTATCAAATGAGACTTGCATAGCAGCATACTTCCAGTGTGTAGGTTAATTTTATTTGTGTTATACAATGTTTAATATCTCACCCATTAATTGTGCTTTGCTATCCTTTCTGGTAGCAAACACAGAGAGCTGGCTAGTGACTTGTCAAATTGCAAATCAATACATAATTTAAAATTAGTGACACCAACATACTTGGATAATATTTTCTATTATAAAAACATTACCTCTAGACTGGAGAGATGACTCAGTGCAGCAGTGGTCACTGGAGTCCACATACCAGTGTCATGACAAGAAACCCAATGACCTGCACTTGACCTTAATCCCAGCTCTTGAGCGAGTGATGCTAGGAGGATGGCTATGGCTTGTTATACTACAACTTAGCCATGGAAACAGAGGCTTGAATTGAAGGAAATATCATGTCTTAAAGAATAGGGAGAGTGTAGCAAAGGACACCTGAGATCCAGCTGCTTCTATCCCCAATCCCCAGTGCACGCACGCAGACATAAGCACTCATACGTATATGTAAGCTTACCTACATGCAAACAAATAACGTACATGTAAATATTTTAAAAATCAAAAAAGTGACAGCTAGTTGATTCCTTGTTCAGCGTCTTATGAAAACACATCATAACTTTATTGTTCAGGAAAGTTTGCTTTATTGGGGGTTCAGGAGCCCTAAATCATTTTGGGTTGCTGTTGCCAAAGAGAATAAACAAGTATGAAAAGTCATTTAGTCTTGTATAATTAGCTAACAAATGTGCTATTGTATGCTAGACAGATGATATAGATAGATAGATAGATAGATAGATAGATAGATAGATAGATAGATAGATAGATAGATAAATAGATAGATAGACAGACAGATAGATAGGTAAGTAGGTAGGTAGATAGATAGATAATAGCTGGCTGATAGAGAGATAGATGATAAATAGCTGATAGATATAGTTTAGAGAAAGAGAGAGAGAGAGAGAGAGAGAGCGCTGAACACGCTGCTCTGTCTATGTCTTATAGAAAGCATTTTTCCCCCTAGAGGCTTCACAAATAAAAAACATTTCTTTGCCAGCAGAGTAACACCTTCCATCAATTCCTGTTTTAGCTGATGTAAGAGATCCTGATTAAAATAAGGATGATTCACAGATGGAACACGAAGCGTGCTGTTCCCCCTAGATATTAAAGGACAAACAAACAAGGTCTCTTCAGACATCAATTTCCTGTCAGAATGATCAGAGAACAGTAACTGAATGGCATCCATTAGGGAGAATTCAAGGCCAACAACAGCAGTGGATTTTGGTAACTGCCTGGGAGCGTCTCCTGGGAACCATAAGGCGCTGACAAAACAAGGTTTCTTCCATGTCGTGTCAAGCATCTGAATGATGGCCTTATTGAGGACTGACATTTGGGTGATTAACTGCATTTTGTACCTTCGAATTTTTTTTTTTTTAATTTCTTGTCATGTTCTCATCCTAGTCAAAAAAAAAAAAAAGTCACGTCTTGAATCTGGTACATAATATGACATTTTTACCACCTATTTAAGAGACTTTATTTTTGACCACACTTGTCTCTACCTTATACATTAAAAATTTCATTCCAATTCTAATTTTCACTTTTGCTCAGTTGAGAAGTTTATTGAAACTATTTTTTAAAGCAAGTTATCCAGTCTCTATCATTCTTACTCTCTCCCTTTTTCTGACATCATCAAAGCAATAAAAATATCAATTGTCAAACTAATTTTACTATTATTAAACTCTCCATATATCTATCCGTAATTTTCTATTATCTATCTATCTATATATGTACACACACACACTTATATACCATTAATTTTGTGGAAGCAGAGATAGAAAGACTAGGAGGAGATAGGAGCTCCACAAGGAGACTAACAGAGCCAAAAACCCTGGGCCCAGAGGGATCTGCAGAGACCAGTACTCCAAGCAAGAATTATCTTTAATGGCTACTTTTCTTATGTTTCAGTACAACTTGTAAACTGCTGATATGTTGTTTTGAATTTCTATTTTATGACCTGGTCCAATTAATGATATTTTCTTTTCTCTTGTTTCAAATTCTTGGAAATTTTTCAGCCATTATGGTATATGCATGTGCCTATCCCATACTTCCTTCTCTCCTGGGATTTTAGTCACTTGCTCAGTGAGCTTTCTTGTGCTCTACTGTCCTTACCTAACAGAAATTTTTACTATGTTTAATTCTGGGCAAAAATGCCTGGCATGTTTTATAGTTCACTAATCCTATTTTCAGTTTCTTATAAAACCATACACTGAGGAAATACTTTCTAGATATAGAATGCCATGTGTTTTTTCAAGATAGGTATGGAATGCAATAAATTTAAGATGCTCACCCAAATACAACGTACAAAAGTTATTTTATTACATGTGTTATTAATTTAGATTCCATGATATTTCAATATATGTTAAGTTCTCTTGAACATTAGTAATTTTTCTTATAACTATTCTTTCTTTATTCTTTCTTTTTCTTCTTCTTTGATTTCTCCTTTTATGAATCATGGTACTTAAAATAAGCAATATCCTGCTATCTGTGTTTTGTTTTCTTTTTAAGATTGCTTGAAGTAATTGGGGAAGTTATATTAACTTCATCCAAGTTAGGGAGAAATTCAAACTGGCACATTCAAACTTTCTTACCGAAATAAGAAAGACTACATGTGCAGATGTATGCTTTGTCTATTTTATCAAGTTTGCCAATGAACGGCATAACTCACTAAGAAAAAGAAAATGAATAGGTGTGCCATTTTATTAAGGTGCAAATTTTATACACAAAGATTTTAACTGTTATGGAGATTTCCTTATATTTGGACATTCCATTGCAGTCAGTACAGAATTGCATTTAATATTTCTTTAGTGAAATAAAATTCAAAACTCATTTTGCAATAATTTTATTAGATTTATTATAAGCAATATCATCACAATTTGGAAGCAAAGAAAAATTTAATTAGATAATTAAAACACTTGTTTATAACTTTCACAAAAAAGAGATCATCTAGGCTGTTTGGCTGTCCCTGTCAGAAATTTTAAAATATTTATATCAAAACTAATCTGTCTATGTGTCTATGTATGTATCTATCTATCTATCTATCTATCCTTCTATCTATCTATGAATTTATGTATCTATCTATTCATGAATCTTTCTATCTTTCTTTCTAATATCTATTAGCTATATATCATCTATTTATTATCTATCATCCTCATCAGAATGTTTGTAAACAATGTATACTTACCAATGGCTTTTCATATGTATTTTATGACTTCTAGTAAAGTACATAAATTTTAAAACTTTATATTTGTCATAAAATTTGACATCATACCTGTGTCAAAATAATTTGAAACTTAATTTATAAATGGAAATTTCTCTTGTCATTATCACAAAAAAAAAATTTGTTAGCTCATGGAGCTATCCCAGGCTATATGTCTGAATGAGTAGTAATCAGGCACCTCCAAAACAAAAGAGACCCACAATTCACACATAGTCATAGTCATAGCAGAGTCTTAGACCTGTAATTTAACAGCAATTCCTACCAAATGGACAGAATCTAAAATATTCCTTGGGATTAAAGTATCCTCACTCATAGGAGCTAAGGCACATAGTCACTTAACCCACGCACTTAGGATCTTTTTAATGATAGTATTCCTTACAAACACCACTGCCTTAAGGAAACCCAAAATTTAGTGCTTTGATGAAAACTCAAAAGCAGTTCATGTGCCTGAGAATATCTTTATAAGAATGATTTTCAAGTGAACTTTTACCTTTAATATGATAGTTAGCGTTGACTGTCAACTTGTTAGAATATGGTATTGCCTGGGAGATGTATGTGCTTGTTTGGTGTAATCTTGACAACTTTAATTGTAGTCTGAAGACATTCTTACAGTGGGAGGCACCATTTCCTGGGTGGGGAATTTTGTGCTTTAGGTGAAGAGTACTGAGCAGAAAGCAATATATGCAGTGATCTTTCGATGAATGCAGATATAATATGATCAGCTGCTTCAAGATTCTGATCCATTGAGCTCCCCTACATGAAAGACTAGTCCTTAAACTAGGAGCTAAATTAGTCATTTCCCCTTGCCCACCCCTCTTTTGTGGTCAGAGCATTTAGAGCATAAACAGGAAAGAAAATTAATACACTTAATAAGGTAATTGATATCGTTACATTTTCAGGAGTCTCTA
Source organism: Pachyuromys duprasi (assembly GCA_028658305.1). NCBI lineage: Eukaryota > Metazoa > Chordata > Mammalia > Rodentia > Muridae > Pachyuromys > Pachyuromys duprasi. The sequence continues at coordinate 25,155,425 of CM053743.1, forward strand.
GGGGTCATATAAATGATGTCTAAACAAATGTTTGACAATATTTTGTCAGAAGGAAATTTGTATTTTCATTTAGAAGATAAGATAGCTCATGCTTTTGTTTGCTGTTATTTATTATTTATCAAATGCTAATGAACAGTGGCAGAATAGCACCCTTTCCAGCACTTTCTGAACACAAGCACTCCTTCTAGCACTCCTTGGGCACATGTTATCTACCAGGACCCATTACATGTTGGAAGACAGACAGAAGTACAGATATCATAGTCTTGTAAATACAAAGAAGAGAAGAGGGAAAAAATAAGATGTGATGTTTGCAATCATTTACCTATATCAGATGATAAAATTGCAAATAATTCTTGTGTGGATATTTAGAAGCAACTCTACATGGAACCAGAATGATAAAGGAAATGAAAATATATCATGTCTGGCTAAAGTCTACCAGCAAGGGCTTTTATTGTTGTTGTTGGTCCATATTGTTAAAATGATAGTAAAACAATCTTGAATATAAAAACGCATGTAGGACAACTGACATAAAATAGTGTCCAGGAAAAGTCATGATTTAAACATCTTCTCTTTAGCCTCCATCAAACCGGTAATGTAATTTGAATAGTAATGTCATCAAAAGAGAGGGGCAGGGAGTAGAAGAGGGAGGGAGGGTGCGGTTGGGAGGGAATGAGGGAGTGGGATTCACCTGGGATACAGAGTTAATAAAATATAACTAATAATAACAATAAAACAACAATAAAAAAGCCATTCTCACAGTGAAGTGGCAACAACAAGAAAAAAAAACAATAAATCCGAGAATTAAAGAAACCTTCCTCAAGAAAATAACTTTTAATCTTCTCTTTGAAAGCATCATTTAATAAGAAATATGAGAACAAAATAAATATTTGAGTATTCTTATCTTCTGAGGAATAGACTATCTTTGATAGAAAAGTTAAAGTTAAGCATTGCATTTTTATAAATGACTTTTGATTGAATATGTAAACTATTTTATAGTCTGTTGCTTTCAGTCACTCATAAGATTTCTGCAGAGGAAATGATTAAGGCTAAATAGTGTAAATTCACAGAGAGGATAAAGGCACAATAAATGAAGAGAAAATCCAGCCTTTTGTAAAATTGAGACAAAAAGTCTATCCAAATTCTCTGTTAACAACAACAACAACAAAACAACAACACATAGTTGGATCCTTGCTGAAGTCACAACTTGAGTGACAGTTAAGAACATGAAGAGTACTAAGGGATTAGACATTCAGTCTACAAGTCATGGACAACCATTAGACAGACAAGCCAGCAGATAATGTGATCTGATTTACATATTTTAAATTGAGTCAGTCAGTGGTGTGAAAGCAGAATAGAGCATGAAAGCAGTACTCACTGGATTTGAATCTCTCTATGTAGCAGCCCACTAAGAATTGACAATAAAGTTCTGAACTAAGAGCAAAGTTCAAGACAAAAAAGGCTAAGAAGAAATATAAAGATTTTTCACAGATAAAAATCATTGACAGTTTCAAATATAAGACTCAGTTTTCACTTGGTTTTTGCAGAAGAATAATGTTGTTCAATGGTGATCTGGATTTTTTTCCCATTGTTTATTCTTGGATTTGTGGCTGAAAAGTGAGAGCCATGAGGTCTAATGGAGAAAAAAGTGTGAGAAAATAGAAGAAATGTAAATCACTGGGCTTACAAAATATAAAAGAAGAAAAGAAAACACAAACATGGAAAGGTACGTGGGAGTGCAAAAAATCCTATGAAAGAAGGAGGAGATAGTAAGACCTGGGAGGGACAGGAGCTCCACAAGGAGAGCAACAGAACAAAAATTCTCAGCTCAGGGGTCTTTTCTGAGAATGATACTCCATCCAAGGACCATGCATGGAGATAACCTAGAACCCCTGCTCAGATGCAGTCCATGGCAGCTCAGTATCCAGGTGGGTTCTAATAAGGGGAACAGGGAATGTCTCTGACATGAACTCAGTGGCTGGCTCTTTGATCACCTCCCCCTGACTTGGGAGCAGCCTTACCAGGCCACAGAGGAAAACAATGCAGCCAGTCCTGATGAGACTTGACAAGCTAGGGTCAGATGGAAGGGAAAGAAGACCTCCCCTATCAGTGGACTTGAAGAGGGGTATGGGAGGAGATGGGGGAAGGAAAGTGGGATTAGGAGGGAATGAGGGAGGGGCTATAGCTGGGATACAAAGTGAATAAATGGTAATTAATATAAAAAGCAATGAGACAAAGGAATTCCTTTTTTTACAAAGGAATTAAGCAGGAATGTATATATCCACAAGAAAAACACTTGAAGAAAATAAAATATTAAAATAATATTGAAAAAAGAAAAATATCCTTCAGCTAGAAGTCTTGAACAGATTTACAAAATATGGGAGAATGCAAAAACCAATTAATGGGAAAGTTAGAAAAATGAAAGAACCACAAACATTTTATCTGTAGGAATCTGATACTGCAAATGAAGCTTTTATCCTTTTATTAATAATCATGCTTTTTATAGACAAAAAACTATATCATTTAATGTACTCATTCTTTTCCATATTACATTTTCATGCTTAGTATGGCAGTATGTTTACTTATCAATCATTTACCTTTTTATTTGTGGGTGCATACATATGTATGCATATATTTATATATCCATACATATTGCATAGCATATTTGTATATACTTCACTGTCATAGTTGGTATCTAAACACCCTATATTATGTATAAACATATTATTTATTATATATGTATATACAATTAAATATATGGTATAGCATATGTATATGTATATATATTAAAATCACATGCACAATATGTGTATGTGTGTGTGTTTGTGAGTGTGACAGAATGTGTATATGTAGACTGAATAGTCAAAGAAAGATTGGAAAATAGAATTCAAGGCAAGATAACAAATACATTAATAAAACGCTGCCTCTTTTGCCTGCATTTGGGACCCTAGTTCCTCCTACTGGGTTTCCTCACCTAGCTCTAATATGAGAGTTTGTGGCTAATCATATTGTAACTTGTTATGCTTTATTTAATTGATCTCCCTCTCTTTTCTGAAGGGAAACAGAGGATGAGTGAATTACAGACAGAAGGGAGGTGTATGTTTGGGAGGTAGGGGTTTGGAGGATTCTCCAGATGGTGGTCAGAATGTAATGTATGAGAGTAAAGAGATAAAAATAAGAATACTAAATTCAATCCATAATTTTTGTTAGTTATCAAGAATATCACAGGCATACAGTATGAAGATATGCAACCCTGACTTTTCTTTTGTTCTCGGTGAGTTTAAGTGACTTGTGGAAATCACTTTTCAGCTACGCACAATATGGATTGCTAAAGTAAGTACGAAGGATGTGGCTTTAATTTAGTGCTAACATGGAGAAGTAATCCAGATTGGAGATGAAAAGTATGAACTCTGCCTCTTGGTTAGAAGGTTCTACTCATCAGGACCATAACCTCTAGAGTCATAGAACACTTCTATCTCAGTTGCCTTGTATTAAAATGGAAATTATAGTACCAGTTTCTTTGTTATACAAGTTTTTTTAAGATGGTTTTCCCAGAAGACATCTTATTTGATTTCAGCATTTTAATTGTTGTGATTTATTTTTAATTAATTTATTTATTTATTACAATTTATTTACTTTGTATCCCAGCTGTATCTCCCTCTCTCATTCCTCCCCATCACTCCCTCTTCTCCTCCCATGCCCCTCCCTCAGTCCACTAATAGGGCAGGAGGACCTCCCCTTCCATCTGACCCTAGTCTGTCAGGTCTCATCAGGACTGGCTGCATTGTCTTCCTCTAGCCTGGCAAGGCTGCTCTCCCCTCAGAGGGAAGTGATCAAAGAGCCAGATACTGAGTTCATGTAAGAGACAACCTCAGCTCCCCTTACCAGGGAACCCACTTGGAGACTGAGCTACCATGGGCTACATTTGTGCATGGGTTCTAGGTTATCTTCATGCAAGGTCCTTGGTTATAGTATCAATCTCAGAAAAGTCCTCTGGAGTCACATTTTTTTGGTTCTGTTGCTCCCCTTGTGGAGCTCCTGTCTCCTCCAGGTCTTTCTCTCTCCCCGTTCTTTCATATGATTCCCTGCACTCTGCCCAATGTTTGGCTATAAGTCTCTGCATCTGCTTTGATACATTGCTGCCTAGAGTCTTTCAGAGGCCCTCTGTGGTAGGCCCTTGTCCTATTCTCTGTTTTCTTCCATTTCTGATATCCATCCCGTTGTTTGCCTTTCTGAATGAGGGTTGAACATCTTACCCACGGTCTTCCTTCTTGATTAGCTTCAAGTGTACAGATTTTAGTATGACATTCCTATATTATATGTCATATATCCACTTATAAGTTATTGTATACCATGTGCATTGTTCTGCTTCTAGGATAACTCACTCAGGATGATCATTTCTAGCTTCTACCATTTGTGTGCAAATTTCATGATTTCCTTGTTTTTAATTGCTGAGTAGTATTCCTTATGTAAATGTACCACAATATTTGTATCTATTCCTCAGTTGAGAGACATTTGGGTTGTTTCCAGCTTCTGGGTAATACAAATAAAGCTGCTACGAACATGGTTGAGCAAATGTCCTTGTTGCATACTGGAGCATATTTTGGACATATGCCTAGGAGTGGTATTGCTGGATCTTGAGGAAGCACTATTCCTAATTACCTGAGAAAGCACCAGATTGATTTCCAAAGTGTTTGTACCTGGTTACATTCCTACCAGCAATGGTGTAGTGTTCCCCTTTCTCCACATCCTCTCCAGCATGTGTTGTCACTTGAGTTTTTTGATTTAACCATTTTGATGAGTGTAAGGTTATACAAGTTTTATGACTGTCCATTGTTCTTATTTCATTGCAATTACTTAGAAAATAATATGTTGGACACACATAAAAATTTAGCCATTAATGTTAACAGATTAGAGACAGTATCCTGATCTATTTTAAGGTATTTATTTTTTAAAATTTACTAGTTTGAACTGCTGCATAAACAGTGTATATTTAAGTAAAGTCACTGATTTGCTTTGTAGGCTAAATGCCATTTTGTGGCCATTGATGCTGATGCTTTGAGTAATCCAGTGTTTTGTATGTATATTAAGATTCTATGCATGGATTTGTGGAAAAATGTGTCCTTCTTGAAGTATTCACTCTGGATATTTGGGTCTTTATTGTTTTGAAGAATTTGCTGTTAACTCAGAACAGTAAAATAGTTTCTGATAACAGTGATACTCTATAAAAAATACAATTTTAATTCATTTTTCTTATATGCATATTTTATAATTTCAAAATATATAGTTGAGCTTATTTGGTACAAATAAGACAGCGTAGAAAGCAGACACACAAAGTAGATGTATACATTAAAAATTAGTAACAATATTTTCATTGATTAACGAAATATGTTAGCCATGTATTTACAAAATTAGCTAAGAGTCTATCTTTGTTTAAGTTATTTCAAAATTCGTATTCATTATTTTGTGCACAGTACAATATGATTGAAACTTAGAGAAAAATGTCAAGTTTACTGACTGTAGACCACCTATTTACCTGATTCTAAGACTGGATTTTTACAAATTCAGTTGTTCCATACATTTATCAATATGCCTAAATATCCATGTGCTCTTATACATAGGCTGTTGCTCATTATAGACTCTCTATTACAAGATTAAATACTAATCCAATATGCATTCAAGGTCTTAAGGATGAAGAAATGGACTATTGAAATTATTGAGAAAATGACAGTTGTCTTGGCACATTAAGTCAATAAATGTAAAGAGAGATTGACAAAGTATATTCTGGTTATAAACTTCAGAAAGGAAAAATAATATAAATAAATGGTTATTAATAAAATTATTTGGTGTTTCAATTAAAGTGTATAGAAAAATCAAAACAAAATTATGAATGTACCTTCACATAGAACCTATAATAAAATACTTCAAAACTTATCCTGCTTTCTGAGTAGCTCACATACTTGCTGTTAAATTATTTAAGAAACACTTTGTATATAACATTTGCCCATTGCTACATTATACTCTTGCACTTTACTTAAACTACTTTAATAATACGTATTCATGATGTAGTATAACAGTATCAGAGATGAAGAGAGCTGCATGAATTAGTCCTAGTGTATTGTTTCTATTAATCACCAGTTTAGTCCTTTATAAAGTGAAGAAAAACAGTGAGGGGAGAAAGCTCTTATGCCTGTCAAGATTAATGTGCTGCCAGGATTGTTAATCTCTCTCTCTCTGTTCAAATGAGCACAAAGAGAAAGCTCCTGAACAAAATTCTGATGAAAATGTCATCAGGAATCCTCAAAGTACCCATGGAGTTATTAATGAAAATCTTAATACTCACTCTCAAGTGGCAATTTCTTAACATTTAAACTTCAAATACCCTGAGAGGAAGTTGTTTTGAAAGCAAGCTGTGGACATCTGCAGGCACTGTTTTGTATCTGTAGTGTTAGGTGAAATGTGGGTGGATGTTAGCATCTCTTTTCTTTAGAGCTCTTTGGAATAGCACTGTACAATACCCATAAAAGAAGCAGATTCCTGTAATTAAGCTGCACAAACCCTCCCATTGCAGGCAGTCGAGATTTTTACACACAGAGCAAGTGAAAGGCTGTATTTTCAGGCACCAATTCTTTGGTGAGTAACAGGAGTGTTGAAATAATAGGGCTTTTATTTATAGAGCTCTTTAGTTCAAAGGACTCAAAGGCAGCAGTAGTCATGATCTCATTAATACGCAAAGCAGCACTGTGAGAAAACATAAGGCCAATAACTATATTCTGCATATAGAGTAACTTTGGCTTCTGTAGCTATGTGCAAGACCCAATTGTCTTTCCGATCTTATGTAATGGGAATAGTGCAAGAAAAACAGCCTGTGAGATCACCAGAACTGAAAGCAGTTTGTTCAACTGCCTCCAGCAGTCTACTGCACATGGTTGCTATGTGGGTGATGAAACATACAGTTTGCTTAATTTTAGTTGAGTCCGTCCCTCAGGGATAGGGATATTGTTTTAAACAAACAAAAGTCACAGGTTTTAATTCTGAACGGATGTTGTTTTATTATAAATCTTAAGTATGATCTTTAAATTACAGTGATTTTTTATTTAGTTATATAAAATATTATAAATGTAAATATTTCTCTAAATATCCTCATACCACAAAGCCACAGAAAAACTACGGTGCTGTTACTTGGCTATGATGATGATTTATGTCAGGTTATGATAAACTCAGGTAGGGAGAAATTTAAGAAAGATTGTAGCCCGTAATTGGTACATTTGTTTTCTATATTTTGATGAGATATTTATGAATTTTAAATTTGCACTACTCATGAAGTTCAAACTATAAAAGTAATACTTATAGGTAGTCAATGAGCAGATATATTTCAAGAGATTTAAAGAGGAATTCAACACGCCATTCAGAATATGTTATTCCTGTCTTTCATACATTCTCTTGAAATGATATGCATAAGGCAAAAATGACTAGGGACATTCCTTCTTCCATTCACTGCTGTGATTCATGTAAGATTCTAAAACTCATAATTATTTAAACAATATTCATGGTTAATTCTCATGTATCAGAGAAAAACACTAATTATTCAAATTTTAATTTTAAATACATTGTTAAGACAATAACTCTCAAAACAAAGCAGATTTTTAGATGTCATTAGCCATGATTCTTAGAAGCTACATTTAAATTACACTTAGAAGCTATAGTAGGCTTAGATGTTCTTGTAAAACTCATCATGTTTCTTCAACATTCCTAAATTCTGAAAAAAAATTAAATGTGATTGGTTTAAATTAACAGCTGAAGGATTATTTAAGTACCAACAGTTCATACTAAAATATAACAATATTATTTAGTGAGATAGGCCTCAGGAAAATATTTAACTTACTTTCACAGATATATGAATAAAATTCAAACCAAAGGTTAATTTTTAGTTAAACATATCTTAAATATTGAATTTATTGACACCTTTCTAAACTTGAAAGTCTCTGTACCAGCCACAAGAGTGTCTCAGCATAGAAACAAACCTACATTTATAGCAGCATGCTACCAATATCAACATGAAGAAACCAGTTCAATCTTTTCAGTAGTCAAGATGCCATGACTGCTAATAATGAAACTGTTAATTCATATAAAATAATTTCTTAGAATGTTGTCTTATGGATAATTTATTGTTTGGAAAAAATAATTTGGTGCCATAATATGTGTTGATTCTTTATATGACTAGTACTTTTTAAACTGATTTCCATAGTTGATAATTAAATAAACAACATGTCACTTGTACAGCCATACATGATCCACATTTACCTGATACTCCTTGTGTTTGGGAGTAATCATTTATTTGATAATATAGAAAGTTCTGGAGAGAGGAAATATTATGTGATTCAGCAAACTGCGTCCCCTTAGACAAAATTCTTCCTAGGTAAATATATTGTATAATATATATGGCTTTCCAGGCATTTCCATGTATCAAAAGATATAGTCTAAAGTACTTCTTCTATTTTTGTATTATACAAAAGAAAAAAAATTCATTCCATTATTCAATACTATATAATAATGTATGAGGATATGGAGCCAAAAGTAGCATATTTCAGTATAAATTAATGTGTCTGAAGTTATCTTTGGTAGCTTGCATGGCAAGACCACAGGAAAGAGGCTTTAGACTGAATCATCCAACCCATGTCCTAAGTGTGCTGCCTTCAACCTCTGAGAGGCAACCATAAACTTCACTATTACTGTACATTATTTGTTAGTCCCTTTGAACCCAAGAATACTCATTTAAAGGGAGTTTCAATATTCCTGGTAAAGATTTCTAAATGGAGTTAAGGTTCACTCAACAGGAGGTAAAACATGACTACTACTAGATACCTAGCCAGTGGCACAGATGGAGCAAGATCATGGACCTTAGAAAAGAATCTAGTACTGCTGTTTTGCTGGACCAGCAAAATTCCTCATTACAGTCTAAATCTTATCTTGTACCCACAGATACATGTAGCAAAAAACTGATGAAAGAAACTCTTGTTACAGCAAATGGGGACCATCAGTTAAAACCACAACTAAACAAAATGCTGAAATCAATAGACTGGGAGGAGTCTAGACACAAAGGAAATAAATATCTACACTTCAATTTATTCATTCATTACAACTCAGGAAATACTGTGAAAGAAAGGGCAGAAAGATTGTATCAGCCAGAATACCAAAAGTTTCCTGTGAAATTGTCTTTTTTTTTTTTTAAATTAGGGTTTCAGGAGCTGTCTCTGGCATGAACTCAGTGGCAGGCTCTTTGATCACCTCCCCCTGGTGGGTTCAGCCTTGCTAGGCCACAGAGAAAGATGATGCAGCCAGCCTTAATGAGACCTGAAAGTCTAGGATCAGATAGAAGGTGAGGAGATCCTACCCAATCAATGGACTAGGGGAGAAGCATGGGGGAGGAGAGGGAAGTTGGGTAGGAGTGGGAGGAGACTAGGGAGGGGGCTGCAGTGGGCAGAGCAAATAAATTATAATAAATAAATATATAAATAAAATTAAATTTTAAAATGGCTATATTTCTTTCTGCTTTTGGGATACCTCACTCAGGATGATCATTTACAGGTCCCACCATTTGCCTGGAAAGTTCATAATTTCCTCATTTTTAATTGCTGAATAATATTCCATGTGTAAAAGTATCAGAATTTCTGTATCCATTCCTCGACTGAGGGACATCTGGGTTGTTTCCAGGTTCTGGCTATTACAAATAAACCTCCTATGGACATGGTTGAGCAAACATCCTTGTTGTGTACTTGAGCATCATTTGGATATATGCGAAAGAGTAGTATAGCTGGGTCTTGAGAAATCACTATTCCTAATTGTCGACGAAAGCATCAAATTGATTTCCAGAGTGGTTGTACAAGTTTGCATTCCCACCAGCAATGCAAGAGGGTACCCCTTTCTCCACAACTTCTCCAGCATGTGTTGTCACTTGAGTTTTTTATCTTAGCCATTCTGATGGGTGTAAGGTGAAATCTCAGGGTCATTTTGATTTGCATCTCCCTGATGGCTAAGGACATTGAGCATTTCTTCAAGTGTTTTTCTGCCATTCTACAATCCTCTACAGAAAGTTCTCTTTTTAGCTCCATACCCCATTTTTAATTGGATGACTTGATTTGTTGCTTTTTTAATTCTTGAGTTCTTTATGTATACAGGATATTAGCCCTCTGCCAGATGTAGGGTTGGTGAAGATCGTTTCCCAGTCTGTAAGCTGTCATTTTGTTTTGATGACAGCGTCTTTGGCTTTACAGAAGCTTTTCAGTTTCATGAGGTCCCATTTATTGATTGTTGCTTTTAGAGCCTGTGCTGTTGGTGTTCTGTTCAGGAAGTAGTCTTCTGTGGCAATGAGTTCTAGGGTCTTCCCTACTTTTTCTTCTAACCAACTTAGTGTGTCTGGTTTTATGTTGAGGCCTTTGATCCACTTGGACTTTAGTTTTGTGCTGGGTGATAATATGGATCTATTTTCATTTTTCTGCATATAGAAATCGAGTTGGACCAGCACCATTTGTTGAAGATGCTGTCTTTTTTCCATTGAATGGTTTTGGCTTTTTTTGTCAAAAATCAAGTTTCCATAGGTGTGTGGGTTTCTTTCTGGGTCTTCTATTTGATTCTGTTGATGCACTATTCTGTTACTATGCCAACACCATGCAGTTTTCATAACTATTGCTCTGTAGTAGAGCTTGAGGTCAGAGATGGAGATACCTCCAGATGATCTGTTGTTGTACAGGATCATTTTGGAAATTCTGGGTTTTTTGTTTCTCCATATGAAGTTGAGAATTTTTCTTTTTGTGTTGGTGTTTTGATGCGAATTGCATTGAATTTGTAGATTGCTTTTGGCAGAATGGTCATTTTTACTATGTTAATCCTAACAATCCATGAGCACAGGAGATCTTTCCATCTTCTCATATCTTTGTCAATGTCTTTCTTCAGAGATTTGAAGTTGTTTTTTTTTTTTTCAAACAGGTCTTTCACTTGCTTGGTTAGAGACACCCCAAGGTACTTTGTGTTATTATTGTGAAGACTGTTATTTCCCTAATTTCTTTCTCGGCCCTTTTTCTTTATATTCACTTATATAGACCTATAAGATAGGATAAACTTACTGAAATCTATACACCAAAGAAGATAAACAAGAAAGAAGACCTGGAGTAAGATGATCACTCCTCACTTAGATAGACAAGTGGGATGGACATTGAATGTAGGAGAAAACTAGCAAAAGGACAGGAGCCTACCATAGAGGGCCTCTGAAAGACTCTGACTAGCAATGTATCAAAGCAGTTATTAAAACTCATAACCAAACCTTTGGCAGAGTGCAGGGAATCATATGAAAGAAGGGGGAGTCATTAAGTCTTGGAGAGGACAAGGGCTCCACAAAGACCAAACATTTCTGGGCACAGGGGTCTTTTATGAGACTGTTTCTCCAACCAAGGACCATGTATGGATATAACCTAGAACCCCAGCTCATATATAGCCCATGGTAGCTCAGTACCCAACTGGGTATCCTAGTAAGGGGAACAGGGACTATTTCTGTCATGAACCCAATGCCTGGCTCTTTGCCACCACCCCTCCTGAGGGAGGAGCAGCCTTGCTAGACCCTAGAAGAGGACATTGCAGCCAGCCTTGAAGAGACATGATAAGCTTGGGTCAGATGGAAGGGAAGGAGGTCCTCCCCTATCAGTAGACTTGGAAAGGGGCAGGGAGGAGATGAGGGAGGGATAGGGAGGGTGGGAGGGGCTGAGGGAGGTAGCTATGGCTGAAATACAAAATACATAACCTGTGATTAATATAAAAATAAATAAATTTATAAATAAATAAATAAATGTCTAAATAAAAAAATCCTCACAAAATGCAGTAAAAATAAAAATGTTAATGCAGACATAGATGATTTTGCAGTGTCCCACCCCTAGACAAATGATTAATGACAACTAGTAAAAAAATGAAAGTGTTAGCCTCTGTAATCGGTTTGTTCCATAATTGGTTATCCAATACAAAGTGGCCAACCCCCAAATCATGCAAACACAAACAGTAAAAATACACTCAGCAATTGGTGATTATATATTTGTACATTTGTGTCTGCCTTTATATGTTCATATATTTATACTACAACAATAATCAAAATTAAAGGAAGCATGAATCTGAAAATTCAGTGCCTGGAAAGGTTTGGATGAGTTTTGGTAATAATTGGAAGGGATAAATGGAGGGGAAATGACGTAATTCTATTTTAAGTATATACATATTTTAAAAGTAAAAAAAAATCTTAAAATTGTAACTTTTATAAGAAAACTATACTTTTTGTGTGTTATTTACTACCTGAAATCATGGAAGCTATATGATCTAAGGAATAGCATAAATGTATCATAAATGTATCATAAATTATTACAACTACGGATACATTCTATATTTTCCTCTGGTTATTTTTTTTCCTAAAGCCATTAAATTTATACTTTTCTGATCTTCAAGTCATAAATCTAGACAAAAGAAAATCTTGTAAAGACATTTTGTGCATGTAAATTAGTCTTAAAATACCATCGTTACTTATTTTTTGGTGATGTAATCTGAAAGATGTTTTTTTTTCTTGTACATTTTAAGGCAAAAAATCATGAATGAGGATCCTGAAAAGGTTGTTTTAGAGTTAATGATAACTATTTTACTTCTGTTGGGTAAAGTTCAAGTTGACATAGTTCAGATTGTCTCATAACTAAAGAATAAGTACAAACACAATGCACATATGGACAGAAATATGTAATAGCTCACATCCTTTTAATAAAATATGTCTATTTTCCAATGAATTTTTAGATCTAATGGCAAATGCATAGAAAATATGAAAGACAATGGCAGATAGAAATAAAGCTGATGGAATTACTTGGTTTAATGTAGTTTTTAGAAACCTACAAGGAAAAGATTAGTAAGAAAAAATAATTTAATAGGATATAAATGATAATAAATCTTCAGATTAAAATATTAAATTAATACAAATAAGCATATTGTAATGCCCAAATCTTTGCTTTTACAAAAACATTGTTTAGAAGAAAACACCATTAAAGTTTAATTTAAAGTAGATGTGCTAATATAATTTAAGTGCATTACCATTACATTGGGAGTTATATTTTTAAAATATGGTTAAGTCATCTTTTAGAAGTATAGACTGTTAAATCTTATGTTTGATCCAAAGCCTCTGGCTTTCTGCTATCTCATCAATACTGGCTCCTTACTTTTTGTATAAATAAGAGTTTATTCATTTTGTATCCCAGCTTTAGTTCCCTCCTTCATCCCCTCTCAACCCTGCCCTTCCTCCCTCACTTTATTCCATATCTCTCCCCAAGTCCACCTATAGGGGAGGTCCTCCTCCTTTTCCTTCTGAACATAGCCTATCAGGTCTGATAAGGACTTGCTGCATTGTCTTCCTTTGAAACCTGGTAAAGCTACTCTCCCATTAGGTGGAGGTGATCAAAAATCAGCCACTGAGTTCATGTCAGAGACAGTTCCTGTTCCTATAACTAGGGAGCCCACTTAGAGTCTGAGTTGCCATGGACTACATCTGTGCAGAGGTTCTAGGTTATCTCCACGAATGGATCCTTATTAGGACTCCTCTTGGATACCCTGTTGTTTCCCTGTTTCATGGAGATCTGCAGCTTTGAACCTATAGGACGAGCCTCATCATGTGCTCCAATAGTTCATAGATTGGGTAGATGTTTGGGTTGGTCAAATCAAAGCTCTGGATCTGGGCCTGTGTGGTAGCTGTGGCCAGTCCCCCAACTCTTTCAAACCTACAGTACCAGGACAAGTTCTCCAGAACTTCCCCAACTAGCTCACCCAAGGCAAGGCCACAGTCATCATGAGGCTGAACCACCTCTTTCTTGAATGCCTTTGAGGCTGGCTCAACGGTACTCAGTCAACAAGGCCAGCACTGCTGTGCTGCCCTGGTGAGTTGCAGGGCTTTTTCTTGTAAGTATTGCAGACAGTAAGGGGTCGGGATAGATCTCCTGCTCTCATTACCTCAGGGCCAGGTCTCCCACCTGTCTTTGGTGGTGAGCAGTGATGTGGATTGGGATATCTTTCTTTTGTCCATGCCAATGCATAGCAGGTAAGTTGCAGGGCCAGCTTTCCCATGCTTATGCCCTTGGGGCTGGATTACCCAAGCTCCCTGCTACCAGGGTCAGCACTAATGTGCTGTCAAGGTGAGGTTCAAGGCCCACTCTCCTGAGTGCTGCAGCTAGAGAGGGGCAGGGACAACGCTCCCCTCTCCCTTTGCCTCATGGAGAGGGGCTGGAGAGTTGGAGGAAGGTTATATCATGTCACTGAACTGCAGACAAGTGGCATGGCCAGCTCTCCTGCGAAAATAAAAATTTTAAAGACCACAAAGGTCACTGGTAATAAAAGAGTTCAGATATATCTAAATTTACCTATACTGTGATAAAAATTAAGTAAGGCAGCTCTTCAAGTAATTTGCCATGGAAGTTTCTGGTTTCTTTAGGAACTCAGTTTTGTCATGTGAATATGGTTTTGTTTGTTTGTTTCCTTTGTTTTGTTTTTGTCCCAAGTGTGGGATGTGGAAATATTTTTCCCTGTGGAAAACAGGCCCCCTCAGAAAACATCCCCTTGAAAATGCATGTGATTTTGGTCAGTTGAAAACTAACTCATGCCAAGGGGGTTGTTTTTGTTAGCTGCAAAACATCTTTGTGTGCACTCTGAGAAGGGATAAATAGAAGCCCAAAGATAGTGAGACGATGTTTTTTCCATGCCTGTGCTTCGTCTATGGAACACTGTGTTGGTTTTTGCAGAGTGAAATTCTCCACAGGACTTTTGTGCTGCTTTGGCAGGTCTTTTCCCCTTCAGCAGATTCTGGCTGTTTGGGCAGAGTCTGGCTATTTTTGCTGAGTGGAACCACTACTGTTGCTGTTGTTGCTGCTGCTGTGATTTGCTGCTTTGCAGTTTGACTGGACTTCTGGTATCCTGATGACTGAGATTGGTATATCTCCAAAGAACCCAATGACCCTAATCAGCAGGAAGTATCTAAAAGAGGTGTACAGCTCCTTTCCCTACTAATCAACTGCCTATGTAACATCAGGGGGATAGAAGGGAAGTAGAGGAGTTTAAGAACTTTAAAGGAGACATTTGAAAAATCTAAGCCTACAGTAATTACTTTTAATATTTTATTATTTACTGTAATTAAAAATTTGAAAATATATTGGTAGAAGTGCAATATAGATCTCAGTGAAACTTCTCAAAGTTTGCATACACCACACAAAGACTTTCTTCTAATTCACACCATTTTGGCTGCTTTCTATGAGAGCACATTAGACTTATCAGTCACTTCCCTCCTCAAACTGGCCCCACACTTATCACAGCCTCTTTCTGACTTTTAGTTTTGTCTGACTTTTATTTTACAGACACAAATCTTTGGGGAAAATGTATTTTGTTTCTTTGACATAGAGACTCATGTTGTAGGCCAGTCGTACCTGGAACTCTGATCTATCAATCTTGTCTCTCCCCTATTGGAATGACACGTATGTGTCATCATGTTTGACATTTGTGATCAAATTTTATTTCATTGAATCTCTTATGTTTTCTACTAAAACTTAATAGCTCCAAATTTTTTTTTCATAAACAGCTCTATGCTAATTTCTTTTGGGGAGAGCAATTTGCCTTGAAGTATTAGGGTCATGATTATATTAAGAGTTCTTCTGACTCATAATATGTACAAGTTAAAGCAGATTGGTTTTTTTCTTTTCAGATTTATTCATTAGCCTTTGGTGATGCTTGATTTTCCTCCCCAAGAAGTGATCAAAGTCCCTGAATCTGGCTTATTTTATTACTGAGTAAATCACTGTAGACATGGCTAATTATAAAAGAGATTGCTAGTATTTATGGCCAAATGCATTTGTATTCTCTCTAGACTGGATATAAAATGTTTTAATCAGTAAGCACTGAAATGTGTAACAAATAAATAGACATTGTGTAAATGTTCTTTCTCTCAGGGTTTCATCTAAGTGCCCTTAAAGCTGATTCAAAGAAAACTGGCAAATTTCATATGAGATGCATTTCCAAAATTTAGAACTAATCTTATTACTAGTAATCTGATCATTGCATTTCAAATTAAGATAGGCTTAAGTCATTTTGCTTTAATGTCAGCCTATCAATTACTTTAACACCATATGAGTATTATGTAATTACAGTGAATTATACAATTATGAGACATGAGATGGCTTAGTGAGCTTCATGTCTAAAAATGGGATGACTTAATTTGAATTAACTGTTGTTTATATACCATTTAACTACATGCAAGAGCAGATCACATCATAAAAAATAAAAACAGCACATGCTGGAGGAAAGACAAAAAAAAAAACCATTTAGTTTAAAGAAAAGAACAGAGTGTTGTACCTAAAATCCTCCCCTTTACTGGCATATGGATGCACTGTATCCATGGGTTACTGACTTCTTTCGCTATTTAAAAGAGACACAAAGTTAAGTTGCATTCCACTTTAAAACCTAAAGAGTAAACCAGGCAGAGAAGAGAAAATTTTAGGTCTAATACATAATGCTATAAACTTTTCTTACTATTTTAGTGTTTGTTGGCGACATTCATGCTATTGTTTTGGAGGTCAGTGATGATATGCTAAACACCAAATTAAATGTTCTCCACTCTGCAAATTCTCTTTATATCTCTACCAAAGTTTGGGATGTAAAATTCCACTTATGTAAATTTTCCCGTGACAGATAAATATCATCTTGTTTCTAGTTCTACCTCTTTCTTCTGGCATTTTTTTAAACTAAAGATTTTAAGTACATAAAATAATATATGAATATCTATTCTATTCTATTCTATTCTATTCTTTTTCTGAAAATTATTTCCAAGGATTTAGATGGAAGTAAAGAATAAGGTTAATGACAGTTTTCCTTGGTAGATATTTCTGTCATTCTTTCTTTCCTGTTTATGCTCCCTGCATATAAACTCCTATATACCTAGTAGGCCAAATATAAACAATGTTAATTCCTTCACAATGCAAAACTTGATAGCAATTTTTTACTACAACTTCTTTATCTGATAAGCAAATGAATACTCTTATTTTTAAAAAGACATTTATAATTATTCTTGCTTTCATTTCTGGTGCAGCAAATTTAGAACAAAACTCTAAGTATTCCAACATTCCACGGTCTTTACCCGCTTAGGCTGGCTTTCAGAGTCTGGCAATGGTGATGATAGTTAATGAGACTAAATTTTATAAAGTGTCATCATATTAATTTTAAATTGAAGACTTCAAAAACTATCTAATTGCCTTAGCCATAACTTTATTTCCTGTACACATGGAACTTTAGCCTTGCTTATTAGAGTATTACAATTTTTATCCAAATACTATAGTCACTCAAAATATCCAATTTTATTCAAATTAGATAAAACAGATATTTAAGGAACAGTAACAAATATAGTGGCTATAAATAAAACTTGTCATTTGAGAAGCCAGGTGACATACAATAATTAAATTGAGACTAGAAAGAAAAACAGCATAAATATTACATATTTTATTATAAATGAAATGAAATCATCTTAGTGATGAAAAGACCTAAGTGAGATGAAAACATTCACATAGAACTGAGTGCCAAAAAGTCTCTCACTCTCTACACATTTGTTCAGTTGGGGGTCTCTATGTTAGTTCCCACCTACTGCAAGATATTTCTCTGATATGGGTTAAGTAAAGCACTGATCTATGTGTATAGCAGAATGTCATTTTGTCATCATGCCCCTTTAGGAGAGTAATATTAGTAGCTCTTCCAGAGGCCCATGACCTATCTAGTCTCAGATGCTTTTTCCTTTTAATCAAGTCAGGTATGAGTACCACCTCATGGAGAGAGCTTTAATTCTAACAACAACAACAACAACAACAACAACAAAATGACTGGTTACTCTTGTAACAGTTTTTGCCACTATTGCACTAGTATATCTTACAGGCTGGTTACTCTTTTAGGTTGCAAGGTTTGTAGTTCGGTATTTTTGATGATTACCTTTTTACTTCAAGAACATGCAAAGTGCCTTCTGAAAGGGTGAAATTTCTAGTTAGGTACCAGCTCAAATTCTCTACATTCAGTGACATAGACATAATTAAGTTCTATAATCTCTGAACCTGATGGTTCTGGAGTGCAGCCACAGCCTCAGCAATAGCCTGGGTTATTTGAGGTTTTCCATGGAATTCCTTTGACCAACAAATCAATGGGATCACTTTAAACATTTATATATATATGTATATATATATATGTATATATATATATACATATATATATACATATACACACTCTCTGGCATAAGCAGTCTGTTTGGTGCACTGTATATACTATTATTTGCTCACTCTAATTTCTTTTACCCATTTAAGTGTTTTAGGAAGTCCTTTAGTGCTAGGTTTTAAAACAGTTTTTCAAGTGCCATTTAGAGTTAGTTGTCCATCCCTATATACCCTCATTTATCATTTATGCTTACCCACTTCCTATTTAACCCTCTTATTCTGCTCGCTCCATTATCTCTATCTTCTATTTCCTCTTCTTGGGGAGACCTGTTTTTCAATCCTAGTCCATTGCTAGATACCTAAACTCTGTAATTAGTCATATTGTAACATAAAAGCTAACATCCAAATACTAGACTAAGAATAGCAGGTGTGCATTTTTGGTTATTGGTTACCTCATTTGGGATGATGTTTTCAAGCCCAGTCCATTATTCTGCAAATTTCATATTTCTTAAGATCTGGATAACCATTTACTGCATAAATATACCACATTTTCATTATGTGTTAATCATTTGGTGGACATCTGGGCTTTTTCCTATATCTAGATGTTATGAATAGAGCAACAGTGAACATGGATGACCAAATAAATCTATAGAAAGGTGTAGAGTCCTTTCAGTATTTGTCCAAGAGTAAGGTAGAACAATGCACATCTCTCTGAGGAATTAGCATACTGTTTTCCATTGTTTTGCATCAGTTTGTATCCCCATCCACAATGTATTCCTCTTCTGCATTCCTGTCTTCATGAGTCAATATTTGTTTTAAAGATCTTGGGAAGTCTGACTGGGGTAAATGAAATCTTAAGGTAGTTTTAATATGAATTTTCTTGATTGCTAAGGCTGTTGAACATTTTATGAATTTCTCAGTAATTTGTTCTTTATTTTTTGAGAATTCTACATTGTTTTGTATCCAATTTTGCATCTGTGTTGTTTGTTTTCTTCATATTGTTTTTTTCAGTACTTTACAGACTCCAGATAAATATATTCCCCTTACATAGCTTGCTGCTTTTTCAAATAATGGCATCTTTGCCATGCTGAAGATTTTGTCACGTGATCCAATTTATTAATTGTTGGTCTTAGTGCCTGTGCTGTTATTGTCCTTTTTGGAAACTTATCTTCCAGTTCCAATGAGGTCAATCATACTGCTCACTCTCTTTTTTTGTCAGATCCATAGTATCTGGTCTTAAGTTGAGGTGCTTAATTTATTTAGAGTTTAACTTTATGTAGGATATAGATATAATTCTATTGTCATATAACCGTTCATTTTGACCAGTATCATTTGTTAAAGATGTCATATCTTCTCCAATATGTATTTTTTACTTCTTTTTCAAAAGCTGTAGGTGTTGTAGACTTATGTTTGGAACTTGGATTACATTCCATTGATCAAGGCTTTTTTTTTTTTTTGACAATACCATGCTGTATTTATTACTAAAACTCTGTCAGACAACTTGAGATCAGGACAGTGATGCAGTTCTTTATTATTAATGACTATTTTAGATATCCTTGTTTTTATTTTTTCGTAGGCAGTGAAAACTTAATTTTTTATTTTTTGTGAACAATTGTGGGGGAATTTTGATAGGAGTTGCATAGAATCTGTAGATAGATTTTGGTAGACTGGCCATTTTAACAAACTTGATCCCATTAATCTCTGAGCAAGAAAGAGATACTACTTTCCATTATCTACTACTGTCTTATTTAACCTCTTATCCAAGATTTTCAAGTTTATATTATAATACGTTTATATTGTTTAGTTCAAAATATTTTATTTTATTGAGGCTATGGAATAAGGAAGTGTTCCCGTTAATTACTAAATGTATATTTGTCTGTTGAATATAGGAAATCTACTTATTTTTGTTCATTAATTTTCTTTTTGCCTGTCATTCTTATTACAGACAGACAAATGTAGTTAGTTCCTTTGAGCTCTTTCCTACTGTGTTTTATGCTCTCAGTAGCTGCACCTGTGCCTGGTGGCTGTCATTTTCAGAAAGTAGAAACTGAGACATGGTTACGCTTTTCATGTGTTTTTCTATAAAGAAGCTTGTCTGGCTCTATGTAGCTTTTTCTACTCATGAAAAGACTGTGCATATTAAATTGTGTTTAGGTGATTAATTGAATAGCATATATTCTTAATTTAAATAAAGATGATCTGCAAGAATATAAAAAAGTGTTTAACAGGTGTGGTAGATTTCTGGTGGAGTTGTTCATATAAATATTGCTGGTGGGAAGGTGAACTTGTACAACTACTTTGGAAATCAATCTGGCACTTTCTCAGACAATTTAGGAATAGTAATTCCTCAAGATCCAGCTATACCATTCTTAGGCATATATCCAAAATATGCTCAAGAACACAACAAGGACATTTGCTGAACCATTTTTATAGCAGATTTATTCGTAATAGCCAGAACCCAAATGTCCCTCAATGGAGGAATTGATACAGAAATTGTGTTATATTTACACAATGGAATACTGCTCAGGTATTAAAAACAAGAAAATCAGGTAATTGGTTTTGTAGTTAAATGGTGGTAACTGGAAAAGATCATTCTGAGTGAGTTATCCCATAAGCAGAAAGACACACACAGTACATACTCACTTATAAGTGGATAGCAGACATATAATATAGAATAATCATACTAAAATCTGTACATCTAAAGAAGCTAAGGACCCTGGGTAATATGATCAACCCTCACTCAGAAGACAAATGAGATGGACATTGGAAGATGGAGAAAACAGGAAATACAATAGGAGCCTACCACAGAAAGCCTCTGAAAGGCTCTACCCAGCAGGGTATCAAAACAGATGTTGAGATTCATAACCAAACTGTGGACAATGTGCAGAGAATCTTTTGAAAGAAAGGGGAGATAGTAAGACTTGGAGGGGACAGGAGCTCCAAAAGGAGAACTATACAACGAAAAAATCTGTGCCCAGGGATCTTTTCTGAGATTGACTCTCCAACCAAACACTCTTCATGGAGATAACCTACAATCCCTGCTCAGATGTAACCCATGGCAGCTCAGTATCCAAGTGAGTTCCCTAATAAGGGGAACAGGGGCTATCTGTGACTTGAACTCAGTGGCTGGCTCTTTGATCACCCCCTTTCCCCCTTGGGGTTACCAGCCTTGCCAGTCAACAGAGGAAGACAATGCAGCCAGTCCTCATGAGACCTGATATGTTAGGGTCAAATGGAACGGGAGGAGGATCTCCCCTATCAGCTGACATGGAAGGGGCATGGGAAGAGATGAGTAAAGGAGGGTGGGACTAGGAATAAATTGTAATTAATACAAAAAATTACAATTAAAAAATCATGTTATCAAATGAGATCCAGCATGTTCATGGTGGTATGGCCAGAAGATGCTCAATCCTCATTCAAAAAGATAAACAGGATAGATGTTGGCATCAGGAGAAGACTGGGAACAGGACAGCAGCCTACCATAGATGTCCTCTGGCAGACTATTGATCAAGGTATGGAAGCAGAGGCTGATACTCATAGCCTTACTTTGGGCAGAGTGCAGGAATCTTATGTAAGAAGGGAGAGATAGAAAGACCTGGAGGGGACAGGAGCTCCAAAATGAGACTAACAGAGCCCTAAAATAACCCTGGTGTTCCTGCAGAGACTGATATCCCAACCAAGAACAATGCATGGAGAGGACAAAAACCCAGCTCAGATTTAGCCCATAGACTCAGTATCCAAGTGGGGTCCCAAGTAAGAAAAGTAGGATATTTCTCTGTCAACAAATCAGTAACACCTTTCCCTATGGTGTGCAGCCTTCCCAGGCCACAGAAGACAATGCACAATGCACGCAGTTTTGAGGAGACCTTATAGGCTAGGGTCAAATAGAAGGGAGGTCCCCTATCAATGGACTAGGGCAAGGGCATAGGGGGAGCAGAGGGGGAGAGGGTGGGATTGGGAGGAGACAAGGGATGTAACCAGAGCCAGGATACACACTGAATAAATTGTAATAAATGATCTAAATGATCATAAAAAATTCAAAAAATAAATCATGTTATCTTCAAATAAACATACATTTTTCTCACTATTTGTATCTTTGGGATTCTTAAATTTTTTTTAGTGCTCTAACTATGACAAAGTATTTTATTGAATAAGTATAGCTTTAGTGGGAATTTTTGACTTGGTAATATTTTTAGTGGAAATATTTAAGTGCCTAGTGGGATTTTGTTTGTTTGTTTGTTTGTTTGTTGTTGTTATCTGTAAACTTGCATTGTTTCACCATTAATATTTTGAGTTCTGTGTCTTGTATCTGTAGTATGGCAAGAATTTTTTCAATGTAAGAATGTTGGATTTGAAAAAGTTCTTTTCTGTATATGAAGCAGATCATGTAATCTTTGTCTTCCAACCTGTTTATGTGGTGTTTTAAGTTTATCAATTTATATATGATGAACTCTCCCTGTATCTCTGATGCATCCAACTTGATCATAGTGGCTAATCCATTTAATATGTTCTTATATTGAATCTACAAGTATTTTATTGAGAATTTTTTAATCTATGTTTATGTTTTATTGATCTATAAGTCTCCTTTTCTGTTGGGTCATTTTACAGTTTGGGTATAAGGGTAACAGTCACTCCATAAAATATCTATGCAATGTTTCTTCACTACCAGTTTAATGAAAAGACTGAGGAACATTGGCATCAACTATTCTTTGAAATGCTGGTAGAATTTTCTGTTGGGTCCATTTGGTCCTGGTAATTTGGGGGTTTAGGAGTTTTAGCTACTGCTTCTATTTCACTGAGGACTGTTTACATTTGTGTTGATTTAATATTTATCATATATATATATATTACCCTCAGGATTTTAATTTTATTAAAATAAAGATTTGTTTGTTTGTGTTTCAAGGCAGGATTTCTCTATTTAATGTCTCTGACTCTCCAGAAACTCAGAATCACCAGGCAGGTCTTGAACTCTCAGATATATGCCTCTGTGTCCAGAGTAGTGGGATTAAAAGTGTGTGCCACCATTCCTGGCTAAACACAGACATTAAAAGTAAATACTTAGTCTGTGAATTTACCATATCTGCTTTAATATTTACCTATTTATATCTAATTATATTAGCTGGATAATTTTTCTGTGTCCTTCGGTTATTTAACTAAGAGTTTCTCTTCATTATTACTGGAGAACAAACTCTTAATTTCACTAATTCTTTGAAATGTTTTTCTATTTCATCCCTAATTTTATTTTTTCCATCAGCTCTATTAGGTTTTTTAAAAAATTTATCTAAATATTTGAGTGTAGTATTAAGTTGTACTAATATGGTAATTCTGTAGTATATTTTGTAGAAATTTAGTGTTAAGATTTTAACTCTTAGAACTGCCTATACTGTTTCCATGGGTTATATATATAATATATATATAATATATAATATATATAATATACATTATATACATATAATGTTTTTATTTTTATTCAGTTCTAAAACTTCTAAAATGTTCTTATTGGTTATTGGGTATTGACCTAATTTTCACCCTTTAGTCAATAGTTTAGTTTGCATGTGTTCACATATTTTCTGCTGCCTTTGTTATTTATATTTAACTATAACTCACGGTGATCATATATCACTGTGCTCTATGAGTCTCAGCATCTGCTTTGATACCAAATTGGTGGTCTTTCAGAGGCCCTCTGTGGTAGGCTCCTGTCCTGTTCCTTTTTTCTCTCTCTTCCGATGTCCATCCAGTTTGCCTTTCAGAATAAGGATTGCTCATTTTATCCATGGTCTTCCTTCTTGCTTAGCTTCTTTAGATGTACAGATTTTAGTATGTTTATCCTATATTATATGTTTACTATCCACTTATAAGTGAGTATATACTGTGTGTGTCTTTCTGCTTCTGAGATACCTCACTGAGAATGATCATTTCTAGATCCTACTATTTGCTTGCAAATTTCAAAATTTCTGTTTTTAATTCCTGAGTAGTATTCCATTGTCTAAATGTGCCATAATTTCTGTATCTGTTCCTCTGTTGATGGACATCTGGGTTGTTTCCAGGTTCTGGCTATTAGGAATAAAGCTGCTATGAACATGGTTGAACAAATGTCCTTGTTGTGTACTTGAGCATATTTTGGATATATGCCCAGGAGTGGTTAGATAGATTTTGAGGGAGCACTATTCCTAGCTGTCTGTAAAAAATCTAGATTGATTTCCAAAGTAGTTGTACAAGTTTACATTCCCATCAGCAATGGAGGAGGGTTCCCCTTTCTCCACATCCTCTCCTGCATGTATTGTCACTTGGGTTTTTGATCTTGGTAATTTTGATAGGTTTAAGGTGAAATCTCTGAGTCGTTTTGATTTGCATTTCCCTGTTGACTAAGGATGTTGAACATTTTTTTAAGTGATTCTCTGCCACTAGATATTCCTCTACAGAGAATTTTCTATTTAGCTTTGTACCCCATTATTTAATGTATTACTTGTTTTGTGCCTTTTGAACTTCAACTCAGCTTTTCTGGCTCAAACTCTCCAAATCTGACTGAGTCAATCTGGCTTCTATATCTCACTGAATTGTTCTGTTTGGCCACCAACTAACTTTAGCAATACTTTCTAACCTTCTGGTTCCTTCTCCTTGTTGACTTATCCTGTTTTCACCTTTGCCTTTCTTGTTCTCTCTGTCTCTGTAAACGCCCCCTGTACAACTGCCCCTGATTTCTATGAACTGACCTGCCATGAACTCAATTCCACTGCTTTGTTTCTCAGCTCACTGACTCAGCTGAAGTACCTAAACAGAACTCAAAGATCTGCATACCTCTGTTTCCTAGGATCTGGGTTTAAAGGCCTGTATCACCAAGCCTGACCCATGCTTTTCTTTACCTGAGACAAGCTCTACACTAGGCTGTCCTTGAACTCAGAGATCTCCTTGACTCTGTGTCCTAGGATTAAAGGGATGTCTGTATTCCAGCCAGAGCAACCTTGTTAATGAATTAAAAGTCCTCTAGACTTTCTCACTGCTCTGAAGTTTTATGTAAGGTCCTCAGCTGTTTCAGAGTCCCAGCTAGATCTTCACACAAAGATGTACCTGAAATTAGAAGCTCGAACATACCCTTTTTAAGTTGTTTTTCTGTGTATTTTACATCATCAGGAATAAAACTAGGACATGGCCTAGTAAATGGGAGGAAATGTTGTGCTTGGGAATTGATTTGGTGACAACGTGAGGATGTGGTAAAATTTAAAACAGGAAATAATTAACAAGAGAATGCTTTGGTAGCAGTCAAATAGTGAAGGGGCAGGGTTGATGTTATGAGTTTAAATACATAAAGAAAAGAGAAACACGGAAAGGGAGAGAGAGATTACAACCATATTGAAATCCTAAGGCAAGAAATTGAAAAGTTTTGAGCTGATGAGAAATTTTTGAATTTGGATTCAGTAACAGGAATAAAGAAAATACTACAATGTGAAAGCAACTTTTATCCTCTGGTACAGTTGTTGTCAGGGAAACTTACTGCCTCTGTCTGCTAACCTAGGCCTAGTTCTGGAAGTGTTTTGCACCCCTATAATATAACTAGGCTTAGAGTGTTTTCAGCCTCTAAGTCTCACTGCTTAATAAGCTCACCATTTCTTGTTCTTGATAAGCTCTTGGTTGGCTGAATCAACTCAGCTGTTCTGGTGCAAACCCCTCTCTCAGTTGACTTATTCAATCTGGATATTCTCTTGGCTTCTGAATTGCTCTGGTTGAATTGCTCTGGCTGGCCTCAATTTCACTCAAGCAATCTGCTCTAACCTCCTGGCTCCTTCTCATTTTCTGGCTCCTTCTGTCTTTACCAGTATCTGATATGTTCTCTCTTTAACCTTCCTCTGTATATCTGTCCAGGTAAAACTGCCTTCTTTCTATGTATTGCCTCTTTTTAAAAATTATTTACACTTTATTCACTTTGTATCCCCCCATAAATTCCATCCTCCTCCCCTCTCAATCCCACCTTCCCTCCTCCTTCTCCATATATGCCCTTCCCCAAGTCCACTGATAGTGGAGGTCTTCCTCCCCTTCCTTCTGATCCTATTCTATCAGCTTTCATCAGGAGTGGCTTCATTGTCTTCCTCTGTGACATGTTAAGGTTGCTCCCCCATCAGGGTGAGGTGATCAAAGAGGAGGCCAATCAGCTCATGTCAGAGGCAGTCCCTGTTCCCATTATTATCGAACCCACTTGCTCTCCTCTCTCTTTTCATGGGTTGGACATATCTTATTCTGTCAAACCTTGCTCAGATTAGTCACCTCTTCTGCCACTCAATTAGTTATTACTTTCAAAAATGGGTGCTTCCCCTACAGACTTGGAAAGGATTTTCACCCACCCTAGAGCTGACAGAAGGCTAATATCCAGAATATATAAAGAAATAAAGAAGTTAAAAAGCAACAAATCAAGCAATTCAATTAAAAATGTGGTTGTAGCTAAACAGAGAATTCTTTGTAGAGGAATATAGAGCGGCAGAGAAACACTTAAAGAGATGATTAGCCATCACGTAGATGCAAATCAAAATGACCCTGAGATTTCACCTTACACCCATCAGAATGGCTAAGATAAAAAACTCAATATATACTGGAATGGGTGTGGAGAAAGGGGAACCCTCCTCCATGGCTGGTGGGAACATAAACTTTTACAGCTACTTTGGAAATCAATCTGGAGTTTTCTCAGACATTTGGGAATAGTGCTTCCTCAAGGCCCAGCTATACCACTCCTGGGCATATATCCAAAATATGCTCAAGTATAAAACAAAGATATATGCTCAACCATGTTTGTAGCAGCTTTATTTGTAATAGCCAAAACCTGGAAACAACCATGATGACCATCAACTGAGGAATGGATACAGAAATTGTGGTACATTTACACAATGGAATACTACTCAGCAACTAAAAACAAGGAAATCAAGAAATTTGCAGGCAAATTGTGGGATCTAGAAAAGATCATCCTGAGTGAGGTATCCCATAAGCAGAAATATATCCATAGTATGTACTCACCTACAAGTCAATATTAGACCTATAAGATAGGACAATCATACTAAAATCTGTACTACTAAAGTAGATAAACAAGAAAGAGGACCCGGAGTAAGATGATCAACCCTCACTTAGAAAGACGAATGGGATGGATGTTGGAAGTTGGAGAAAACAAGAAACAGGACAGGAGCCTATGATAGAAGGCCTCTGAAAGACTCTGCCTAGTAGTGTATCAGAGCAGATGCTGAGAATCGTGACCAAACCTTGGGCAGAGTGCAGGAAATCATATGAAAGAAGGGGGAGTTAGTAAGACCTGGAGAGGACAGGTGCTCCACAAGAACCAAATATATCTGAGCCCAGGGGTCTTTTCTGAGAATGTTTCTCCAACCAAGGACCATGCACGGATATAACCTAGAACCTCTGCTTTGACGTAGCCCATGGCAGCTCAGTATCCAAGTGGGTATCCTACTAAGGGGAGCAGGGACTGTCTCTGACAAGGACTCAGTGGATGGCCCTTTGACTTCCCCTCCTCCTGAGAGATGAGAAGCCTTGCTAGGACACAGAGAAGGACATTGCAGCCAGTCCTGATGAACTAGGGTCAGATGGAAGGGGAGGAGAACCTCCCCAGCAGTGGACTTAGAGAGAGGCAGGGAGGAGATGACGGAGGGAGGGGGGAATTGGGAGAGAATGAGGGAGAGCTTGTAGCTAGGGTACAAAGTAAATAAACTGTAATTAATATAAAAAATAAAAATGGCTGCTTCCTTCCTCAAACTAACTTTACCTTCAATGTTTGGGATTATAGGTGTATATCAACATGCGTGCTCCTAAGTTTTCCATTTTTAAAGTAATTTATTATTTTTATATTAATCACAGGTTATGTACTTTGTGTCCTAGCCATATCCCCCTCTCTCATTCCCTCCCACTGTCCCCATCCCTCCCTCAACTCCTCCCTGCTCCTCTCCAAGTCCATTGACAGAGGAGGACCTCCTCCCCTTCCATCTGACCCTAGCTTATCATGTCTCTTCAGGGCTGGCTGTAATGTCTCTTCTGGGATCTAGCTAGTCTACTCCTCCCTCAGGGGAGGGGAGGGAGTCGAAGAGCCAGCCATTGAGTTCATGACAGAAATAGTCCCTGTTCCCCTTTCTAGGGTACCCAGTTGGATACTGAGCTACCATGGGCCACATCCGAGCAGGAGTTCTAGGTTGTATCCACACATGGTTCTTCCTTGGAGAAACAGTCTCATAAAAGACCCCTCTGTCCTGATCTATTTGGTCTTTGTGGAGCTCCTGTCCTTGCTAAGTCTTACGAACTCCCCCTTTTTTCATATGATTCCCTGCACTCTGCCAAAGGCTTGGTTGTAAGTCTTAATATCTGCTTTGATACATTGCTAGTTAGAGTCTTTTAGAGGCCAACTGTGGTAGGCTCCTGTCTTGTTGCTTGTTTTCTCCTACATTCAATGTCAATCCCATTTGTCCATCTATGCAAGGGAGAGGTTGTAGAGAAAGGGGAACCCTCCTCCATTGCTGGTAGGAATGCAAACTTGTACAGTCATTCTGGAAATCAATATGGCGCTTTCATAGACAATTAGGAATAGTTATTCCTCAAGACCCAGCTATACCACTCTTAGGCATATATCCAAAAGTTTCCCAAGTACACAACGAGGACATTTACTCAACCATGTTTGGAGCAGCTTTATTTGTAATAGTCAGAACCTGGAAACAACCCAGATGTCCCTCAGTCGAAGAATCAATACAGAAATTATGGTACTTTTACACAATGGAATACTACTCTCAGCAATTAAAAATAAGGAAATCATAAAATTCGCAGGCAAATGGTGGGACCTGAAAATGATCATCCTGAGTGAGTTATTCCTAAAGCAGAAAGAAACACATGGTATATACTCACTTACATAGACCTATAGGATAGGATGCACGTGCTTATCTAGGGTAAATAAGCAAGAAGGAGGACCCAGGGTGGGATAGTCAATCCTCACTAAGTTTTTCTTTACCTGAACCTTGCTTGATACTATGCTGGGCATTGAACTCATATCTTCTTACTCCTGTCTCCTGGATAAAAGGCATGTTTGTATTCCAGAAGGATCACACAGACTAGAAATTCTTTGGATGTGATCTCCTGCCAGAACATCCATATTCTAAGTTAAAATTGTTCTACACTACCATTTCCCAACAGTGGACCTAAGTGCCAAATTTCCAAATTAAAGTCATATATTAGACAATGAGTTGCCAATGAAAGAAGATGTGCTTGTTTTTTTTTTTTTAACAGTTTAAAAAATAGAGAAAAAGCAAACACAAAACTTAAAATTAGAAGAAAAAATGTTAGTAAATTGAAAGGTTACTACTAAAATTATTTATATACATTTTAAATTGTAAATTAAATATATAATACTTATTCCATGTTTTTAAAAAAGGAAGACATATGTCACATCAGATTAACTGTTGATTTACTATTAAAATGAATGTCATCCTAATATCATATAATTTCTTTATTCTTGATGGTCTCATACACTGACACACTGACACACAATTATGCTTTCAGATCTTATTAAAAATACATTTTTTAAACTCGAAGGATGATACAAATGGAAATGTTTTAATATTTCAATTTACATTCAGAATTTCAGGAAGATAAAAACAAGTTACCAGGGCATGGAGTACACCCATGCTGTCCTAGTGATAAAGCTTCTGCTATGATGTTCTTAAAACTGTGGTAATGAAAGCAAGGAAACACTTTTAAAGAATTCGACCAAAATACAGATGGCTTCTCACCAGGCCATTTTGTACTTCCCACTACTGTATCTAGTCAACCAGGGTTTCATGTAGAGCTTTCATAGGTAATTAGTCATTTTACTTACATTTACTTATTACTATTTGGAGATGGTGGAGTTAATGATGCAACAACCACAAAAAGAGACTGAACTTCTCTTGTTTATAAAATATTTGAAAGTGAATTTAAAGTCATTATCTATCCATCTTTGTCTCTGAAATGTTCAACTTAATTTACATAACTTAGATAAAATTTGAAAATAATATAGTTATGTTTAGTTTATCGGTAGCCATCTGTACATGAATTCAAACATCAATAATTATAAATACTATGTGCAAAAGTTAAAATGAAATATTAAAATCTTACATATAAACCAAGGCAGTTGTTTTAACAAAGGTGAATATCCAAGATAAGTGATGGTATTCTAACATATTTCATTTTAAAATCTTACTTCTATATTTACATTGATTAATTGAAATGTTTTGCAGCAATAGTATCATATTGTTTCATTTTATATAGCATTTGATCACCTAAGTGACATGCTATACCTGTGACCTCCGTCCTTCTGTTTCATATTTCACATAATTTTGTTGGCTATAGAATGTTTTTCTACACTCTCCATGTTTTTCAATGTTTCTGTCAAAAGACTTGGTCTCCTATCTTCAATCCATATTTTAACTCATCAGAGATCTATTTTATATCTTTATTCTAGTTGTAATTATATGTCTGTATACTAGCCTGTTCTAGAGCTCAATGTGTAGCCTAGTCTGGCATTCAGCTTACAGAAATTTTCCCAGTTCAGCTGTCCAAGTGCTGAGACAATTGATGCCAAGCCTGGCTATTTGTTTGTTTGCTTTTACTCTTATTCATATTCATTATGACATACCCTAAACGACAACAACTCTGTAACATACATTCTGACACTGTTCCTGAAAAACTAGAAGGTTGGTTTGCAAATCCTCATTCCTCTTTTTTCCTTCAGTTTTTCTAGAGGTTCTTTTTTTAAAAAAATTTTTATTAATTACACTTTATTCACTTTGTATCCCCCCCCTGTGTTCCCTCCTTCCTCCTCTCTAAATCATTCCCTTCCTCCCACTTCTTGCATGCCCCTCCCCAAGTCCACTGATAGGGGAGGTCTTCTTTTTTTTTCTTTTTTAAATTTTTATTATTAGTTACAGTATATTAACTCTGTATCCCAGCTATATTCAGCTCCCTCATTCTCTTCCAATCCTGCCCTCCCTCCCTCATCTCCTCACTGCCTCTTTCCAAGTCCACTGATAAGGGAGGACCTCCTCCCCTTTCATCTGACCCTGGTTTATCAGGTATCTTCAGGACTGTCTGCAAAGTCCTCCTCTGTGGCCTAGCAGGGCTGCTCCTCCCTTGTGGGGGATAAAAGATCGCACTCCTTCTTTCTGATGCTGGTCTGTCAGGTCTCATCAGGAGTGGCTGCATTGTCTTCCTCTGTGGCCTGGTAAGGCTGCTTCCCCCTCAGGGGGAGGTGATCAAAAAGCAGGTCAATCAGTTCATGTCAGAGGCAGTCCCTGTTCCCATTACTATGGAACCCACTTGGATACTGAATTGCCATGGGCTACATCTGTGCAGGGGTTCTAGGTTATCTCCATGCATGGTACTTGGTTGGAGTATCAGTCTCAGGAAAGACCCCTGTGGTCAGATTTTTTGGTTCTGTTGCTCTACTTGTGGAGCTCCTGTCCTCTCCAGATCTCACTATTTCCCACTTCTTTCATAAGATTCCTTGCACTCTGCCCAAAAGATGGCCATAAGTCTGCTTTGATAGTTCTTTTTGATTTTAGACATTTTCAGATGTGCAAAGAAGACATTATTTTCTCTTAGAATAATATAATATAAAACAAAAAGTAAAATTCTCAGATGAATAGTATTGATTTTTTAATTGTCCCTCAAAGACCACAGAAATACACAGGTAAAACTTTAGCTTCTATTCAGAGGAAGATCTTCTCATCCGAAGAAGAAAATGGCACTAATTTAGAATATAGGGTGAAGACCAAGATGGTGGTGACCAAGCACTCACAGTATTTTTATGGACAGAGGATCTGAAACTCCGAAATTGGTGAGTGGAGTGGTGGCTGAAGTTAGAGCAGTGACACTGAGGCTTCTTACACAAGAGGGGACAAACTGTGAGCTGGCACACTTTGGATACAGGTAACCTGTGGACTTCTCCATGGTTTGATAGTGCAGAATATTCAACCCCCATGCACTTCTCCTTTCCTGGAGAAAGAGCCTCCAAGGGCCCAAATCTGAGAGTAGAGAACAGGGGGAGCCCTGTGCTTTCATATTAGGCCAGCAAGCGATCGAGTGAAGGCACCTTCAAGTCAGTGCATAGAGAGCACCAGATCCAGGGTCTTTCCATGCCAGTAGCCAGACATCTGATCCCTCCCACAGACACCCCCACTGTGAGCAACATAGGGATTATTGGGACAACAACATCATTAACATTGAAGGCACTGATCTATAGGTCTCCCTGTGGAGTCTAGGCAAACAATTCCTGGAGCCAAGATGGTGCAACCCAGACAGCTCTGAATACCTGGAGGATAGTACAACAGGCCTGTGGGCCACTGAGGCATTCGGGGCACCTGAACACGGGCACTGTGCCAGTGAATGGCACCAGCAACCCCCTCCTGCACTCACACTCCTCCCTTCCAGGCATCTACATGCTCTAGCACCCTGTCCTTCAAGGCACACTTCCACATAAACGCCCTCGCTTCTGCACATTCACCTGCGACCTTCCTTCCATAGCTGAAACAACAACATCCTCTCTCAAGCCGGTGGACCTCTTTCATCTCCCTGAAGAATACTCCAGACTCCAGAGACTGACAGACCCAGTCTGAAATACAGACTACAGGAACAGTGAAAGTTACAGATAAGCAGATGGCTAGAGGTGAGCATAAGAACACATCCAACAAAAATCAGGACATGAAGGTTTCACCAGCAACCCCCCAAAATCAATTAATATCTTAAATTTAGAATATTCAAAGCTTTAGCTAAATGAAGCATAAAATAATGAAAAGTATTCCAAGATGAATCTACTAGCTCTCAAAAGTTTATTTTCTTTCTTTTCTTTTCTTTTGTTATTTTTCAGAAATAGAAAAGTGTACTGTTCTAAAGAGCATAGTATGATTGAGGAGCTGTGAGATAATTAGGCCAAGAACAGAGAATGCTTACGCACAGTGGCAGAGTGTGTCTTGGGTGATATGTTGAAGTGTTTTGAAAGCTGCAGGAATGAGTTCTAGCAGCCATAAGACAGAAAGGCTGGAAGAATCACATAATGTAGTCAAGGACAAATACACAGATTTTGCCAGATTAGTTTTCAAATCTATTACACATTCAAATATTTTCATTGCATCATGTGTATCTTAAATTTTAATTTTCATTCTGAGCAAAGAAATAAATGTTAAGACCAGCAGAAATGTATATTTTTATATATAGTTTGTTTATAAATTGAGGAAACACTAATTTATTTTGTTTTCTGTTTTGAGGTATGTAAAAAATATATCTTTATTTTCTTTCCTCTGCCCATAATAGCATTTATGAACTTTCTTCAAATCAAACCCTTACTGACCAGTTTAAATGCTCATAATAATGAGTTAATGTTAATGTGTGCTTACTAGCACCAAATGCCACTTATGTATTTGTGAATAAGTGTCATTACTTGTGTTATTCTGTTACTACCTTATAGGAAAAGTCCCTCAAGGAAAGACCAGTATCTCCAATACACTACTTTGAATATATAGTGCATCATGCCTCGTATTATGAATAAAAATCTACACAGGTAGATACTGGTATAAAGAATGAATACATGAAGTTATGTGATACAATGCCCTTAATCTGTACAAAAACTAATGGGATGTGGTGCCAATTAATTTTAACATGTCACTGATGTTAGTGAAGCGTTGCTAATGAGACAAAGTTCTAGGGGCAAATGTTTATTGAAAAGTAAACTCACAAATGTGAGGAAAGCTGAAGAAGGTACCATCCTACTAAGATGAAAGTATGACAATACAGCCTCCCCACCACCAAAAGAATGAGTATGTGAGTAAGATGTGTATATCACACTACAACCTTATTGCTGAGTAACAGTAACGGAACCCACACTCAAATAATAAGCCAAAACAAACCTTTCTTCTTTAACTTGCTTTTGTCAAATATTTCATCTCAGCAATGACATCATATCATCACAATGGGGCAGTCATGATGGCAGTTTCTTCAGGCAGCTAGAGATTAATAAGCAGTCAGGAAGCAGAGAAATATCAATGGTGATTCTGTTGTTGGCCTTGATTTCTTACAATTATTCAGTCTGGAAACCCAGTCCATGGGATTGTCACTCCCAGATCAGGGTGTGTCCACCTACCTCAGTTAATGAGGTCTAGAAATCCCCTCCCAGACATGCTCAAAGGGTAGTGCTCGTGGTCATTCTAAACCCTAAGTTGAAAATCAAGAGTAACCATCAAAATTATTTATCACTGAAGTTAGTTTTAGGGTGTTGAATAGAACTCCACACTTAATCAGTACAAATTTTCTTCAGTCACAAGGGCCATTCCTATTGGTTTACCTGGTGTTGAGAAACAAACCTTCATTCGTGAACAGCCTGGCATTCTAACACTGCTGAGGTTGTAAACATAATTGCTGTCCATCAGGTCATCAATGGAATCTGTGTAGCTGCCATCCTCTTAGAAAAACCTTCCTACCTTTTATTAATGCATGATGACAATTTTCTCTCTCTATGATAATGACTCCTTACCTACCACCTGATAAATGTCACAAGAGGCTCAAGTGTGACACACACTGACTGCTGGACTCTTTTTCTTATCCTCCTCCCCCTTCCCTGTCACACAGCACTACATACTTTTTATGATTCGATGCCACGATAGCCAAAACTTTGTAAGCGCATGTCCTTCCCCAGCACTGTTAACTGGCATGACCCCCAGGATGCAGGCACTCTACGTGACCCCAGTGATATGAACGTGTAGACTATTACTTCTGTGAAGCAACAAAGAATACAAACCAGAATCTGCTTGTGAATACTTATAGACTTTCCTAAGACTATTTTCTCTAAATATAATTTAATTAAAACAAAGACATGCTATTGAAAAAGTCATCACTCAGAATATGAGCTTTAGAAGAATGTAGAGATCTTTGAATAACAGAAAAACGTTTTCAATATG
Organism: Pachyuromys duprasi; assembly: GCA_028658305.1. NCBI lineage: Eukaryota > Metazoa > Chordata > Mammalia > Rodentia > Muridae > Pachyuromys > Pachyuromys duprasi. Next base: position 25,190,616 of record CM053743.1, read on the forward strand.
TTTTAAAAGTGTCATATGTATCCTTTTACTAAAATTAGTTCAGAAATGTTGCACTTGTGCAATATGTATTTACTTTACAGGAATCTCTTACTGAGATGATAATAACATATTAACTTACAGTTCTTAGATGGTAGTGGAGAAAGTAGTACAAGAGGCACCTTTTAAGCAGGTGGATTGAAAGATTTAAAATTCACAGATATACACACTCTGATGAATATTAAATCTCCTTTCCCCAAAGTGTTAGTCTGAATTAAGAGAACATCTGAGCATTTGTTGCCTCTGCCCAGGAAGTTTTTCTCCTCTGATAAACCTAAACATCACGAGGTTTATTTAGAGAGGTGTTATGTCAGAGAACACTTGATTTCTTCAATGAAGACAATTGAAGTAGAATTATTAATCACCTAATGAGCAATTATTATTAATGGATCCACTGAGTAAAGTGTAATAGGGACAATCCCCTCTTGCTGCTTGGCCTCTGACAACATGATAAAATCATTATAATTATAATTTGTGTGCAGATTATCTTCAAATGTAAATTTCTGTATTTAAAGAAATTAGAAACAAATCCAATGCAGAGCTTCTGATAGGTTCAGAGATGATGAGTGTTAACTATATTTTATTTTAAATTGACTTTCTTTAGTCAAAAAATAGGGTTAATATTTTCCATGAACATTTGCTGTAGTTGCCTGAAAATTCTTCTTCTACTTCTCTATCAGTAATCTGCAGACTTTAGAGTATAACAACGTTTCCTTGGTGTTTTAGCTCAAGCACTTAAGAAATGAAGAAGCTTATGATTTAGAACAATAACACAGCACATTAGTATTAGATGTAAAAAGATGGTGTAGGCAACAGGACAATAATCACTGTTTTTTAAATATGTTTTGATAATTTAAGGAATTATTGAATTTTGTTATAAGATGTATGGTAAACAGGATAAAAATTCCTCAAAAATAAATCGACTAAATGTAACAATTGCTGTTCTCAGGATGTATTCAAAGCAAGTAAGTTAATATCCTTCACAGGTGCCTGTAGGTCCATGCTCATTTCACAACTTGTTTATAAAACTCAATGTATGTATAAAGTTCAGTTGTTCACCAATAGGTAAATGAGTGAGGAAAATGTGGTATATACAGAGAATAGGATGCCGTTTTGCCTCCAAAAAGAAGAAAATTCTCTTTTGTACAATACCTAGAAGATATGTTCATGGAAATAAGTTTAATGCTACAGGCTGAACATTGAAATATATCACTTGCATATATTGCATTATTATTATTATTGTTGTTATTATTATTATTATTGTGGGTTTTTCAGACAAATTTTTCTTTGTAGTCCTGGCTGCCCTGGAACTCTTTCTGCAGACTTGAACTCTGTCTCCCTAGTGCTGAAATTAAAGGTATGGGTAATCATTTAATGACTGCAAATGGAAAAGGCACTGATCTAGAGCAGATTATTATTAGAAATCATTTCATACAAAGTACATAGCCTGTGATTAATATAAAAGAAAAGAAACATGTGAAAAAAAAAGAAATCATTTCATTCATTTTATTTTTTTACAAGTCATATTTGTTTCTATTCTTGGCCTCAAGGCTATCCATTTGCTGCCATCTTGGTAGTGTAGGGCATGGGTTCCTTCTTGTGGGCCTCAAGTTAAAACAAGCATTGGTAGCCATTCCCACAAGTTGTCTACCACCATTGCTTCAGCACATCTTGAAGACAAGGCAGACTGTAGGTAGTGTTTTTGTTTTGTTTTATTTTGGCTGGGCTGGTGTCCAGGTTTCTCTTTTCTACTCGCCAAGTACCTTCTCAAAAGCATAAAGAATAGAACATAAGGGCAAAAATTCCATGTAGGTACCAGCAACATTCCATGAAGGTTTCACTACATTCCAGATCTGTGTGGATGTTTTCTTCAACAATGAGGCCCCAGTGCCAGTTTTCAGAGAGTGACCCTCTATCCTTGCATGAGCTGGAATGTTTAGGGATCTCTATGGGACCCCCTTGGACAATATCTCAATCGAATTTAACCCAGTTCAAACACTGAAAGCCTTTCCTACCTATGAAAGATGGTCATTACTGTATTGTTTATTACTGGGAACCCTCACTAAAGTTATTCAGTTTCCACTGCACTAGGATTCCAGATCACAGCCTCAATGCTCCTCAATTTCATTGTCTTTCCCTACTTCACAATTTCCCTCCATACCTTCCCCTCACCCCTGATCCTTCACGTTTTAAATCTAACTAGATTAACTAATGCTACCCATACTCTTGCATATGATGGCACATGCTGGAACATGGGGACATTTCTAAGGTGTCATACCCTTAAAGAAAATAAACTCACTATCCTAACACCTATCAGTTCCCAATAGCTATACAATTAGAAGCAGGACTTAACTTGTTTCTCCCCTCTCTATGCTGGGATTTTTATCTGGCTTAAGCTTGAGCAGTTTTTTAGCTATCAAAGCAACTGTGAGCTTATGTGGGCAATTGCATTATGGTGTCTGGAAAACATTGTTTCCTTGTAGTCATCTATCACCTTGGCTCTTGCAATCCTTCCAATTCTACTATGATCCCTGAGCTTTGGTGGAGAGGGTGTGATATAGCTATCCCATTTAGCAATGAACATTCTTCAGTCTCTTATTCTCTGTATCTTGATGAGTTGTAATACTCTGTGTTAATTGTCCTCTACTATGGAAAGGAGTCCTTGTGCTGACACCGGGGTGATGTATTGTCTCTGCATAAATAGCAAGTTATTATGAGCTGACATAGTACAATGTCTATTTAGCAGAATAGTGGCTGTAGATTCTCCCTTAGGGACTATGATTGACCTATCTAGACACAGGGTATTGACCAAATAATGGTGCCAGGTATAGGTTTCATCTTGTAGAGTAGGCCTTAAATCCAATAAGAAATAATTGGTTACTCCCGTGAAATTTGTGTCAATCCTGAAATAGTGGTAAATGTGTTTTTAAGACATTTTCTTGTCACTTGTACACTGGGATAAAATGATATCTGTATCAGTAAAGCTTGAAAAATTACTGAAATAATCATTTTAAAACAGAACTATACTGTTTATGTGTTGTTTTTCTTTCTTTCCCTTTTCTTATCAAGAGATGGTGTACTGTATAAAATAGTTCCTAGTTTGAAAATTTATGAGTATCATGTTAAATCATTTTCTGTATTTATTACAAGCCTGAAACGATCCCCAGAGCTTAGCCTGTCTGTAAACATGACCAATGATTTTTGTTAGATTCTTTAGGTCACTAACCTTTCAAATCTGAGGCTTCAAAGGCATTTTGTAGAACATTAACCCAAGACCATACAACAAAGTATACCCCATGTTTTAGCTATTATTTTCATATATTTATTCCACAAAATTTGTTTTGTCTGAGGAAAGTGAGGTTATGGGATCTCATTGACGAACAATTTGAAAAGAGATGGCAATTATGTATCAGTGAGAGTTTAATTTGATAGCATATGCTGTCTGAGAAAAGATTTGTCCCTCATTTCAGAAGAAATTAAACTCTTTCTATGTATGTCAACGGGCCAGCTTTAGGAAGCCTCTACAGTGTTAAATTCCCATGAAGCGTTTTCAAAGTTGACTAGTATTAGTTATCCCATACTCACTTCTCCATTTCCTCATTCCATGTCTCATTATAATTTTCTAAATTGTTATTATTATCATTTATTACAATTTATTCAATTTGTATCCAGGCTCTGGCCCCCTCCCTTGTCTTTTCCTAGTCCCACCCTCCATTCATCTTCTCCCCCTATGCCCCTCCCTAGTTCACTGATAGAGGCTGGCCTTCTCCCCTTCTATTTGACCCAGACTATCAGGTCTCATCAGGGCTGGTTGCATTGTCTTCCTGTGGCTAGCAAGGCTACACCCCATGGGGGGACATGATCAGAAAGTCTGCCAGTGAGTCCATGCCAGAGAAAGTTCCTGTTCCCCTTACTAGGGTCTCCACTTGGAGACTGAGTCTTATAGGCTACATCTGTGCAGGGATTTTAGGTCCTCTCCATGCATTGTCTTTGGTTGAGGTATCATTCTCTTCAGGGCTCCCAGGGCTCAGTTTTTATGGCTCTGTTGGTCTCTTTTTGGAGGTCCTGTTCCCTCCAGATCTTCCTATGTCCCCGTTCTTTCATAAGATTCCATACACTTTGCCCAAAGTTTGTCTATGACTCTAAGCCTCTTCTCAATACCCTGAACAGCAGAGTCTTTCAAAAGCCCTCTGTGGTAGGCAGTTGTCCTGTTTCCTGTTTTCTCCTGCTTCTGATGTCTATGGCATTTGTCCTTCTGAATGAGGATTGAGCTGAGCATCTCATTATCATTAACCCTTTCTGTTCTATCATAGACAGCCCCCATTTCTAACAAATGCATACTATCGTTTCTCCCTTAAAATCTAAGCCTATGCTACCTTACTGGTTTATTGAACTTTATTGGTACTCCAATTTAAATACACATACACATATGTAAACATTTAATGTTAAAATCCACATAGGAGCCAGAACATGTTGTGTGTTTTTTGTTTTGCTTTGTTTTTTTCTGGGTCTTGGTTACATCACACGGGTGAATATTTCTTGACGTGTCTATTTACTGATATTTACTGTAGCCTTGTTATACTGCCTTTATTTTGTAGGTATGTGTTACCTATACTCTGCATTTTCTAGGATATTTACCATGGCTTTTAAAAGGTCTCTTCTGCATATGAGATGGCTATATTGTTTCGGTCCCTGTTTCTATTTATGTGGTAGACTGAATATATTAATTTATATATGTTGAACAATCTCTCTATATATCAATGAATGAAATATAGATGATTTTATGCTTTTTTACTTGAACTCAATTTGTGAATATTTTATGATTTTCCTTTATGTTAAAAGGATATTATATGTTATGAAGGTGATCTGTTATTGACATTTTATTCTTAGAGTTTTATCTGGTTTGTGAATTAAATTATAAGGGAGACATAAATAGAATTTGGAGATGTTCTTCTCTACTTTATAAAATAATTTTGAAATAATTGGATAGCTACTTGAATCTTTGCTAGAATTCTGCATAGATTCAGGACTTTGGCATTTTTTAAGTAAGGGGATTTTAATTACATCTTGTATCTCCTTGGTGTTTAGTTGGTCTGTTTGAATTATTTTTGTCTTTATTAAACTTCAGTATGTAATATGTAACTAGAAATTCATCCGTTTCTTTTTGGTTTTCCAGTTGAATGAAAATATATATATATAAACATACCCTTATAATTCTCTAAAATTCTCCAGTGTCTGTTACAATGAACGCTTTTCCATATATAATTTTAATAATTTAGGTCTGTTTTTTCTTGTTTAATATGGTCAGTCTAATTTGGTCAGTCATTTTTTTTTTATTCTTTCTATTATCCAACTATACGTTTAACCAAATCTTTTTAAAAATTTTCTCATACATTACATCTCAACCAGTTTCCCCTTCCTCCACTTTTCCCAGTCCCTCCCCAACTTTGCCTCTCCCCCTCCTTTCCCTTAGAAAAAAAGAGATTAGGCCTCGCTTTTCCCTATATAATTTTAATAATTTAGGTATTTTTTATTTTTTTAAATGTTCTTGCATTTTTAATTTACTTTATTGTTTACAGTTTGTTCACTTTGTATCCCAGCTATAGCCCTCTCCCTCATCTTCCCCCTCCCCATCCTACTCTGCCCTTCCTTACATGCCCCTCCTGCAGTTCACTGATAGGGGAGGTCTTCTTCCCCTTCCATGTGACCCTAGCCTATCAGGTCTCATCAGTACTGGCTGCATTGTCTTCCTCTGTGTCCTGATAAGGCTGCTCACCCCTCAGGAAAAAGTAATCAAAGAACCAGCCACTGAGTTCATGTCAAAGACAATCCATGTTCCCATTACTAGTATACCCACTTGATTTGTTGTTTGTTGTTGTTTGGTTGGTTGTTTTTAATTTTTGACAGTTCTGTTTGGTTCTATCTTTGGCATCTGGCTGGGCCTGCCTCTGAGTCCTGGCTATGCAGGCACTGTCAGGCCTGGGCTCCCTTCTGTGTTTTGGGTCTCAAGTTGGACCTGTCATTTGTTGGCCACTTTTTTTTCATTTCTCTTTTATTATTTTTAACCCTAATTTTGGTGTGTCTTACAATCTATGGTTTTGCAGTTTTGTTTGCCTTTTTTTTTCTCATTTTTCACTGTTCTCATGTGTAGCATAAAGATGTTCATTGCCTCTTCTAAGAAAGCCCATTGGCTGCTCAGTTTCTAAGTGGGTTCCCTAGTAAGAGGTACAGGGACTCTCTGACATGAACCCAGTGGCTGGGTCTTTGAACGCCTCTCTCTGGGGCATGCAGCCTTGCCAGGCCACAGAGGAAGATGATGCAACCATCCTTCATGAGAGCTGATAAGCTAGGGTCAGATAGAAGGGAAGGAGGACCTTCCCCATCAGTAGAATAGGGAAAGGTCATGGAGGGAGAAGAGGGAGTGTGAGTTGGGATTGGGAGGAGGCAAGGGAGGGGGCTGCAGTGGGGATACAAAGTGAATAAATTATAATGAATAAATATAAAAATACAATTTTAAAAATCTAGGAAATATTTTTATAAATTTATTTATTTTTTATAACAATCACAGGTTAGGTTTTTTGCATGCCATGCATAGCCCCCTCCCTCATTCCCTCCCACCCTCCCCAACCCTCCCTCATCTCCTCCCCGCCCCCTCCAAGTCCACCAATGGAGAAGGATCTGCTGCCCTTCCATCTGACCCCAGTTCATCTTGTCTCCTCAGGGCTAGCTGCAATGTCCTCCCCTGGGATCTAGCCAGGCTGTTATTCTCTGGCGTTATGAGGGAGGGTCAAAGAGCCAGCCATCAAGTTCAAGACTGAAACAGTCCCTGTTTCCCTTACTAGGGTCTTCAGTTCGACAATGAGTTATCATGGGCCACATCTGCGCAGGGCTTCTAGGCCATATCCATATATGGTCCTTGGTTGGAGAAACTGTCTCATATAAGACCCCTGTGCCCTGCTCAGTTTGATCTTTGTGAAGCTCTTGTTCTCCCCAAGTTCTACTAATTTCTCCTATTTTTATTATTACTTCCCGCCCTCTGCCAAGGGCTTATAAGTCTTAATATCTGCTTTGATACATTGCTATACTGATTCTTTCAAAGGTCCTCTTTGGT
>CM053743.1:25198262-25218358 GCA_028658305.1 Pachyuromys duprasi
TTCCCTGAATAGGGTCTTCAGTCCTACATCGAGCTATCATGGGCCCCATCTGTGCAGGGGTTCCAGGCCACATCCACACATGGTCCTTGATTGTAGAAACCGTCTCATACAAGACCCCTGTGCCCTGCTCAGTTTGGTCTTATATAAACCTATAGGATAGGAAGTTCAAGCTGAAATCTATACACCTAGAGAGGATATACAAGAAGGAGGACCTAGATTGGTATGATCAATGCTTGTTTGAATGAACAAATGGGATGGACATTGAGTGGAGGAGAAAACAAGCAACAGAACAGGAGCATGCCAAAGAGGACCTCTGGGGGGCGGGGGGTCAATGTAGCGATGTATCAGAGCAGATATTAAGACTCGAGATCAAGCCTCTGACAGAGGGCGAGAAGTAACGATAGATCAGGGGGAGGTTGTTGAGACTTGGGGAGAACAAGAGCTCCACAAAGATCAGGAAGTATCTTAGAGGACACAGACATTACAAGAAAACCCAGAACCAACTTAACTGGAATGGTAAGAGCTCAAAGAGACTGAAGCTACAAACATGGAGCCTGCATGTGTATGTCTTAGGCCCTTCCAATACATGTTACAGTCGTGTAGCTTGATTTTCTGTGGCATTCCTAACAATGAGAACATGGTTGTCTTTGACTCTTTTGCTTGCGTTGGAACTTTTTTCCTCCCACTGGGCAGCCTTGTACGACCTTAATAGAAGGGGATGTGCCTATTCTCATTGCAGTTTGAAATACCATGTTTGGTTGATATGGGACGTCTCCTGTTTTCTGAAGGAAAATTAGATGGGTCTTAGGGTGGGTGGAGAAAATGGGAGAAGGGTATGGAAGGGCAAATCACACCATAATATAGAGAATATATAAATAAGTCAGTAAATAAATGCATGAAACTGGTGCTTAAATAATAATTTATTTGGAAAATACTTGAAAATACAAGAAAAAAAAAAACCTAACTTCACACTATGAGATAAATAACCTCTATACAAACTGGAGAATTTCTGGTTTTGCTTTTGTTTTGTTTTTGTTTTTCCACTGACTATCTATTGCTGAGTATGGAGCCTACCTTTAAGAGTGCTTCCTCTGTAGAATATTAATTTTTCATTCAAAATTGGCTGTAAATTGGAAATAGCTTCTGGGTAATAGGCGGGGCTTGAGCACACTACTCTTTTTAACTCTAGAACCCCATCTAGTGTATTCCTGTGCAGGTGCTGTGCGTGATGCTGCAGATTCTTTGATGTCCTCCATCCACTCTGTTTCATACACTCTTTCTGCTTCCTCTTCTGAATAGATTCCTGATTCCTAAGGGGAGAGACCTGAGTGAGAGTTCCTTTGCAGATTCAGTGTTCTGATGTCTCCCATTCTCTGCATATTGGTTGCCTGTGGGTCTCTGTATTTGTTCCAGTCTGCTGCAGGAGGAAGCTTCTCTGATGATGGATGATCAGGGCACAGATAGATGAGTACAGCTGAATGTTGCTAGGAGTAATTTGTTGCTATGTTCTTTTAGCAGAACACTAGTATTTGGTTTACCTCTAGGTCTCTGTCCTATCTTCTCTCTGATTTTTGGTACCCTTTGCCCCCAACAGTGTTAGGTATGAGTTCCATCTCATAGTGGAAGTGGGAGGAGTAAAATGACAAGAAACTAATTAGAATGAATTATATGAAAAAAGTCTATGTTCAATTAAAAAATATATGAAAACACTAAGTACAATGATGGTCATCAGTTTCTGCAGTTCCCCTTGGGCCCAGCTTATTTTGTCTTTGCTGGTTATCTTGTAAGTTCCTATCCTCTCTGGGTTCCTCTATATCCTCCTTCTTCCCTGTGCTCTCACCAAAGTTTGGTTGTGAGTCTCTGCATTTGCTTTGTTCCCTTTCTGGGTGGAGTCTTTTAAAGCACATCTGTGTTGGGCTCCCAACCTGTTCCCTCTCTTTTTCCACTTCATGTATCTATCCTGTTTTTCCTTATAAATGAAAATTAAGCATCTTCCATAGGGTCCTCCTTGTTGTTTAGCCTTTTTAGGTTTGTAGATTTTAGTATGTTTATCCTATATTATATGGATAATAGCCACTTAAAAGTGAGTATAGATCATGCCTATGTTTCTGCTCTGGGTTACCTCACTCAGGATGATCTTCTCTAGTTCCATCCATTTGCCTGCAAATTTCATTATCTCTTTGTTTTTAATATCTGAGTAGTATTCCATTGTGTAAATGTACTACAATTTCTATATCTGTTCTTCAGTTGAGTGATATCTAGGTTGTTTCCATATTTTGGCTTTTACGAATAAAAATACTACGAACATAGTTGAGCAAATGTCCTTGTTGTATTGTTGAACATCTTTCAAATATATGGTCTTTTTCTTCTGCAGTGCAAAACTTTGCATAATTCAGAAATATATGAGCCAGTGGGTCTGAAACCAGGAATTATGATGTGCATCTACAGTTCTAGATCTTCATGAGGCTGAAGCAGTGACTTGGTTAAACTTGGTAGGTCAAGGTCAGTGTGGTCTATGCAGCAATGTGCAGACCTGAGGAATATTCATAGAAAATTATACAGAACTTGAAAGGCAGATGATGAAAAAGAAAAAAAAAATACAAACAAGGTAAGTGAAAACACTTCAAGTCAGAGCCAGGACAACTGAGGTAAAAGAAGCCCCTAGTCGTCTCTTCTCTATTCTAGGGAAAGCAGGACATTACAGATGGAAACTAAATAAAGCTCAAGCTAGGAAACTCTCAGCTGCACAGCTGAATTCAGTTCTAGCTAATAATATCTCTCACACTGAAAAATCATCAAACTGAGAGTGTGCTACTAGCTTATTATGTCAATTTGAGGCAAGCAAGAGTCTTTTGGGAAAAGGGAACCTCAATAAAGAAGATAGAATTGTGGGTGCATTTTCTTGGTTGATGATATATATGGGAGGGCCCAGCTTACTGTGGGTAGTGTCAGTCATGGACTGGTGGTCCTGAGTGCTATGAGACAGCAGGCCGAACAAGACAGTAAGGATAAACCCTCCTTAACATATATTTTAACTCCTGTATAAAGTTTCTGCTCTGATTTCTCTGGATTATGGACTTCAAGTTGTAACTGGAAAGAAATCCTTTTCCCTGACTTCTTCTGCATAAAAACTCCATAAATATCTATGCGTATGAGAGAAAAAAGTTGATAAAAATTGAGATACAGAGGGGTTTTGTTAGTTGCCCAATAGTAACCTACCATAATTACCAAGGGTATTTTAATATAGAGATTAGTACCACAGTCAAATGTATAAAGTACATTATCTTTTTGTCAATAATGTTGCTTCCTATTGCATTCACTGTAAATGATCTAAGTCAAGATAAACACAGACATTAGCGAGACTAATTAAAAATCTTGATCCAACTAAAACCTATTTACAATAGTAACTGGAAGGAAAAGAATAGAAAATTTTTATCTATATGATATTAATCCAAAGAATAAAAGAGCATAAATGATTGAATCAAAGTGAAGTATCTGAGACATGTAGCAATATCAAAAATAATAAAATTTAACCCCACCCCAGAAAGCAATTTTGTGTCTGTCATACAGAATTGGGTCCTATCTCCAGTATGAGTTAAAAACATAAAAAAAAAAAAACTAACAATCAAACTGTACTTGAATTCAACAGCTTTCTCTCACAAAGTGATTAAAGCACAGAAAGCCAACAAAGACAGATGACCTGAAACCATCAACTTATGAGAAATAATTGGCATTTATCAAGCACCTTCATATAACAACACTTAGACATGTGTTTTTCATTAAAACATCCATGAGATACATTTAATATGTTACATTCCTGAAGTAACAGAATTGTGAAAGTGGAAAACATTAGTGGTTGTTCCTGAGGCAGTGACTGAATCATAAATAGGCCTGACAAAGGTTTCTGTGCTGATGAAAATCATGTGTGTCTGAAGTTTACCACAGTCTGCTTCCGAACACTGGTGCTGTGCTCTAATTCCACAGTTCTTATCTCTGAAAGAAAGTAAAGATGGCAAGAAATAGCTACAACAGGTCTAAATCAACAATTTGAAGACGGTTTTGGTTACATGGATGTTTTTTGGCATTGTTTAATTTGGGGTTATCTACTAAATTAATTAATTTAGGGTTTCTACTAAAATTACTTTATGTCTCAGTTTCTGGGTTTGGTTATGGTGATGAGAAGCATGAATAAATAGTTTCAATAAAGGGAGATTTCATATTTTTAGTTTGTTTAAATCTGGAATGATGTAGAAATAGAGGTAGAGGTTTGAAGGAACTGACATACTTGCTTTAACTTCTGCAGACTGTAAGATGTTAAAGACTGGCTAACCTTGAAATAACTTTGACACCGGACCATCTCTAATGAAGCATGCTTACAGAAAGAACTGTAGAATGCACTTAAAGCTGTGTTTTTATTCTTACTTTTGAAATTACTGTCAGATTCATAGCTTAGCTAAGAACAAGTATCTAAGGATGAATCATTATTCATCTTCCAACTTAGATAAATTGGACAAAATCAGAGGAAAATGTCTTAAATTTCAGCTTTAGAAATACATTCTTTCAAAGATAATACTGAAAAATATGCAAGATTATTTTTTTAAGGAGGTTCGATTTGCACCTAAAAGCTTTTGACAGTTTAGGCTGATCATAATATGTGTACTGTGTTTAGTGTAATTGTCTTAGAAACATTTGCCTTTCTCTTCATTTGAACAGCCTGGGCAGGCTGCATCTTTGAGCACTCTCAGGAGCTGCATTTTCATGAAAAGCAGTGAGCTCTGAATGTGGAAATGAAGTACACAGCTGCACACAAAGTCCAGGGTCTAGGGTGTTTGCAGTACTTGCATGGCAGTCTTTCACAATACTAACATTTGGCTAGCTGTCAATGTTTATAATGTGCATCAAGCATGTGAATAAATTACATGTCAGGCCCATAATAGCACCATTCCCAATATCCTATATATTAAATGTGACCTGATATCCTTGTTTCATCTTCAAATTCTTTATCTCATCTTATGCCTACATTCCCATTTTCTACTTAAGTTAGCTAAATCACCTACAGATTAATTCAAGTGGACAAAAGCTATCCAAGGAGCAAATAAGAGTAAGAATTATATAAAGAATGAAGTTGGGAATATGGAGTGCATCATACAGTGTGCCTTCATCTTCTGTGAAACTCCACACACGTTCATATTTTATAAATTAAAATTTTCTGTTGTTGACATGCTCTAAATTTATTTTCTGTATTTAATTTAATTTTATTTATTTAATTTTCTAAAAATTAAGAAAGCATTTACAGAACATATTTTCATGATTGCATCCTATTTTTCTCTCCACTTATGAGAATCGAACAAAAAACTTTATTCATAGAAAACAAAACAACATACAAAAACAAAGATTTCTGTACTTGAACTGCAATTCCACAGAATATTTTTATCTTAAGTGACATTGATTTTGTGCCAGATTCAGGATAGTTGACAGATTTATGCATGTGCATAGTAGCTGGCTTGATGCCTTTCCATCCTGCAAGGAAGCACTTCCAAAATGTCTTAAGACTCAGCCAAAAGCTTTAGCACATTTCTCATACAGGAAGTAGTTTTAATTGTTGTCCTGAAATGAGCTTGCTATTGAATGAAATCATAATACCTTAAAGTGAGGACACTGCAGGTGAAGAAAGAATGAAAGAGTTATGATTCTTGCTTTATGGTGGCCAAGCTGTAGGTCCTAAGTGCATTGCTTAAAAACAAAACATAAACAAGTAGACATCCTGCAAAAAACAATAGAAGCCTGATGCTTCCAGAAGCTTCTTAGCAGGATGGTAGTTTACTTTTTTTTTCCTCATAGGAAAATTAAATGAATAATTTTATATCTGTTTTAGTGAAAACAACTGTGTGGATGTAATAAATTAAATATTTTTATTTATTTTTCTTTAATTTCAGTTTATTCACTTTATAGCCCAGCTGTAGCCCTCTCCCTCACTTCCTCCCAATCCTACCTTCCCTCCCTCATCTCCCTCTCTCCTGCCCCTCCCCAAGTCCACTGATAGGGGAGGTCCTCCCCCCCTTCCCTTTGACCCTTGCCTATCAGTTATCATCAGGACTGGATGCATTATCTTCCTCTGTGGCCTGGTAAGGCTGTTCCCCCTCAGGGGGAGGTGATCAAAGAGCCAGCCACTGAGTTCATGTCAGAGACAGTCCCCGTTACCCTTATTAGGAAACCCATTTGAAGACTGAGCTGCCATGAGCTATTTCTGTGCAGTGGTTCTAGGTTACCTCCATGCATGGTCCTTTGTTGGTGTATCAGCCTCAGAAAAGACCTCTGGCCAAAATTTTGGTTCTGATGATCTCCTTGTGGAGCAACTGTCCCCTCCAGTTCCTACATTTTACCAGCCTTTACTGCATGATCCAGTCTCAGCACTTGAATATTCTAGTTGATTATTCATATGAGACAAACTTCTTTGGATTTTATTATCAAATTTCATTTTAAAAAGACAGCTTGAAAAAATCATAATTCTTATAATTCAAATATAAGCATATTGAAGTTAATAATAATTTATTCTATACATTATATATTTGCATCACATATACAAATATAATTATTTACCATAAATTATTTAAATGGTCTATATTTATAATCTTGACAATTTTTCATTTTGCTAAAGTGCAAACAAACGTTTTGACTCAACATCAAATAGATAGATATTCTTATATGTGTTGTTAAGATCATAATAAGAATGTACCAAAGCACTGAATTAGTATTTAGTATACATTTTATGTCCTGTAGTATAATTCATGTCAGTGTATCCAAAATACCTCTTAGCTATTTTTTTACATTTTTGAAATCATACTATAACTAATGGAATAGAAGAAAGGTGGCAGAGATATGACAGGGTAATGTATCAAGGACATTTGGTTTTTATTTATGAATGTTTATGTACCAAGTCAAATGCTAAAGCAGAATGAGTGAAAGGTAAAACACTGACATTGCTCTTACAAAGCTTGCCACCCAAAAGAATGGCTTTCCATGTAGATAGGCAAACAAGTACTTTTACCCAGATAGAAATATCATATGATTAGAACATATGTTATATGACAGTAGTTGAGGAAAAAAGAACAAAGGTTCAGGTATTTTCTTGGGTGATAATGAAGAATGCTTAAATGCATTTCAGAGAGGAAATGCTTGACTGATGAAATAACCATCATTCAGCTTCCATCCTGCAATAAGCAAAATTACTTAATACCTAGCATATTTTGCAATGATAAAAATGAAAAACAAATAAGCAAAACTCTGTTCATGAACCTATCATTTTAATGAACTCAAGTTTATAAACTCTGGAAACAGTGATCATTCAAACTTGAGAAGAAACAAACTTCTCATAAATGTATACGCCAGCACTAAGGAAAAATGTATGCCTGTTGTTTGCAGTTCATTCATAATTTCTATAAGTAAAATGTTAAACCCTCTTTAAATCAAACTGAGAGAAAAAAGAACTTCTTTCAGTTAAAAAAATCAATACTATTTTTACCTTTTGAACTTTTCATACAAGACATAATTTTTAACTTATTTTGTAAAAAACATAGATAATTGCAGTGTTACAAAATGTTAAACTAGAGAAAAAGGACTTGATAACCCCAATCTAAATATAGAATATAATTACCCAAATGGAGAGTGTTTACATTTTAATTTAATTAATGAATAAGCAATTTGGCACATACAGTAAAGGAACTCAGGAAAGCAAATGAAATACAGTATTCTAATTTTTTTCTTGTCTACTCAAATCTTTTTTTGACTGACAAGTGAGAGAATATGAAAATAACACAGAATGCTTATAGTTAAAAATTACTTGTCATTTCCTAATAGAAACTGTAAACTCAGTTGTATGTGTGATTTACATGAGTGACTTTGCTCATAACGTTGTTTGATTTTAATTTAAGGTTTTCTTCCACAGCTGCTATTGTAGATGGATTTCAAATCAGAATTTAGTTGATGATTATTTTCTGCTAAAACATAAGAAAAACATTTCAAATATATTTAAAAAACTTTTTTATTTACTATAAGAGCCTACAATGTTAAAGATAAACATTTTGTTTGTTTCTCTATACAAGGTAATAGTGTAAATAATTTTATCAGCTCCACATAAATTTTCTCATGCAAAATACCTCTTTACTCTTGAGCTTTTTATCTATTACACAATGTATTTTTTTATCCACGTGAAATGGTCTACAACTTAGTTCACACAGTAAATTAGAAACTTTGATTCTTTTCCTGCCTGCTCATCTTTTCCATACCAGTACAAAGCAAAGGGAAATTCACCCTGACTACATGGGATGTATACAAACAAGTATAGAGACTCATAAAAACAGATTTCGTTTTCTATTCCTTCCCAATTGACAGGTTCCAAAAGATATTAGTAATTTACCTTTCCATTATTTAGAATCTTCATAACTGTAAGTATGACTCTGCTGTCCTCTTATGCATTTTGGCTTCTATAATAATCAAGGTTCAGTTTTCCTATCACTTATAAAATGCACCTCACAGAATTTTGCCCAATAATCAGATTTTGTTTTTTATCCAAGTGAAGTCTTAAAAATCAATGACCTAAAAAATTAAATGCCCTAAAATTTTTAAAATTTGAAAAAACATTTTCGCTACTATTCCAAACCGGATCTGTTTCTGTCATCAGTTTTCTCCTTGGCCAGGCACACCCATTATGCTCTTTTGAAAAAAAAAATGTTCTTTTCTGTTTAATTCTCTTGGTCTTTTAATTTTTATTGCCTGAATTATTTTATAAATTTTCTGTTTTTATGCTCATCTCTACCACCAGAGTTATATGACTGTTTTTCTTTTCAAATATTTTCTTACTTTTGTCTCTCAAGTTTTAGGCCATGAGTGACAAAATATACGTCACAATTTTTTTTATTCCCACAACTGGTAGCATGTGAATGAAATCAGGTCTTAATTTTCAGAAGGAAACAATAAATCTCTCCAAATCTCCCAGCCAGATCACTCAAGTCATATATGTATTTTCATATAAATAGTGACTCCTTTCCAAGTAGAAAACCTTTATATAAAATGGCCTATTCTTATTGGTTAACTGTGCATGTATTATATACTAAAAACAGATCGTATTTCAAAAAAATTCCTGCCACATTTATTTATTTTACATATGAAACGAATAAGTGCCTAAGTTTAACGATGATATTCAATGATTATTGAATAACTAGTTAAGTTCTTTGATTATTACATCAAAGCATATTATAAACACATTTATCCTCACATTAGCTTAGTTGATTATCACACATTATCTAGTTTGAAGGGTAAATGAAAGCTTAAATTGGATATTTTATTTGCGTACTTTACATTACAACACCTTGAAGTATCCTTTCAAATTATGCTATATTATTTAATTGTAAACAAAATATAAATGTATCATGATTTTCAATCAGTTTTGCTAGTATCTCTGTGCAGCTTTACTTAGAGCAATTGTTGTGCCCTTATCTGGAGAAAACTATTTCTTGCACTTTCAGGATTATGTAGTTACCTGCAAGTCTTTGCATAGGAAAACTCTCCCAGTCATTCCTCTGTCTATTTTAGCATGTCTGTTGTGGATGTCCATGTCTAGATCATGTTTGGCAGGTCACGTTGGGAAGATTTCATTGGTCCCTGCACCTACGGGTACAGCAGTTGTGCTGCATAGGCATCCCTGGGACTGAGTTCCACACCTTCACATTTTGGTTGATTGTGGTTGTCTGTAATGGTCCCAGTCTGTTGCAAAGATAAGTTTTCTTTATGAGGCTAGTGGACTACACTCATCTGTAGAAATACAAACCAATATTTTGAATGTAGTGAGGGATAATTCTGGTTTAGTAAAGTAGTGGTTGTAGTCACTTTGGAAGCATGCCTGAACCCTGAAATTAGTTAAATCTTTCAGTCATTTCTCAGTAAGTGGATATTCCCCAGGGGACCAAAGATGGCTAAGATTGCTATGATGGGTATAACTCCTACCAGCACCAAACTAACATCAAAATCACTTTTATCTCTGGCCCAGGTGAGCATCTGTTCCCTCTTTGTTCTCCAGAGGTAGAATAACATTTAAGACTGTAATTCTTCAGAATGGTCTTTTCTAATTACATCCATTTGCCTGTAAATTTCATAATTTCCTTTTTAAAATGCAGAAAGACACACATGGTATATACTCACTTATAAGTGGGTATCAGTCATATAATATAGGGCTAAAATTACAGTCCTAAAGAAGCTAAACAACAAGGAGGACACTAGGGAAGATTCTTAATCTCATTCAGAAGGACAATTGGATAGACATTGAAGAAGGAGAGGACAGGAAACAGGACTGGAGCCTTCAAGAAAGGTCTTCTGAAAGATTCTACTCAGTAGGGTATTGAAGCAGATGCTGGGACAGATAGCCAAACTTTGGGCAGAGTACAGGGAATCTAATGAAAAAAGGGGAAGATAGAAAGACCTGGAAGGGACAGGAGC
Source organism: Pachyuromys duprasi (assembly GCA_028658305.1). Classification (NCBI taxonomy): domain Eukaryota; kingdom Metazoa; phylum Chordata; class Mammalia; order Rodentia; family Muridae; genus Pachyuromys; species Pachyuromys duprasi. Next base: position 25,208,754 of record CM053743.1, read on the forward strand.
TCCACAAGGAGACCAACAGATCCAAAACTCTTAGTTCAGGTGGTCCTGCAGAAACTGATGAATCAACCAAAGACCATGCATGGAAAGGACCTAGAATCCCTGCTCAAATATAGCCCATGGGCAGTTCAGTTTCCATGTAGGTTCCCTAGCAAGAGGATCAAGGACTGTCTCTGACATGAACTCAGTGGCTGGGTCTTTGATCAGTTCCCACTGGTGAGGTGGCCTCTAGGCCACAGAGAAAGAGGAATCAGACAGCCCTGATGAGACGTGATAGGCTAGGGTCAAATAGTAAGGGAGATAGACTTTCCCTATCAGTGGACTAGGGGAGAAACATAGGGGGAGAAGAAGTTGGGAGGGTGGGATCTGGAGAAGATGAGGGAGAGTGGTACAGCAGAGATAGAAAGTGAATAAATCGTATTAAGTAATAATAATAATGAAATTTTAATAATGTTTCTTTGACAAATGCAGGAGCACTTGTGTTTGGTGCATAGATGTTTACAATTGTGCTGTCCTACTGGTAGATTTTTTCCTGTGCATATGAAGTATCCCTCTCCATCTCTTTTCATTAGTTTTTATTGAAAGTCTATTTTATTAGGTATTAGGATGGCTACTCCAGCTTGCTTCTTGTGTGTATTGGAAAACCTTCCAGCCTTTTATGAGGTAGTGTCTATCTTTGTTGCAGAGGTGTGTTTCTTAAATGAAGCAAAATTTTGGATCCTGTTTCCACAACCAATCTGTTAGTCTGTGTCTTTTTAGTGGGGAGTTGAGACCATTGGTGTTAACAGATATTAGTAACCAATGACGGTTAGTTAATTTTATTGTGGAGTTTTTGTTGTTACTGTGAGTCATTGCTTATTTTCTTTTGCTTTTGGATGTGATTCCGTCTTTATCCTACGTTTTCTTGGTTGTAGTTGATCTCGTTGGGTTGAAGTTTTCCTCCTAGTATCTTTTGTAAGGCTGGAATGGAATGCATATATAATTTAAATTTAGTTATGTCATGGAATAACTTGTTTTCTCCATCTATGTTGGCTGCAATTTTTGCTGGGTACAGTATCTGGGTTGGCATCTGTGATCTCTAAGTTTTTGCATGATATCCTCCCATACCCTTCTGGCTTCTATATCTCTGTTGAGAAGTCTGGTATGCTTCTGATAGGTCTGCCTTTATATGTTACTTGGTCTTTTTCCTTTGGCGCATTTAATATTTTTTCTTTGTTCTGTAGATTTACTGTTTTGATTATTATGTGGTGGGAGGAATTTTTTCTGGTCTAGTCTATTTAGTGTTCTGTAGGACTCTTGTATGTTTATGGTCATATCTTTCTTCAGGTTGGGGAAGTTTTCTTCTATGATTTTCTCGAAAATATTTTTTTGGACTTGGAGCTTGGAATCTTCTCTTTCCTCTATTCCTATTATTCTTAGGGTTCATCTTTTCATGATGTCCTTGATTTCTTGGATGTCTTCTGTTTGTAATTTTTTTCTGATTTTATTTTTTCTTTGACAAGTGTATGAATTTCTGCAGTTGTATCCTCAGTGCCTGCAATTTTTTTCTGCTATCTCTTGAATTCTGTTAATGATGCTTACTTAACTTTATGGTTCCTGATCTCTTAGGTTCTCTAACTCCGGGTTTTCTTTGTGTTTTCTTTATTGATTCTAATTCTGTCTTCATGTCTTGCACAATTTCCTTCACCTGTTTGAATGTGGCTTCCTGTCTGTCCATGAAAGCTGAAACTCCTCCCAAATACATAAAGGCAGCAGCTAACTAATATGTAATCTGGAGACTTACGTACAAAAAACTATGACATACATCTATAGATTCAAATTTCTTATCATTCAGTTCTTGTGGGTCTGTATAACAAATAACTTTTGACTCGTTCTTCTTTGTTGTCAGTTATAACAAAAATAATCATAGCAAGTATACACTTTAGCATGTAGACTGTGAGCAACTTCTTTCTAAACTTTTTATTTTATTTTTTGAGATTAGGATATAGTTATATCATTCTGCTTTTGTTTTCTACCTACAAGTCCTCCAATATACACCTCCTTGTAAATAAGTTCAGTGTTTAACACTGCAAAATGTTTAAATTTTCTGAGTTTAATAGAGTGATAGGAACAGTGCCTTAAAATGATGTTTTAATTGATTTCATAAATTTTTAAATTTATTTATTATTCATTACAATTTATTCATTTTCTATCCAGCCATAGCCCCCACTCATCTCTCTATGTCCCACCCACCTTTCCTCTTCTCCCCCTATACACTTCCCCTAGTTCACTGGTAGAGGAGGTCCTCCTCCTCCCCCTCTATATGACCCTAGCCTATCAGACCTCATCAGTGCTGGCTGCATCATCTTCCTCAGTGGCCTGGTAAGACTGCACCCCCTTTGGTGAGATGATCAAAGAGGCAGCCACTGAGTCAGAGACAGACCTTGCTCCCCTTATTGATAATCTCACATGGACATTGAGCAGCCTATGGGCTTCATTTGAACAAGGGATCTAGGTCCTCTCCATTCATGGCCCTTGTTTGGAGTATCTGTCTCTGTAGGTCCCCCTGGGCTGAGGTATTTTTGGCTCTATTGGTCTCTTTGTGGAACTCCTGTCCCCTCCAGGTCTTTCTATCTCTCCTTTCTTCTGTAAGGTCCCCTGAACTCTTCCCAAAGTTTACCTATGAGTCTCAACATCTCTTCCAATACCTTGATGGGTAGAGTCCTTCAGCATACACCTGTGGCGCTTGTCCTGTTCTTTCTCTTCTCCTACTTCTGATGTCTACTCTGTTTGCCCTTCTGCATGAAGCTTCAGTCTCTTCTCTAGGGTCCTCCTTGTTGTTTAGCTTTTTTAGGACTATAGATTTTAGTATGTTTATCTTATATAATACTGCTAATAACAAAATATTATTTTAATTGATTGTCAAGTGACATGTAACCATATTTTCAAATTATAAGGAACTTTAGGTCTTTAAGAAACCTGGTAAATTTGAAGGTAGAGAAGAGTGAAATTAACTCTTTGATTCCACTATTTACCTTATTTTATAGATTAAAATTTATCTTTGAATTAAAAGCTAGTATTTCTAAAATATGACATATATTTTAATTATGTTAATTAATTTGACATTATATTAGTTTCCATGTGATAATCTTGTATACTTCTTATTTATATAGAGCTGATAATATTGTCCTATTGATCCCAGGGCTACCACTAATCTCTTTACTTCAGCATATGAAAAACAGATATACTCTAAAAGTAATATATAGATATATATGAATATATATTTATTAAATTTTTCCTAGAGGAAAATACTGTGAAAATGAACCAAACAGCAAAAAATGAAAAAAAAGAAGAACATTGCTTTTGCTTACTGATTAATCAAATATATTGATGCTTTCAAGATACAATATTCAGGGTCAACTCAAATTTTCTTACAAACTCATATTGGCAATGAGAAACACAGTTGGCCAAGTTTTAACACAATTTGGCCATTCATATACTCAGTTCAATAGGTTCAAAATCCAAGCTGAATCTTTTTAATAATTCTTTGACTTAATGACTCTTTTATTCATCAGTGTGATCATGTGAAATCAATACACATTCAATAGGTAATACAGTTTGAATTTTATTTTCCTCCTAGACAGGCAATACAGTGCCAAGTGAGCTGCCACTTCTAGTAAGACCATGGTCTCAAGTAAAGTAATTACGTTCTACTATGCTATGTATTGATAATCTATATGATGTTGGTATAATCATATGTTAAACTTATTCTGATTTACAGTATTTGACAACTAATGGTGATGTTACTGAACTGAAATATGTTACATATTTACTACAAAAAGATTATTTGTAGAATAATGTGATAAATAAACCTAGAAATTCTTCCTAGACTGTGGACTCATTATTATCTCTCCTATTTTGTCACCTTCTGAAGCATGCAGGTTTCATTCATTCTTGAGAAATTTGAATTAAAATATTGCTCTAAAACATTAGGTAGATAGATATTCATAATCTGATCATCATAAAATGGACTGTATAAAACCAAGTAAATTATATCTAAATGGTGTTTAAATAGCAAAGAGAAGATATAGCAAATGATTCAACACTAGAAGGACAGTAAATATAAGTATGTAAAAATTTCAAGAAATGTAGAAAATACAAATTTACAGAGAATAACTTATAGGAATCAGACTAAATAAATTTTTGTGAACATATTTTAAAATGCTGTAGAGAAAATTGAAGTAAAACTTTGTAGTAATCAAAATAAAAATGCAAAAACATTATGGATTTTTCAGGAGAGAAGATAAAATAAAGGGGTATATTTGTGCATTTTATTTGTTATTCAGTCTTCACTCTGTTATTTATACAGTGTCATATTGGAAATTATTAATTTAATGGAGTAATAGTATACTCAGTGAAAAGTAACAGAGCTTGATTTAAATCCAAAGACTTAGATACAACATTTCAGCTAATTCTTACATTTTAATTTCAAATTTTCTTCTTCAGGAATATTTTCATACAATGATGGAATAAAATTATATATATATGTATATATTAAAATTAAGAAGAATTGCATTTGTATATGACTTCATAAGTAAAGGGAACTAAGTAAATTTGACTTAGAAATAATCAATTCTTTTCACATTCATGACAAATGAAGTTTTCACTGTTTGTGTTAATAGTTTATTTGTGTGTTTATTTAAATTATTAGAATCAATCATTTTTGTGTCATTGTTACTTTAAATGAATAAGAAACTGACATGGATAGATGAAAACAAAAGCATAATAAAATTATTAAATTAGAACAGAGGAAATATGAAATGACACATCTTGAATAAAAATAAAATATATTTATATTTTATGTTATTTCTATCTATAGAAGTTTTCGTTAATTTCTCAATACTAGACCAATCAATCACATATCATATATGGAGATTTCATCTATAACATGACATTTATAATCGAGGATAACTAATAATTCACTTTGGTGTTGGGTTAAAGAGAATCCATTTGTAAATAAAACAAAGAAGGCTCATTTGAGACTTTGTAATTGTATAATTTACTTACTTAGGAGAATAAAACACAAAACGAAGACAATGAGGCATTTTTATTTGAGTAGCTGTGTTTTTGTGGATTTATTACAGGTTAGTATGGGAGACAGCATACTAATGCCCACTATGCCAGAACCAAGGACTTCCTCACTGTGAATACCCTCATGAAAGAAATCTCAACCAAGTAAGTGAGAAATGAGGACAATGTTTAGTACAAAGTCCACAAATTAGCATTGAGTTATTTCTTTTCACTTTATCTGGGAAATTCCAAAGGATTTGGGAAATAGTGCATAAGGCTCTACACCTAGCTGAGGAACCACTGCAGCTAGGGAGGGTAAGTCACAGTTCTCTGGGAAAGTAGGTTCCAACTGCTCCAGTGGATGGCCCAGCACCCTTGCTCATGCATATGAGAATAGTAAGAGGTACAGATGACTATATATTTTTATATTTTAAAAAGAAGAGGGCATGGTGTTGGTATGGGGTCATGCTAGGTGAGATGTAAAAAGAATCAGACAAGGGAACTAAGACGAGTATGTGATCAGAATACATTGTGTACATGTATGATATTCCCTAATAATAAATATACATATTACATATAAAAAGACTACAAAGAAAAATCTGATCCACCCTCCCTCATTCCCTCACAATCCCACCCTCCATCTGACCCTAGCTTATCAAGTCTGATCAGGACTGGCTGCATTGTCTCCTCTGTGGCCTGGCAAGGCTGTTCCTGCCTCAGGGTGGGGTGGTCAAAGAGCCAGCCACTGAGTTTATGTCAGAGATAGTCCCTGTTTCCATTACTAGGGAACCCATATGGATACTGAGCTCCCGTGGGCTACATCTGAGCAGGGAAAAGCCTACCACAGAGGGCCTCTGAAAGACTCTACCCAGAAGTTTATCAAAGCAGATAAACCTTTTTATAATGTTTTTATTTTATATTTTATTAATTACACTTTATTTACTTTGTATCCCCTCCTATGGCTCCCTCCCTCCTCCTCTCCAAATCCCTCCCTTCCTGCCCCTTCTCCAAGCATGCCCCTCCCCAAGACCACTGATAGGGGAGGGTTTCTTTTCCTTACTTCTGATCCTATAATGCAGGGAATCTTATGAAAGAAGTGGGAAATAGTAAGATCTGGAGAGGACAAAAGCTCTACAAGGAGAGCAACAGAACCAAAAAATCTGGGCCCAGGGGTCTTTTTTGAGACTGATACTCCAACCAAGGACCACTCATGGATATAACCTAGAATCCTTGCTCAGTTATCCTGTATCTTATCTAACAACCCATGACTGAACTTTGGACTTATATTGATGAGTTATGTTTTTCCATATATGCGTGTGAGCCTAAACACAATGCACATATTAAGCGAATTAATTTTAAGGAAGGTGTTTAATTTTTATTTTATTTTTAGTTGTCATATATTTTATAGAATTAGGGATACCAAATTACTATTTTTCCTAAATGAAATAAACTGTACTGAAGATTAAATCTTCAGTTCAAAAACGCAAGAACTATGCTATATTCTGAGGAATCTATGTAAACATAAATCTCCTTTAAAAGCTGATGGATGAATCTGGATCCAGTTACACTATGTTAAAACTAGATACTCTAGTATAATTGAAATCTAACTCACAATGCTCTTCTTTTTTTTTTCGTATGTAGTGGAGTTACCCTGTTGTGCTTTTAGTTTATTCATACCTAGATCTGTGTGGAATAGTTTTGAGTGAAGCTTTCAAAATATGATGTGATATTGAGATCTCATTTGGGAGGGATGGTAAAGCTGGTTCTAGTGGATGATGAAGACATCATTTGATATGTGTAGAGTATCCATTGTAGACCGGGACGATATTAAGTTAAATAAACCTGAAGAACCTATCTCATGATAATGCATGCAAAACAATGAAAATTATAGAGTACAAGTATAATACGGTAAAATATATTTAGGGGATATTTGATCTGTATGTTGGCTGTGAACTTGTGTTAACTTAACTGACCATTTCCAGGATTATTTCAGCACTGTTGGAAGTATAAACACAGTGAAGAATGAAGTGTAAATGTTACATAATGCATGGAACTTTCCTGCTTCTCTGTTTTGCATAATCAATATACAAATATATATTGTATAAATTATACAAATAGATATTGATATTTGTATAATCAATATATGTTTGATTCTAGATTGTTTAGCTAATCATATACTATATATGTGCATATATATATATATATATATATATATATATATATATATATATATATATGCCTGACACTACTCCCAGACAAAGAATAGCTATCCAGCTCCCTCTTTTTCTGGCTGAGTGGCCAACATAATGGTAGACTACAGCACAAAATGTCTCCCCAGTTCCAGATTTTATGTCTCTCATTTCCTTACTCACATCACTCCAGTTAGGTGAATCCCTAAACCATGCAGAATATAGACTTGTGGTTCCTAATGGTTGTTAGTAGGAAACTTTTCTTCTCATAAGAGCCTAAAAGTTCCTTTTTCTAACAATGATAGTATCTTTTCTAGCTGGTTAGAGCAGCACTCAGCAGGGGAATCCCCTCCCTCGACAGGAGAAGAGCACAGAGCATTACTGTTGTTAGGCAGAATAGAAAATGAACTGCATGATTTTCTCATACCTTAGATCCCCTTAAGTACACCTTCTGGGATAAAAAGTGAATAAATTGTGAAGAAGAAGAAGAAGAAGAACAAGAACAAGAACAAGAACAAGAACAAGAAGAACAAGAAGAACAAGAAGAACAAGAAGAAGAAAAAGAAAATGTACCTTCTCTACAGTGTGTGTTTAACATTAATAGCCAAAATGATATATCCGTTTAAAGTGAGTTCTATCACTAATGTGAATTATTGTGCAACCATAAGCAATTCTTTTAAAATGCTGATTCATATAACATCTGACTTACCAGTAATAAATAGAAAAAAAGAAATTTTAAGAGTTATTACAAATTTCTTCAGTAGAGTGCATATGTTTCAAAATACATTCAAAATGTTGTAAACATTGCATCAACATTTTTGTAGTAGTGGCTGCAAACATGTTTTTTCTTGCACCTATCCTTTGATGCTTCCCACTCTATACTACTTATATGAGTAACCTAGATATTTAAGAGATATGTACAAAAAAGATAAATATGCTTTCTTTCCAAGAACAATTTTTATATTTACTTGTCTCTCCCTGAGGAAATATATTCTTCGGGTATTTTTTTCAAAGAAATGCCACAGTGATGTCTTTAAACAAGAGTTTTGATGAATGATCTGCAAAACAGCATAAGGTGTACTTATGTGTATATGTGAAACTGATTGGAATTCTATAGTGAAAAGAATAACGCTGAATAGAACAGATTGAAAACAAAATCTAAATTTAAAAAACAAGGCTAGGAGTTAAACTTCTCACATCATTTCATTAAGTCATTATAATTATAAAAGCACGCCGTTTTAAAAACCCATTGCAACAAAACAACGCCCTTATTTTGATCCCAGAATGTACAGAGATGAGCTTTTTTATTTTTATGAGATCTATACTTTCCTCTGCAGCAAGTTCACTCAAAAACAGTATCATAAATGTTCGCACTGACTGTGATCTGAATCTCAGAGCCTCTTCTTTCACTTACAGGAAGCAATCTGATAAACTCCAATGGTTGTCTGTGTAGCAAACACACACAGGTGAATGCTGACTTCTGTCCATAAAATAGTGATGCCAATGACATATGGGAATTTACTCGGTCTGAACAAAACTTCACCTTCTAGCAAGGCCTCTCCAACAAGAACAAATAACACCAACTCAAAAAAGAAAAGGAAATCAGCAGGGTATTATATTTAGACATATCTCTCCATGTTGGAGAGATCCAACATGGCTGACACAAGAGGACACTGTGTCTGAGGAGTAGGACAGTAGTAACAGCGCAGCGACCAGGAGACTGAACTCTGGGACCTAAAACACCAGCATTTGTGATTGCCAGGTGAGCTGTAGGAAAAGAAGAAGAAGAAGAAGAAGAAGAAGAAGAAGAAGAAGAAGAAGAAGAAGAAGAAGAAGAAGAAGAAGAAGAAGAAGAAGCATATATACCAAAGAGGAACAGACAACTGGAAATAATCAAACTCAGGGCTGAAATCAAACAATTAGAAACAAAACTATTCAAAGAATCAATGAAACCAAGAGCTGGTTCTTTGAGAAAATCAGCAAGATAGAAAAGACCCTAGCCAAACTAACAAAAAGGCACAGAGAAACTATCCAAATCAGTAAAATCAGAAATGAAAAGGGGGACATAACAACAGATACTGAGGAAATCCAAACAATCATTAGGTCTTATACAAAAAGCCTATATGCCACAAAATTTGAAAATTGAAATGAAATGGAGTTTTCTTGAGAGATTCCACCTACCTAAATTAAGCCAAGATCAGATAGGAAGATTGAATAGACCTATATCCCCCAAGGAAACAGAAGAAGTCATCAACAACCTCCCTACCAAAAAAAGCCCTGGGCCAGATGGTTTTAGTGCAGAATTCTACCAGACATTCAAAGTCCTAACACCAATTCTCTCTAAACTGTTCAACAAAATAGAAATAGAAG
>CM053743.1:25218858-25257336 GCA_028658305.1 Pachyuromys duprasi
AGGACTGTTGACTACAACGAATCTCATAATTTCTAAATTTTCCTTTATTTCTGTTTTAAAACCAGACGGGATTATCAGCCAAGCTCTAAGAAGTCTGTTTTATTGTCTCTCCCATCCTGTCTGCTTTGTTTACTTAAAATTTGTATATAGCATGAAAGTGTGATTATTAAACAGTTTATGTGATCATTAAAAAAAAGACTCCTCCCAGAGGCTGTCAGTAGAAAATAGTACATCAAGGATGGGGGGAGTCTCCCAATAGGCTACTACTCCACCTATGATTGACTGTTGATGGACCCACTCCTGCTTAGACCCAGTGCAGGATCCCACTGTTGAAGACTGCATTTGCAGTACTCAGCCATGAGATGGCATCTTGCCAGCCTTCTCCCCTTGTTCTGACTCTAAGGTTCTTTCTGCCATCTCATTCACAATTCTCTGTGAATCTTAGAGGAGATGAAAAAATGCCTTGTTTAGCACCCATCAGTCACTATTCTCCTTGTGGTGCCATGAATCTGCATTCATCACATTTCACTGGAAAGGTTTCTCTATGACCAAGAGTAGTGTTTGTAAAAATAAAATATAATCAGTTTAGTTTTATGTCAATTTAGTTTACCAACCCACCTCATCTCAGGGTTTATGTTTTCCCATTCTATGAATGGTTCTGGTTCATTTTACACTGAAAATCACTGATTGTCTCCATTGGAGTGGGCCTCAAATCTAAACTTTCAGAGTTTTAAATAACTATATTTTGGGCAGAGTGCAGGGAATCATATGAAAAAAGGGGGAGTTAATAAGACCCAGAGAGGACAGGAGCTCCACAAACACCAAATATATCTATTATCTGGGCACAGGGGTTTGTCTGAGACTGATTCTCCAACCAAGGTCCATGTATGAATATAACTTAGAATTCCTGCTTAGATGTAGCCCATGGCAGCCCAGTATCCAAGTGGGTCTCCTAGTAAGGGGAACAAGGACTGTCTCTGGCATGAACTCTATGGCTAGCTCCTTGACCATCCCAATCCCCTTGGGAAGAGCAGCCTAGCTAGGCCACAGAGGAGAATATTACAGCTAGTCCTGGTGAGAACTGATAAGATAGGATCAGATGGAAGGGGAGGAGGACCTCCCCTATCTGTGTACATACAGAAGGGCAAGGGGGAGATGAGGGAGGGAGGGTGAGATAGGGAAGGAATGAAGGAGGTGGCTACAGCTAGGACACAAAGTAAATAAACAGTAATTAATATAAAAATAAAAAATTACATCAGAAAAACAGTTCTATTTACATTTCAGTCGGTGTTCCATTGCTGAGCTCTCATTTCTTACTGTTCCAATGCATTTACTGCAACAGTTCTTTCATGGAACAATTCTTCAACAAAAAACAGTTACTTATTTCACAACCATTCTTTTTTATTCTTTATTGCTATTAGACTCTAATTTCCTATTTTTCCCTTTACTTTTCAAGATAATGACTACTTGAATGACCACTCAGCCTCCTTGGTCCTCTCTTATGTTAATCTTTCTCAAAAAATTCTTGCTAACCTTTTCGAAAACTACTCCCTTAAAAATCTGTAGATCCCCTCATTAGTACTACAAATTCTTCTGCAAATATATACTCCTATTCCATGTTTGCCATAAATCCAGGCCCAATAAAATTCAGAAAAAGACCAGTGCTTCAATTGCACTAAATTTACTCTATTAGTTACTTACATTATTAATACTCTTTTTTTCCTCTAATCCTCATAGTTTCATGATAACCTTGAAACCTAATGGGCTAGGGTCAAATAGAAGGGGGGGGTTACTTCTCCCCTATCAGTGGACTAGGGGAGGGTCTAGGGGAAGAAGAAGGAGGGTGGGTGGAACTGGTAGGAGATGAGGGTGGGGGGCAACAGCTGGGATACAAATTGAATAAATTGTAATAAATGATAATAATAATAAATATGTAAATAAAAAAAGAAAAAACAGTAACCACCTCTATATTTTACCCCTCCTTCATCTATAATTTGTATCTGTATTGTTTTGCCTTCCCTTTTGTGTGAATAACATTTGTTCTTATTTAAATCTAATTGCTAAACTTGTGAACTCTTTCCTAACCAATAAGGCCTATGCAAGAAAATAACCTCAAAAAGTCATTCTGTGAATTTTTCTTCTCCTTTTTCTAAACCATTGGTTTGTTCGCAGTTTTTCATAACTCCAATTAGTTTATGCAAATGGACAAATATATTACATTTTTAAACAAAGTACATTTTTAATCCTTAGGTTTACACACACTGATTTCCTTTTTCAAACTTGCTCTTTAGTAGTTTATCTTATGTTTTGTACTACCTCCTTTCTTCAGTTGCTCCTGGCAACAACCTTGAGATAATATCTGCTCATTCTTACTTTACTTAATTCTTTCAGTAGTAGAAACTGAAAAACTAGGGCTTTTTCCAAGGCTATGTAATCTGCAGCACTGGAACTATTTCCCAACCTGTTACTCACTCTTTACCTCTCATCTTAAATATCAACAATTTACACATCTGTCAAATTACTCTTTGATGTAGATATAGTAAAAACCCATTTTTCAGACTTCCTACCCCCTGTTCTAAACTCCCCAGATCCTCTCTTTGGGAATTCACATTTTCGTCCTAATTGGAAACCTGTTTCATGCCTGTTGGTCCCCACTTTCTCTCTGTACTCAACTAAGGAAAGAGAGTGCTCTCTTTAAGGTCAAGTTCATATCTGTCACAGTATTCAAGTGGAGATTATTAAAATTGCATAATTAAATTATCTCAATCATGTGAGTCCAGAGAACTGAGCTCAGGCCACCAAGATTGATGGGAATATCTTTACCCACTGAGCCTTCTCACCTACTCTTAGGTATTTTAAAGTGATAATTCTATCAAAATTGACTCTTCTATTTTTTTCAGCCCCACATTCATTTTAGAATAGTTTTTGACTTATAGAAAATGTTAAGTAACATATAATCACCCAGATACCTCACTCTCTAGTATTAATACTTTATATTATTATTATGGTTTTTTTGCTATATTGAAATACTAATGCACGATCACCCATAATGTATCTAAAATTTTATAATATATTCCTGATGTCCCGTTTGTTTTCTTTTCATGGTTTTTATGGATTTTTTCAGGACCCTTTTTATGATATCACATTATTGTATGTAAATATCTACATTAAGCTAGAGCTCGGATGATGAGTTTATGCTGATGCCTTCCATTCTAATTGTTAAGTCCTATGTACAACTATGTTTTAATCTGTTTGGGAAAGTAATCTGTGTTTTCAGAGTGATACAACGTTTTACCAAGATTCTAGCTAGGAGTGAAATTGTCTGCTGTTCTATCCTCATCAAGGCTAAGCAGGTTGGGCATCATCATTCCAGGCTCCTGATGCTTAGCCTTCTCATTTATATATAGCAGTCTCTCTTCGTCTTTCATCCAATAAAAAAAAAATATGTAGCTGAGCATTTAAAAGTTCTTATGTTTCATCTCTGCATCTTGTTTGATAAAATATATATTACAAAACCGTCCATTTTTAGTTCAGGCGATTACTTTATATGATTGAACTTTAAAGCTTCTGAGGTCTTGTATTTGTTAGATTACAGTGTCAAATTCCATATATGTTTTGCATATATATCCTCTCAGATTTCGTTTTCATTTACTTGAAGTAGAATTTTGATTCTCATAAAACAAGACTTCATTGCTAATATAAAAATACTTATAATTCATTGTTTTTATGTTTCTACAACCTATGACCAGGTCCATATCAAGTATATTTTCACATGGTCTTTTTCCAGAAATGTTATCATTTCAATTTCACAGTTTTCTTTAGGATCCATTTGAGTAAATTTTTAACATAATTAAAATGTTCGGGGGTATTATATTTACCTGTTTATTCGTTAAGACTTTAGATTTTCAAACTTCCCTATGCCATTTGATGAAAATACTGTGGGTTTTTTTTTAAGATTTACTTATTTATTATTTATACAGGGCACTAGATCTCATTATAGATGGTTGTGGGCCATCATATTGTTGCTGGGAATTCAACTCAGGTCCTTTGGAAGAATATCCAGTGCTCTTCAACTCTGAGCCATCTCTCCAGCCCCAAGACTGATATTTAATGATATTGTACACACAAGGAATATGTATAATGTATCTAGCAGCAAAAAGCATAAAAAAGAGGATATACCTTTGGAAAAAAACAAGAGGGATTTGTGGGAGCATTTTGAGGATGTAAAGGGAAATAGACAGTGATGTAAATATATTATAACCCCCTAAAATGATATTTACATTGGTCATCTGGAAATATATAGCAAAGATATGTTTCTGCACTCTGTCATCTTTGTCATAATTCATGTCAATTTATTAATAAATCCTATCCTGATTTTATTAGTGTAGATTGATATGAAGTATTTAAATTACTTTTCATTTTCAAAACAATTTTTCTGTAGAACACTTTTTTGTTAGAAATTCCACAGCTCATGCTAGCAAGGATGTGGAGCAAAGGGAGTACACCTCCATTGCTGGTGGGAGTGCAGACTTGGACATTCACTTTGGAAATCAGTATGGTAGTTTCTAAGAAAACTGGAGATAAACCAACCTTAAGACTCAGCTATAACATTCCTGACCATGTATCCTAAGGATATCCATCCTAAACACAGCACTTCCTCAGCTATGTTTATACCAGTTTCCTTAATAATAGCTAAAACTTAGAAACTACCTGGATGTCCTTCAATCAAAGAAAATGTTTTCTTCAATATGTTTTTTTTTAATCTGTGACTAGCTTTTGAAATGAGAAAGAACTCACTGTAGAATTTTTACAAATTTCCAAGTTTTTTTCACATTAGTACAAAGTTATAACAGCGGGAATTTCCGAAACCACAATTTTTTCGTGTAGCTATCAGCTGGCAATTATTTGTGGCTGTTCTCCCTGCCAGACTGTGTGCTCTGTAATTGATGCTCTGCCCTTACTGTTTCTTAATTTAATTCCAGATTTTCTTCAAGTATTGCTTTACTTTACAGCTAAGGATAGGAGTTTTGTGCTAAATTTCCAGTCATTTGAATTGAAGTTTTAATCTAAATCCATTTGAGTTGTCAATCATTGGAACAGTGGAAGTAGTCCAGTGAAGCCTGAAATATGGCCAACATCTGATTTTTCCCTCTTCTTTGCTTACCAGCAATTGGACTATCAATCATATAGTATATTTAAACTGACATATGAAAAATTGCTCATTTTGAGTGAAAGCTTTCAGATTATTAAAAAAAACCTGCCAAGAAAATAAACAAATTTAAAGTGGATGAGTCCTTCAAATTTGGGAATTGAGAAAGTGTCTTCCATCAAGTCATCTTATACCTCTTCTCCCCACCCAATTTCTTCTGCTCTGTGTATAGAAAGTTGGGTGTTTATTGGCAAATTCTGAAGGGGAATATAGATGATGGAAACTTCACCTTCACCAATTGAATGTGAGAGTATTTCTACCTGATAGGTGCTACTCCACTTTAGTTTCATGCCTTAATTTTTAAGAAGTACACATTGTAAATATTATATTTCCTCATATTCCAAAAAGCAAAAGCAATAAAATATTGTATAACAGTAGAACTAAATCTTTATTGGGAAGTCAAAACTTAAACAGATAAATGTTTTATTGAACAAAGACTGTGTGAGTGTATGTTTGTGTGTGTGTTATACACACATCTATGTGAAGATGTACATACAGCTATGTACATGTAGAGGCCTCAGGAGTATATTGATTATGTCACACTCTATCATTTGAAACTAGGTCTCCCAATGAGCCTTTAGCTATGCTTGTAGCAAGCACACCTCAGTAATTAAAAACTCAGATTTTCACTGGGGTACTGGGTATTTGGGTTCAGATCCTCATGCTGATAAAACACTCTTAGAAACATATTCATCTCCAAAATTCTGAACAAAGAATTCTAATGTTAGAAAGTATGCCGCAGTTAATAACAGTGACAAAACTATTGCAATTTAGAGATACATTCTTAAAAAAAAGACAGCAGTGGTAACATGTTCCTATAGGCTTCAGAACAACCATGGTTTGCAATCCATCATGTATTTCCTTTTCTATTAAATTATCTTAGATCTCCTACTTTTGTTTACTGTCTTAGTTTCTATCACTGTGATTAAAATTATGACCAAAAATCTTCCGGAATGAGAGGGGAATTTTCAGCTTACAACTTATAATGCATCATGAAGTCAGGGCAAGAATTCAAGGAAAGAAGCAGGTGAGAGGAATTTAAGAAGCCATGGAGGAATGTTGCTTACTGCTGAGCTCTGCCTAGCCTATTCAGACTGCTTCCTTATACAACCCAGGACCAACTACAGGTCCAGGGTGGCAATACTCATAGCTGTCCATGCTTTTTCACATCAACTATAAATGAAGAAAATGCCCCTACATTCTTGCCAACAAGCCAATGTGATGGAGGTACTTTCTTAATTGAGGTTTCCATTTTCTTGATGCTCTTAGACTGTGTCACTATGACAATAAACTGACCAGTATTTAATCTTCCATGTAATGCTGTAAAGTAATTTGATAGAAGCCTTTCTTAGATGCAGAACTGTCTGTTGTCTTACCACACCAAAATATCTGGACATGTGGAAAGTACAGTAGTTTGAGCACATGCCTGAATGGATATAGTATTTAGAGATATTTGCTACGTTGAATCCCATTTCAATCAGACTATGGGCAAAATTAATTTGTGAGAAACACAGAGGTGTTTCATATGGAATATATGAATATTTTGAAAAATTAACCAAGTAAAGTATTTCACAAAATGTTCTGATGAAGATCAGATGGAAAACAAAAAGTAACTTTGATGTTATATAAGAAGTGAAGTATATTTTGAGGGAAGAGCAATTTAAATTTCCAGAAAAATATTATGCATAATAATAAGAGTGTGGATAGGAAGATTCTGTTTTTAAGATAGTCCATTGGCTACATGTGGCCTTGATAAACATGAGGAAAAGAGCATGTGGACTTCAGCCGTGGACATTCGCTGGATTATAGGATTCAAGATCATAAGTATGAAAATCTATGTGATGATTATGCAGAAATTGCCAAGGATATATTTGTAATACCTGAGTAGGGTTTTTCCCTTGAAATAGAACATAGACACAGAATGTAACAACAATATATAGGAGAAAAAAAATGAACTTCTAATATTAAGCCTGTGTTTGGTAATTTCTATATAAGCAGGTCACTGAAAGCTATATATGTAAGAGATGATATTATAAAAATGTTTTTCCATTGAAGTGTTGAAGAAGTAATACATTAAATAAACACAGTTATAATAGGCACTATCCTGTTCAACAGAAATTTATAGTCATGGGAAAATTCCTATAAATTCTAAGTTTTTCAATTTAAAAAAAATATGTATCTCATGTTTTATATAAGTATATATAAAGTATATATATATAACAATTTGTACATGTTTATATATCTAAAGTATTTTGATGTATGTTTCCATTTTTTAAATAGTTTCTATGTCTATGTGGGCCATTCAGCACTGGAAAATCATTTTCAATGTCTTTCTTATGTATAATTTATTGTTTAATTGCAATTTTCTGCTGTAGATCCCTGACAGTTGATATGAAATTCCAAAGCCAGTGTCAGCATGCAACTGTTCAAAGCAACTGTCAGCCTGAGGGTCATTTTTTTAAAGTTCAGTGGAGAGTATCTGTATGGATTGAACTACTAAAACCAAAACAGCCTCTAGATAGTTACAAATGAGGGATTTCAGCAGGGGGCCCCAAAAGAAGCACCCAAAAATACCCATAGACTTCTCTGCTTAAAACTTAGCGATTCCATGCTCTGGAATATGAAACATATCATACTTTCAGAAAGTTTTTTGATTCTTTGAAATATTATATTTTATGGTTTCAGAAAACTAAGTCAAAGAAGAGAGGTGATTGAAAGGATAAAGAAAACAAATTCAAGTTCTTCACCAATTTTCAAGATGCACCCTATAATCAGCAAGCCAGGAAAAGGAATTTTCTTCTTTCTTTTTATAATGAAAATTTTAAGGTAGATACACTAAGTTATGAATGGATTCTCTTTCTTAACATCAACAAAGGATTCTTGCCTCTCTGCTACCAAAACAGAGAAAGCAAGCACTATTATTATTTTATTGACTGTTATTTATTTACTTAACATCTTGTCCTTTCTCCTCTCCTCCCAGTGCCCTCTCACTTCCTCTCTCCTCCATCCACCCCTCCTGCCCTTTTCCTCAAAAAGGGGAAGCCTTCCATGTATGTCAACCAGACTTGCCATATCAAGTTGCAGTAAGACTGGGCACATCTTCTATTGAGTATAGACAAGGCATCCCAGTTAGGGGAAAGGGATCTAAAGGCAGGCAATACAGTTAGAGAAAGTTCCTGCTCCTGCTTTAGGAGTTCCACATGAAGACCCCACTGCACAACTGTTGTGTCTGTTGTTAATATCCAGCTTAAAATTCGTGATGATTAAAGAGAGTGCACGGTGTTATTTAAGTTTTTTTTTTCAATCTGATGAGGTTTCTTTGTGTCCAAATATGTGCTCAATTTGAACAAAATTTCATGACCTGCTAGGAAGAAGGCATATTCTTTAGTGTACAGGTGAAATGTTCTGTAAATACTTGTTAGATATCATTTGCTTTTGATGTCAGATAGATCCAGTATTTTTCTGTTTAGTGTTCGTCTGTAGGCAAGAGTAAAATGTTGAAATCCTTACTATTATTACTAGGTGAGGGTTGCTATGTGGGTCAAGGCTTATTAGTGTTTCCTTTACACACTTATTGCCATGTGTTTGGTGCATGTATGTTAAGAGTCGCAATGTTCTGTTGGTGAATTTTTATTTTAATGTATGTGTAGTGCACTTCACTATCTCATCTAGGTAGTTTTGTTAGATTTTTGTCAGATATTGAAATGGCTACACTACTTTGTCTCTTCAGTAATTTTGCTTGGAATTATTTTTCCATCCTTTTACCTCGGGGTGATATCTGTTGTTCTTGTTAAAGTTTGTTTGTTTTTGATTACAAGAGAAGGATGGGTTTTATTTTATAACCATTTGTTAGTCTGTTTCTTCTTTTGGGGCAACACAGACCGTGGATGTTGAGGAATCAATGAATAGTGTTTGTTGATCCTCATTATATTTGTTGTTGTATTGTGGGGCCTTTTTCCATCTCATTTGATTTGGTGATTTTATATTTTTCCGTAGGTCCATTTAAAATTCCCTGGTTGGAGCTTTCTTTCTAGGACCTTTTTAGAGCTAGATTTGTACATAGCTACTGCTTAAATTTGGTTTTGGCAATTTTGCTGGGTGTACTAATCTAGCACAGTGTCTGTGGCCTTTAAAACTGGTAGAACAGGTCCTTCTGGATTGAGATAGTCTGTAAAAGTCCAGGTGTTGTTCTAATGAGTTTTCCCTGATATGCTATTTTCTTTTCCCCCTTTTTTATTTTGTAGGCTTTCTTTGTTCTGTGTGTCTAGTATCTTTTTATGTGCCGTATAGACTGTTTTCTGCTCCAGTATTGTTGGAGTTCTGTATGATTCTTATACCCTGGTAGGCACCTGTTTCTTTAGCTCAAGAAACTTTTTCAATGATTTTATTAAAAGTATTTTCTTAATCTTCAACCTGGCTTTCCCTTCCTTCCCCTATTCCTATTACTCATAGCTTCAGTGTTTTCATAGTGTACCAGATTCTCTGAATGATTTGTGCCTGGGTTTATTTTATTTTTTACATTTAACATTTTTTTTTACTACGGTATCTGGTTCTTCTATCTTGACTTCAATGCCTAAAATTCTCCCTTCTATATCCTATGTTTTCTTGGTGAGGCTTAACTCTTAGGTTCCTGTTTGATCTCCTAATTCTTTTCATTTTCAGTTTTACTTCATTTTGGTTTTATTAATTGAGTGCATTTCCATTTCCTTCATTTAATTCCACTGTTTCTGTTTTCACAGATTTCAATAGCGATTTATTGCTAACATCTTTAAATAACTTGAACATATTCAGAGTAGCTGTTTTAAAATCCTTACCTTGTGATTGAATTATATTGCATTTCCCATGGCTTATAGTTGTGTGTTTCTGGGATCTAATAGAGTCATGTTGTCCTGGCTGTTCTCTATGGTATTTTAGTACTAGTATCTAGGCACCAAGGTTTGAGATGACTGTCATTATAGGTGCTGATATCTGGCTTTGTCTCTTTTGGATGTTCTTTTCCTTGGTTTCTATTGCCATTTCTAGTTATTAGGAGAAAGTTGTTGCTGTGGTTGCCTGAGAAGGAACGCTTTGAAATCCGTCCACATATGGCCACAGGAGTCCCAGGTAGACAGTGTGTCTAGTATTGAGACTTGTCAATTAGAAATGACAATGAGCTAAAGGGAGAAATCTAAGAGTATCCCTGAAGGAAAACATGGTGTACCACCACGATTTTGTGGAGTTCATGCCTCAAACTGTTTTTTTTTTTATTTCATTTCATTATAGCAGGTGGTCAGCTACAGAGCTATGAATAAGACTGTTGGATAGTTTTTGGAAGAGAAGAGATAGAGTTAGGATTACCTTACCTGATTTTCCAGGGAAGCCAGCAGGATTTCCAGCATGCATGCTGGCAGGAGTTGGAGACTGCAACAGAGAGTTTTCATGCTTTCATAGAATCACCTTCTTGGGAAAGGATGGGATGTCCCTAGTGAGCTATTTTAAAATTCCTCATTTTCAGTATGATTTCCTTTTACTCAATTGGAGTGCTTTTATCTCCCAGGCAATATGTTAATTGCAAATAAATAACATGCAAACATAATTTATCTATCATATATCTTAGTATTTATCTTGGGCTATGATGTTAAAAATAAAATAATTTTATTAAAATGATATAATAATTGATGGATTTCTTTATATTCCTAAACAAAAGATCAAAAGTTGACGATGGTTTTCTTTCTTAACTCATCTTGATGGTTTGAAAAAGAAGCATCTCAGAAGAGCAACAGAATCAAAAAATCCCAGCACAGGGTTCTTTTCTGAGACTGATACTAAAACCAAAGATCAGGCATGGAGATAACCTAGAACCTCTACACAGATGTAGCCAAAGGCAGCTCAATCTCCAAGTATGTTCCCTAGTAATGGGAGCAGGGGCTGTCTCTGACATGGATTTAGTGGCTGGCTATTTGATCACCTCCCCCTGAAAAAAAGGGGGAGACAGAATGACATAGAGGGGACATGAAAATCCCCTCATGAAAATAATCCATGAAAATATCCACATGAAAATAATGCCTTTAGAAATATATTTCCATAAGTCTATAGGCTGTTGTTTTGTTCTGATGACAGTGTCCTTTGCTTTACAGAAGCTTTTCAGTTTCAGGAGGTCACATTATAGATTGTTGATCCTAGAGCCTGTGCTATTGGTGTTCTGTTGAGGAAGTTGTTGCCTATGCGAATAAGTTCTAGGCTCTTCCCCACTTTTTCTTCTAACCGATTTAGTGTGTCTGGTTTTATGTTGAGGTCTTTGATCCACTCCAAATGACAGCCTACAGACTGGGAAAAGATCTTCACCAATGCTATATCTGACAGAGGAGTAATATCCAGATTATATAAAGAAAGATGTTAAAAAGCAACAAATCATGCAATCCAATTAAAAAATGGGGTATGGAGCTAAAGAGAGAAGTCTCTGTAAACAAATCAAAGAACTCAAATCAAAGAACTGGCTAATATCCTTAGCCATGAAGGAGATGCAAATAAAAACAACCCTGAGATTTCACCTTACACCCATCAAAATGGCTAAGATCAAAAATTCAAGTGACAACACATGCTGGAGAGGTTGTGGAGAAAGGGGAACCCTCCTCCACTGCTGGTGGGAATGTAAACGTGTACAACCACTTTGGAAATCAATCTTGTGCTTTCTCAGTCAATTAGGAATAGTGCCTGCTCAAAATACAGCTATACCACTCCTAGGCATATATCCAAAATATGCTCAAGTACACAACAAAGACATTTCTTTAACCGTGTTTGTAGCAGCTTTATGTGTAATGGCCAGAATCTGGAAACAACACAGATGCCCCTCAACTGAGGAATGGATACAGAAACTGTGGTACATTTATACAATGAAATACTATTCAACAATTAAAAACAAGGAAATCATAAAATTTGCAGACAAATGATGGGATCTAGAAAAGATCATCCTGAGTGAGGTATATACTCACTTATAAGTGGGTACTAGACCTATAAAATAGGATAAGCATACTAAAATCTGTACACCTAAAGAAGCTAAAGAAGGAGGTTCCGGGTTATGATGATCAATCCTAACTTAGAGAGACAAATGGGATGGATATTGCAATTAGGAGAAAACAAGTAACAGGACAGGAGCCTACCTACCACAGAGGGCCTCTGAAAAACTCTACCTAGCAGTGTATCAAAGCAGATGCTGAGACTCATAACCAAATCTTTGGCTGAGTCCAGGGAATCATACGAAAGAAGAGGTTGTTAGTATGACCTGGGTAGAACAGGAGCTCCACACAAACCAAATCTGGGCATAGGGGTCTTTCCTAAGACTGATTCTCCAACCAAGGACAATACATGGATATAACCTAGAACCCCTGTTACGATGTAGCAGATGACAGCTCAGGATCCAAGTGGGTTTCCTAGTAGGGGGAACAGGGAATGTGTCTGACATGGATTCAACGCCTAGCTCTTTGCCCAGGCCCCCCAAGGGAAGGGCAGCCTTGCTAGGCTACAGAGGAGGACATTGCAGCCAGTCCTGATGAGACCTGATAAAATGGGGTCGGATGGAAGGGGAAAAGGACCTCCCCTATCAGGACTTAGAGAGGGGCAGAGAGGAGTTATGGGAGGGGGAGTAGGATTGGAAAGGAATGAGGGACAGGGCCACAGCTCCAATACAAAGTAAGTAACCTGTAATTAATATAAAAAATAAAAATTATATATAAAAAATAAATATTCTTCCAGGAATGAACACACAAATTGGTAAACTAATAGCAAATGTTTAGTCCTGAAAATATGCATACAAGTAACATATGGAATGAGCAGGATGTATTTATGTATATAAATATATATGAGTATCTTAACAACAATTAATGAAAATGAGTGCATTAATTTGAAAAAAATAAGGAAGAGTATATGAGAAGATTTGGAGATAAGAAAGAGAAATAGAAAATGATGTAATTATATTATGATCTCAAACAATAAAACAAACAATTTAAAGGTAATAATAATAATATTGTTCTTGGGTGTTCAACAGACAGGGAATTTATCTCTCTCATCTATACTTCTTTCCACTATCATGAGAATGATATATATCCCAGTGAAGTCTAACCATTTAGATATCCTCATAATTTTGAACAATACTGCCTGTTGTCTTTTTGTTTTCAATACTACTCACTTCAGTGAAAAGCTTTTCTAACCAAGGTAGGGGAGAAACCCAAGAAGGCTAGAACTCTGAATGATCCCTTACATTCCTCTAGAAAGGAGTGGTTTCATTTCAGGTACTAACACATTAAACAAATATATCATTTCATCCTTCATAAACCCAGTGTATTTACCAGTTCTGCTTATTTGTTTTAGAATATATTCAAGATACTAGCTACACTGTTTAGGTTAGAAGGAAAACTTACAAACCAAATACACTGTAGATGTTTTACTTTAATGAAGTCCGTCTTGCAGATTACACTGCCACTAGACTTACCAACACTTAATTTTTCAGACTGATACCACACAAATGTAAAAATGCCTATTCCTCTGGAGGAGAAAAAGGAATTTTGAAACATCTCTAAATTTATATTATCAGTTGTTCATGTCTTTGTCAACATTGGTAATACACATTAAATATTTAATATATTGTAACTAGAAAACAAACATTCAATTCAAAAGTTGATGTTCTAATAGTAAGTTGTGATAAAATACTTCCTTTAAAAGCAGAAATGTATCCAGTAGAAAAATAATGCATATTTGAAATGGATTATTTTAATCTGATTATTGTTCACATTGCATTAGAATCACACAATCATAATACCATGGAAAGGTTTATAAGTGCCAATTTAATTTTTTTAAATAATTTCTTCAGGTTGAATATTGCTGCTAAGTATATGTCACAAATATGTTGTATTATTAGAAATAAAAGGACCATGTATGGATATATCCTAGAAGCCCTCTCAGAAGTGGCCCATGGTAGCTTGGTGTCCAACTGAAGACCCTAGTAAGGGGAACAGGGACTGTTTCAGACATGAACTAGATGGCTGGCTCTTTGACTCTCCCCCACACACGCCAAGGAATAACAGCCTGGCTAGATCCCAGGGGAGGACATTGTAGACAGCCCTGAGGAGACAAGATGAACTGGGGTTGGATGGAAGGGGAGGAGATCCTCCCCTGTAGGTGGACTTGGAGTGGGCGGGGAGGAGATGAGGGAGGGATGGGGAGGGAGGGAAAGAGGGAGGGGGCTATGCCGGGGATGCAAAGTACCTAACCTCTGATTGATATAAAAATAAAAATTAAAATTAAAAAAAGAAATAAAAATTATAAAAAGCTAAATATTTTTAAATAAAAAATGTACTTGTTTCTCCATGTTAAAGAATACTGTGCATTGAAAAAGGAAGGTTTGAATTTAAAAGTTAAAAATTAAAATGTCAAGATTTCACCTTATACCCATCAGAATGGCAAAGATCAAACTCAAGTGCTAACACATGCTGTAGAGGTTGTAAAAAAAGAGGAACCCTCCTCCACTGGTGGTGGGAATGTAAACTTGTACAACCACTCTGGAAATCAATCTGGCCCTTCCCCAGACAACTAGGAATAGCACTTCCTCAAGATCCAGCTATACCACTCCTAGGCACATATCCAAAAGAGGCTCAAGTACATAATAAGGACATTTTCTCAGCCATATTTGTAGCAGCTTTATTTGTAATAGCCAGAAGCTGGAAACAACCCAGATGCCCCTCAGCTGAGGAATAAATACAGAAATGGTGGTATATCTACACAATGGAATATTACTCAGCAATAAAGGATATCATGGATAACAAGGATATCATGAAATTTGCATGTAAATCCTGGGAACTAGAAAGGATCATCCTGAGTGAGCTATCCCAGAAGTAGAAAGACACACACGGTATATATTCATTCATATAGACATATAAAATAGGATAAACCTACTAAAATCTGTACACCTAAAAAAACTAATCAAGAGGGAGGACTCTGCCTAAAATGCTGAATCCCCAGCCAGAAAGGCAAAGCAGATTGACATCAAAAAAAGAAAACAGGAAACAAGCTAGGAGCCTGTCACAGAGGGCCACTTTCACACTTGGGAGTACCTGTTTTCTGTCTTAACCTACTCCCTCTACTTTTATCACTACACATGTGTCTTGGAACCAATTAAATTTTGGTGTATATACCATATCAAACTGAGACAGATTACCCCTGGCAATGGGCAAAGGGGACACATTGTTGGTGATGGTGTTCTCATATCGGTCTGGGGCAGAGCAGCCCTTTGTTCATCCTAGTTTAATGCCTAGCCTGGTGGCCTAATCTGTTTTATGTCTAGGACTCACAAAAATCAAATCAAATCAAACCCAGGCATTGGATAAAGGAAGACAGACCACATGGCCAGCCAACCTTCCAGGCTCTTACTCACTTCTGACTCCTCTTGTGTCTCCTGTTAAAAATATCTTCCTCTTTTTTCTTCCCAGAGTCTTATTCTCCCTTCCAGGAAGTCCTACCTTCTACTTTCTGCCCTCACTATTGGCCATCAGTCCTTTATTTTAGAAAGAGCCATATTCTAGTCTGAACCAATCAGTGGCAGCACAATGCCTGATTCATTTTTTGGGTTCCTATTTGGCCAGGATGAGAGCTATGTGACCTCTGTCACCACAGCAGCTCATTTTTTTTTAACATGATAATCTCAGAGAAGCATCTTTTGGGCAGACAAAGAAGGACAGTCATTTACATATAGAAAGTTGGTGACGGGTGGTTGAGAGGACAATATCAAATATTCTCTCAGCACATAGTTTTCTGAGAGGACAGTACCAAATATTATGCCAGTATTTAGTTTGCTGCCAGCATAGCAATTAACAGTTGAAAATACAGAGACACACTTACAAGCCATTTGATAAAATGTGTGGGGGAAGGTCATCCCAATAAAGGGTAAGCCAGCTGGCTGACTACCTCAGCCACTAGTCAGGCCCCATCCAGGATTCTGAATTGGCCCACACCAAAATGTTATCATTTGCAAATGGTTGGTAAATGTGAAAGTGCCAGCCCTGCTATTCCAAAGAGGCAGGATCTCCAGGAAACCGGGTGACAACAGGATAACCAGGGGGACTACTGATGAGGATCCAAAATTGATGGCGTCGTAGAAACCAAAGATCTCAAACCAGACCAGTGATTCGTTTTTTGCAAGTGAAGATGTGTAGACAGAAAGATATACTGTGAGATGTTCTGGGACACAGTACAACTTTCATGGTGAGATGTAGAGGAATTTTAACCCAGCTATATGGCTCCTTTGGAAAGGGATCACATTCAAAGTCTTATATTTGTATGACATGGTTGAATCCAAACATGCCACACACCTTTAAGCCTTCTGACTGGAATACAGACATACTTAGTACCCAACTTTAATCCCACAAAAGAATGTCTAATTAAGGGAAAGACAAAGCAACTAATCAGAAAAGATTTGACAGAATAAGTCAGAGATAGGACATACTCAACTCTCATGAGGACAGGAAGGAAAAGCTACTTAAGAGCAGTGCAGGGATTGAGAGGGGAGTTGAGTTTAATGCAGTTGAGTTGAATGCAGTCGAGTTCAGTTGACTTCATGCAGTTCCATTCCATTCAATTCAGTTCAGTTCAGTACAGTTCAGTTCATGGAGTTTAGAGGCAGTTTTTCCAAACAGAACAATTCATGCGAAGACTAGAAAATCCAGTTTGAATAAGTCAACTTGGAGACGAGCTTTGATCAAGAAGAGCTGAGTTGAACCAGACAGAGTTCTGAAAGAAAGAGAAATGGTGAGCTATTTAGCAGTAAGTCTTGGAGGCTACAAACATTCCAGGCCTAAAGTTAACAGATGGAGTTGGAAGTAAAACCTTCAAGGTCTGGGCTTGCAGAAGGTTAGATTGTGTGGAGGCTAGAAGCTTCCAGGCCTAAGTCTAGGGATAGTTAAAGTAGAGATAGAAAAGCTCTGGGCTGAGCCCAAGCCATAGATTCATAAAGCTTTGGTATGTTTTCATTTCATTTCCTGCTCTGAGGAAATAAAAATGACATTTACAATGAAATGTTTTATATACTTTGTTTTTGTGTTTGTTTGTGGGTATTCTATTTTGTGGGGAAATCTGCAAGAGGGAAAAGTGGATATGAAAGAATGGGTAGATGAGCAGGACCAAGGAACATGATGTGAAACTCACAAAGGCTCAATAAAAAGTGTTGTTGTTGTTGTTGTTGTTTTCAAAACTCAGTATTGGTGACTCTGATCCACACTGAGAGCAGAACTAAGAAGTCAAGTTTGAGACAGCAAAGTACTATCTCAAGTAGAAGACAGTACATCCCAACTGTGTTATTGAGCAACACCGGCACCTGAACAAATCACAAGTGCTACTTGATCCACTAGGGTAGGGCTGTCTAGTCCTTGCTGGGACTCTTGGTTAATGTGTAAACTGTCAGAAAAATGAAGAAGAATGATCTGGCTGCCTCTTTATTTCCACCCTCTAATCTCTTACTGTTGTTTTCTGTTGATTTAACCCAACAACCATGTCTGCTGGCATAGAATCTAGAAAATGTATCCTACAATTTCATCCTATTGTTATGCAGAGCATAATAAGAAGTAGGTGTGAAAGCGACTTGAAACACACACAGAAACACACAATAATCATGATTGGGCCCATATTTATATGACACATGCTGAGTAAGTTGGCCATTTCTGGTGTCATCCATTTTTTTGTAAACACTTCTATTCTTTTATATCTTCAAAGAATTATGTAAACATATTTTTCAAAAGTTATGTGTCCTGCCTGTCAAATAAGCTTCTAGAATGTGAATCAATTTTATGTTTTGAAAATCGTATTTGTGCAGAAAAAATAATTCAGAAAGTTTTAACAAATTTTATTATATATGTTTTATTTGGGGTGTCAGACAAGTTTACTGAATTTGCAGGGCAAAAATAAGGATGGATACAGAAATTGTGGTACCTTTACACAAAAATAGAATCCTTGGGACAAAAGGAATAAATTTACTCTACGAATAAATATGGTGCATTATAAATGATTACCATCTTCAAACAAAATTCATCAATCATAAAAGAAAAAAATTAAGGAGTATATTAAGAAAAAAAACAGAAAGCATCTTATGATTTAGAAAAACTACTCATGGTTAAAAAAACAAAGCAGCAATGTTATAAGATATAAATTAATATCATAGAAAAGAAACAAGTAGAAATTCTAGATTTTAAGAGAATAATAAAAATAATAATAATAAACTTTTACTAAACAGACCCAGCAGATCTGAGGGCTTAGATGAAATAACCGAGGTACCCATAAAAGGGAGCAAGAAAGTGAGGAAGTGTGAATGATTGTCTAGTTAGGGTCAAGGGCTGTCCTTACTAATAACTGTGGCATTCCACAAAATCGCAATGGCAGCTCTACCCAATGTAGGAAGAGAACTCTACCCAGTGGATGAAGCCTTGGCTCAGTGGGTAGAGCACGCATTGCACAAGCATGAGGATTCAAGTTCAGGGCCAGAGAATCCATGACAAAAGTCAGGTGTAGCTGTATGCACATGTAAACTCAATGCTGCTTGGGAGGACAGAAGCAAGATGATTACTGAGTCATTCTGGCTGTTGGCCTGACTAGAAATCCAGTGATGATCCTATCTCAAGTGAATATGGCAGGAGATAGTGAGTAAGACAAGAGGTGAATGAACAGTCAAAATAAACCAAGCCTCAGTGACACAGATGACAATATACGAAGGGACTAACATTCTAATCAAAAGATTATTCAATTGAAAATCCTATGATCTCCATGAGATATGCGAGAAAATTCAGATGTACAAAATAGAAATAATGCATTCTCCAGCATTGGTAAACCTAAGAGACCTAAGAAGGTTATATTAATAGAGCAAAATACATTTAAAGGAAGTATTATTGCTAATGACAGACATCTGATAGTACCAGAATGAATATAAAGCATATTTTCAGTTTTAAAAGTGTATACATCTACTAGAAACCTAAACTAAATGGAAGGAAATTAACATAACTGCAATTATAAAATACTTTTATAATTAGGAAAATTAACATTTCCTATTTCAAAATCCTTCATCCTATAACACAAATATACAATAGATTAAAAATAGCAAGAATAGAGAAAGCCTGAAAAACATCACCCATCTAATTGTTTTAACTTGTACCTATCAAATATGAACAATGAAAAAATACTATGTTTTTCAAATGTCCACAGAACAGCCACCAATTCAAACTTAATGCAATGCCAAGATGTCTTATCACATTAAAAACAATTAATTTCAGAGTATGTTCAGCAAATCAGGAGAGATTAGAATTTAAAACATACAACTAGAAAATCTACAACTTTGCAAATTGTTTTCAAACGCCCCTTTTCTAAATGGCTAAGGTGTGAGTGATTTCACAAGGGACAGTAGAAAATAGGCTTAGAAGGAAAAAATGAAAAAATATTATATAGCATCAACATTTGCAAAGTGCAGCCAAAATCATTCTTACTGGGACATTTAGTTTCATGAGTTCATAACAGAAGACAAGATCAACAAAAAACAAAAGAGTTAAACATTAAATTTAAGAAGCCATTGAAAATTATTAGTAGAGAAAGTAGAAGAAAACAGTGTCACAAACATAATCAATGCAGTAGAAAACAGGTTACAGTGAAAAACAATGAAATGGACAGTCAGATCAGAATCCTAATAGATTATGTGATCTCAGTTTTATGAAACTCTAGAATACAAAATCTGCTTTTTACTTTTTTAGCTCAGTGGTTGCCTGACATCTGAGATAAGGTAGCAAAGAATTCAGTGAGGAATCCTGTCATAAGTGAAAGGGCCAGTTATGTAGCTGTTTTGTTGGTGAGCATTCTCAGAAAGCTTTGTGATCTAATGGACCTCAGAACCACAAGGACAGTGTCACTCTCTTAAAATTCTTGTGACTATTGAAAAATGCTTTATATTATGCTATTTCAAAATGACCCAGAGTCATTTCCCTGATTTTTTAAAAGTTTGTACTCTAATCTCAGACTTTATTTTTCAATGATTTCACAGCCACTTCTGTTTACTAAATATCAGATCATGAAATTTATTTAAAAGTGATTCAAAGGCTGGAGAGATGGCTCAGTGTTTAAGAGCACCTACAGGAACCGGGTTCAGTTCTCCGCACCCACATAGCAGTTTACAACCAGCTGTAATTCCAATTTCAGAGATCCAGCACTGTATTTTGGCCTTCATGGGCTTCTGCACTCAAGTGGTGTGCATACATTCATGAAGACTAAACACTCACACATAAGCATTAAATAAATGAATATTTTAACAGTGAGTTTATGGTTTAATTTGAATATAAATAAACCTTTAAACCTAAAAATAAATGTAAGGAGCAATAAGATACTACCTTATTTTATTTTTAATTAGTTAATTAATCAATCAGTGGACCCATCCTACTTCTGTCTTCTTGCTATCCTTCCTCTCCTACTCCTCAGAAAAGAGGAGCCAACCCCATACCAACCCACCCTGGCACATCAAGTAGCACCAGGACTGAGAACATCATCTTTCCCCATGGCCTGGCTAGGCAGAACTGCCGCGGCCTCTAAAATAAGTAATTAATAAGCAATTTTTCATGAAACCGAAAAGTTTATGTAAGGCAAAGGAAACTGTCAGTAGAACAAATGGCAGCCTATAAGTTGGGGGAAAAAATATCCACCAACTAACAAAGGGCTATTATCCAAAATGTATAAATAAATACAACAAATTAAACACTAACAAACCAAATAATCCAATTAAAATGTGGGGTACAGAGCTAAACAGAAAATTCTCTGTAGAGGAATCTCAAATGGCAGAGAAGCACTTAAAGTGATACTACCTCCTTTTATTATTTTTTTATTTTACTTTATTTTATTTTATTTATTTTTCTGGGTAAATTATTTTGGGGATATACATATATGTTTTCACATCTCAAGAGTGCCCCTGCTCCCAGTCCTTCCCTTCCCCTCCTTTTCCCTTCCCTGATCCCTGTTCCCCCAGAAAAGGGAAGCTGCCTCCCCATGTATCAGCCCTTCTGAGAACACCAAGTCACATCTGGGCTGAGCATATCCTCATCCCCTAGGGTCAGGCAAGGCAGCCCTGCCAGGCGGAAGTGAGGTAAAAGCAGGCAATAGAGCCCATGTTAAAAACAGCCCCCATTTCTGCTATGTAGGCTCCCCCATACGAAGACCAAGCCACCCATGGGCCACATAGTTAGTGCTAACGAAAAAACGAAGCTAAATTCAATGTATGAATTGGCAAACTTATTTGATATGTATTCCTTTGTAATGGCCTGAACAATTACAGGAAGTATTACCATTCTTGCGTAATTCTGGTCTTTTTGCTTATATTTATATCACTTTTAATCAGTCTAAAACTAACAGTAAAAAAGATGAAATATTAGAGTCAGAGTACATTTTGAGTCCAACTTCTCAACAATTCACTGATTCCCAGTTATGTGTTTCAGAAGGTATGAGGAATTTCTACCTACGCAATTTTAAGAAGATTGAGACTCTGAAGCGGTGTCTGTGTCCCAGACACGGCTACAGTCATCTCTTCGCCCCTATCTAGACCTCTCTCTTTGTCTTTGTCTTCTGTGCTACCAGAAGCTTCACCCAAGCACTGATTCTGCCTTCATTGTTCCCATTATTGCGGTATTTTCACTTTCTTTTCCACCTGCCACAAACCAGTCAGCACTTTCTCAATCCAAATGATTCTCACTTCCTAAAATACTCCAGATGTCCCTCCATGCAAATTTAATTACTGTCTTCCTTTCATTATGATTTCACTTGCTAAGTGTCTCTTATTGCCTTAAATCATAGTTAACGTGACACTTGTTTGATTACAGACAGAAATACTTAAGTTAGAGATTTTATTTTATGTTGGCTTCCCCTCAGTTGTTTTTGTTTGTTTGCTTCCTGGGATTTTTCTCCCACAATAATTACCTTCACTTTTATGCAATTTATAGTTATTAAAAACATGTTAAATTTGGCTACTAAAAACTAAAAGTAAGGAAAAACAGTTTAGAAATCACTCCTATTATCTAAAAGACTATAATTCCTATTATCTAGAAGACTACTGAAATATTTATTCCCACTATATGATTATATGTGAAGGCATATTATCTTGACATCCCATTAAAATATTATTTTATTCTTCGATCTCATTGAGCCCTTAATCTCTACTAAGCAAATTTGTTATGCACCCCAATACTTCTATTTTGGCATTCATCTAAGTACTTTCCCTCCTGTGTACAAATGGATAACCCTCTATTTTACCCCAAAGGCATATTCAGACTTGAAAAGGGCTGTAGTAATCCAAAAAGAGAAGTGTACAATGTTCATTCCAGCAAACCATGACTATCAAAGAGAATGCCAAAGGGTGCTATTCATTAAAAAATGAATTAACAAGGCTTTCTACAATTTTGCTGCAGATTTTTCTTTTACAAATGACTAAAAGAATGCATGATGCAGTGGATTCAAAAGCAAAAAAAAAAATACATTCTGGCAACTATTCAAATGCAAATTTGGCTATGCTGAGTGTTCAGGTGACAGCCTCGGTGTTTATATATTGTCTATCACTGTAACAGTGAAGCACTCAGACAATCTAATTAGGTTATTAAAATTACCTGTTTGAGAGACCCTGAAAAGCTTCTATATAAAGCTGCTTTTGAATGGCAGAAAAAGATGTACCAGTATCCTTTATGTAAAAGGAAAGCTCATGAAAATAAACACAAACCAAACCAAAACAAATTCAAATTTAAAAACAAAGCAAGACACAAGAAAAACCGACAGGGGTTCTATTAATGCAAACATCACTAATAATTTTTATATAGCTGTTTAATGTAGAATTAAAAGTTTTTCACTTAACCTATATACAGCATTTCCTTTCAAATGTATGACTGCACCACAATGTGAGGATTTAGAACAATTCAGTGGGCAAGGTCTGTCATATGACTTTTCTGTGTTTCTATACTTTTATTTTTTAGTAACACATGGATTGACATTACCTGTAATTCTTTCTGTTACAAACATCTCTAGATCTGTGAATGGTATAAACAGGAATAACCTCTGTCATCTGTTGTTGCAAATAATAATAAAAAAATGAGTGTTGGGCTCCACATTACTATTATTAGCTCTAAGATTACCAAGGCAGTATTACTTAACTGGCTATCACAAATAATAAGACAAAGACACCTGTTAGAGTTTATAATTGCCTTATTTACCTTGGGCCTGGCAGATATTTCACCTCCTTTAGCTCAATAACCCCACCATCCATCTCCCAGCTCCCATCCAATGCTAGCCACCTTAATCCTCTTTGTCTGGTCTACTTCCAGCCATAATCCTATGGTTCTTGATTGTATTCTTCATTTGGGCCTTTTCATGTCATTATTGAAGTCCTTTCCTCCACCCCGTGTGGTTTCTTCTTCACCCTAACCCATCATGGCATGGCATCCATCTTCATCCTCTTTCCCCATCTCTCCATGTCCTGTGATTCTCCTGCCCTCTACAAGCCTGGGAATCTTAGCCATGCTAAGGGCCCCAATCTGTCCTGCCCAGGTATAAGCCATTTAATCAGCCAATCAGGTATATTTTAGGCAGGTTTACAAAACAAGGATAGGTGTAACCAGATCTTGAGGACCAGTAGCTCCTATAAGACCAACTTGGAACAGCCGTCATTTCAAGGATGGGTGCTATCCACTACCTGAGTGTCAGTGTGCCAACTATGATGCATCCTTAACAAATGGCTGTTTGATCAGAGGTACTTCTAATGATTTTAATTCTCAGTAAAATAAACTTCAAATGGAATTTGTTTCTGGTAAAGCTGTATCAAGCCAGTCAATTTTTAATTCATAAAGAATTTCATATAATTTCATGGATCATACTCATCCCCCTACTCTTTCCATATCCAGTCTCATTTCCTTACCCATCCAATTATGAGTTTTATTTTTTTTCTTCCCATCATGTCCACATTGTATTACAAAACTGCTCTTAAGAATGGTGCCTATCCTGGAGAATGGTAGACCTACCAGGAACAAGTCATTGAGGAAAATAGACTCCCCTTTTCAGCAGTTATCAAATGCTAATAGCTCCTTAGCTAGTGCTGAAATTTCATGCCTGCGTTTCTCCATTCCACCCTGGGATTGTTTTCTGCATAGGTCATATTTATGTTATCACAACCACTAGGAACTCATCTGTATATTTGCCCAGTTGTACCCCCAAACAGTGTTTTCTTAAAGTCATCCTTGGGCTCTTGTAATGTTTCTACCTCCTCCTTGAAGTTTCATAAGCCTTAAGGACAAGGTTGTGAAATGTGGATACATGATATCAACATTGTCTTCTTCTTTGCAAGTTGACCAGTTGAAGATCTACCCTTCTGCTACATGAAGAAGCTTCTTGAAGCTGAGAAATGTATTGTTTTATTGCCCTTCTAAGTAGTCCATGTCAGAGCAGTCTGTATTGTAGCTTGAGGGGTTCCCAGTTGTATGAGACTAATGACAAATTTTTTGCTTGTAGGATGCATTGCATCTTCCAGCATTATAAAAGCTACCTACAAACTGAAATCTTCCAGGCGGAACAGAAGAGTTAATTTTCCATATTGTATGAGTGCAGTATGTAATATTTACTGCCATATAGTCTTACCACCAAGTTCTGGAGAGTAACCAAGAATATTGACAATATTTCCTCAATCTGTGAAGTTTCCAACAGTCAATAACTCACAAAGAAGTAATCCATGATTGGGACTGAGGTTTATACTTGCTGCATGTGGTGTTGTACTCCATAGTAGGCTAACTCCATTACATTGCTTTCCATATAGGTATATACATTAGGTAGCTGCTATAGTAGCAGATTTTCATGTGGCTTTTTTGAAAAGACTTTCAGTGTCAGATATCTCTCTTCATATCCCCCCTCCCTAGTTTCCTTGTCCATTTCTACTCCCTCCTTACCTGTTAAATTCTCATCCTTTAACCCTATTAATCACTTAGCTTTTCCTCCTCTCTGCTTGGAACATCCAGCCAGGCTCTCTTTGTAATTATGTAATCTCTATGGTAATTTCAAATTTAACACATATATCTGAATATATATAGTTAATATCCATAGATAAAACATGACATTTAAATTCTGATCTGGATTATTCCATTCCAAATTATTTCAAGTTCTATTATTTCCCTGAAATTTTTATGATTTCCTTTTTCTTAAAAACTGAATGATATCCTATATGTGCAATGTAAAGCATATGTTTTAAGTATATATTTTCATTATCTAATCATTTTTAAATTTACCTCTAGACTGTTTTATTTTCTTGGGATTTGTGAATGTAGGAGCAATGAAAATGGAAGGGCAAATATCTTTGTGGAAATATAGTGTTCAGAAGAGTGCTATAGTTGGAACTATGGTAGATCAGTTTCTATTTTGTTAGGCAACTTGACACTGAGTTCGTTAATGGATTGCACTTCTGCATACAGTGAACGATTATTTTTCCTTCCCATCTATGCCAGAGGAGGCTGTCATTTTCTTTTATCTTCTTTTCTTTTACTTTTCTCATTCTTCTTTTCGCATCTTTTTCTTTCTTTCCTCCGCCATCTCCTCCTCTGCCTCCTTCTACATCTTTTTCTTGACATTCGGATTGAGACAAGACAAAAATCTCAAAGTAGTTTACATTTACATTTCCCTGACTGTTAAATGTTCAGAACATATTTTAAAATGTTTCTTGGGGTTGGAGAAATGGTTCAATGATTAAGAGCATTGGTTGCTCTTCCAGAGGGTCTAGGTTCAATTTCCAGTACCAACATGACAGTTGACAATCTTCTTTATCTTCAGTCCTGAGGGATCTGACACTTCT
Organism: Pachyuromys duprasi; assembly: GCA_028658305.1. Lineage (NCBI taxonomy): Eukaryota > Metazoa > Chordata > Mammalia > Rodentia > Muridae > Pachyuromys > Pachyuromys duprasi. The sequence continues at coordinate 25,244,922 of CM053743.1, forward strand.
CCTGATTTCCATGAGCACTAAGTGACACATGGTACACAGACATACATTCAGACAAAACACACATAAGGTAAAATAAAATAAAACAAAATAAACTAAAATAAAAGGGTATTTTTCAGTCATTTATATTTTATCTTATGAAAACCATTTAATTTGAGTGTTTATTTCCATGAAATCGATGTTTTAAGTTCTATGTATATTCTCTAACCCTCTGTCTACGTATAAGAGGTTAAGATTTTTTTTCATTCTACAGCCTACTTTTTACTCAAATAAAAATGGTATTCTTTGTTATACAGAAATATTTTAGTGTCATGTGTTCTAAACTGTCAATATTTTGTCTCAATGCATTTGTTACTGGGGTCCTGCTCTGAATGACCTTTCTTGTACTTATGAAATCAAGTACATTCACTGCTGATGCTGGAAGAGAAAAATATAAGGATTTGCGTAGCTTACTCTAGGAAAGCAAGGATGACTGACATACAGCCAGTGTTCTCAACCTTTTTTTTTTAACATTTTAAAATTCATAGATTGGTTTGATACCCTGCTGAGTAGAGTCCTTCACAGGCCCTTGTGGTAGGCTCCTGTCCTCTTCCCTGTTTTCTTTCTTTTCTGATGTCCATCTCATTTGACTTTCTGAGTGAGGATTGATCATTTTACCCAGGGTCCTCCTTCTTAGCTTCCTTAGGTGTACAGATTTTAGTATGTTTATCCTATATTATGTGTCTAATATCCATTTATAAGTAAGTATTTACCATTTGTGTCTTTCTGCTACTTGGACACCTCACTCATGATGATCTTTTCTAGTTCCTACCATTTGCTTGCAAATTTCATGATTTTCTTGTTTTTAATTGCTGAGTAGTATTACATTGTGTAAAAGTACCACAATACCTGTATCCATTCCTCAATTGAGGGGCATCAGGGTTGTTCACAGATTTGGCTATTATAAAAAAAGCTGCTATGAACATGGTTGAGCAAATCTTCTTGTTGTGTACTTGAGCATGTTTTGGATATATGCCTAGGAAAGAGTCTGCCGAGCAAGGTATCAAAGCAGATACTGAGACACATAGACAAATTTTGGGCAGAGTTCAGGGAATCTTATGAAAGAAAGAAGAAATAGAAAGACCTGAAAGGGACAGGAGATTCACAAGGAGAGCAACAGAACCAAAAAAATTTGGACACAGAGGTCTCTTCCGAGACTGATACTCCAACCAAGGGCCATGCATAGAGATAACCTAGAACCCCTGCTCAGATGTAGCCTCTGGCAGCTCAGTGTCCAAGTGAGTACCCTAGTAATGGGAAGAGGGACTGTCTCTGATATTGACTCAGTGGCTGGCTCTTTGATCACCTCCTCCTGAAGGAGTAGCAGACTTACCAGGCCACAGAGGAAGACAATGAGGCCAGACCTGATAAGACCTGATAGGCTAGAGTCAAATGAAAGGGGAGAAGCACCTCTTCTATCAGTGGACTTCCGTAGGGGCATAGAAGGAGATGAGGAAAGGATGGTGGGATTGGGAAGGAATGGGGGAGGAGGCTATAGCTGAGCTACAAGGTGAATAAAGTGTAATTAATTTAAAAAATAAAAATAAAAAATCATCATGAAAACAATAAAATAAATTTTAAAAAAGGGAAAAAAGGAATTAGGAAATAATATGCATAGATTGGAAACCTACTTCAGTGTAATGATATTAAGTTGTATGGCTATCGCTCATGAAAATGAAACATTATTAGACAGAATTAGACCTGTCTGGGATATTAGAATACATCAATTATATGAAATGCCAGAAGCATGCATTCCTGGGAAAGAGATTTCACCAGTGCACAACCAAGTCCCACTACAGTTTATACTTTTGTATTACAAATAATAAAATTATATCATGTATAAATCCAAAATATATTGGATGACAATAGCAGGCCAATCTGACCATACCAAATTCTTGAAACAGCAGTTAATTCATACTTGTAAAACAAAAGAATTTAAACAATGAATTTGTATTTGTGTGCACTTGTATTTCATTTAATATCATATAGAGGTTACTGGTTTTCCTTTTCTTATTGTTCTTTTCTTGTGTTCTTTGTTGTTTCTTCTTTCCTTTGTTCTTTCCTTCATTCCTTCTCTTTTCTTTTCCTCTTTTGTTCTTCCGTTTTGTTTTTAAAGACAAGATCTCCCATGCTCCAGATTGGCCCTGCACTCACTCTGTATCTGAAAATGACTCTCAATTCTTGGTCCTCATGCCTTTACCTCCTGAATGCTAGTGTTTATAAGCAGGCAACACCTATTGTTTGTTACTTTTAATGTTATAAGAACTACTATGATTGAATCTCAAAATAACAATGCTAAACAAAAATATAGTTGTAGTGCTATATATTATTTGATATACTAACTTTAAATTAATAAAATCCATGCAAAACATAAATTATTTCAAAATAGGTATATAAATATACAATCTTAATGATACTTTAAAATTCAGCATTATAGTTACTTGAAGAGCTGAAAATTGTACAGTGAATTAACTTTATTCTTGAATTTTACATAAAAAGACTGAGGTAAACAATGGTTATAAAATGTATCTTTTAAATCATCTACATAATGTGGTTTTAGATATCTATTAAATATTTACATCTCTGATTTTTTAAAGCTCAATACCACAGGTATAACTAAGGATTATCATCCTTAATTAAAAAACAGTTAAAGATGGTGAGTTTTCATCATGTAGTAAGAGAGAATAAGTGGGGGCAGATCCAAGATAGTGAAGAGCACCTACCATTTCTGAGTAGCAAAGTAGCTGTTGCACCAGAATTGGTGAGAGGAAGGACTACTAAAGCCAGGGAAATGATGGTGAGGCTTTCTAAACGAGAGATCATCGCACCAGGGGAGAACTTTGGTCTAGGGTCACCAGTGGACTTGTTTGGGAAAGGAGGGAAAGAGCTTTTGATCTCCTGGCACTCCCCTATTTTGGGTCTCCCTCCTCCTCCACACAGCTGGCTCACTGAGACTCTCAGCTCAGAGCTCACTGCCTGGAGACTGCAGCAGCAGAGGCATGGCTCCAGGCCCATCAGCCTCACCAGCCAGCTGTACCAGCCTTGGAGTCCCAGATCCATGGTGCTATCCTCTAAGTGTCCCAGGTCTGCGAGCAGCCATACTGATTCCACAGGGTCTCACAGCCACTGTCTCTACAGACTGCCCAAACACTCGGTGACAAATAGTAGCCACCAAAGTTCAGCAGACTGACCAAACAAGCTAGGCACACTAGGCGCCAGGACTTCCAGGTCTGGAGAGCACAGTGGAGGGTCCTCAAGACTTCCCAGATGATATCTGGACCTGCATCCCAGTCTCCAGCTGCAGCTGGACTTCCTAACCCGATGGCTTCCACAGCACTGAGCTGCAAGAGCACTTCAGTCCTCCTGCATATGACTAAGCAGGGCCAAACCAGATCGTAGAGAGCCTGGATAACCCTATCCTTGCCTATGTGACATGCTTGAGAGTGAGTGTGCTCTTGAGTGTCTGCAGAGCCCCAGATTTAGGGTCCTTCTAAATTAGCAGCCTGACATCAAACCCCTCCCACCCACACACCCAGAGGGATTCTTGGGACATCAAAGACACTGCTCTGCAGGTCTGATAGTGGAGTTAAGGCAGACAATGCCAGAAATTAGAAAGCTACAATCACCAGCTCCTGCTACATCTACAGCACAAGCACAAATAACCCCCTAGAAGCCTGCAAGGCAGAGGCCCTCCAACACACTCAAGGGTTCAGCATTCTCTATCACTCTGTCCCTGGAGACACACTTCCAAGCACACTTCCACACATACACACTCACAAACACACACACATACACAGTACGCACATTAGACAGAAGCCAAATAGGGAAATAAAGGCACGTACAGAGGTCCTAAATCAAATGGACCTAATAAATGTCTACAGAACTTTTCATCCAAACTCAAAAGAGTATACCTTCTTTTCAAAACCTCATGAAACCTTCTCAAAAATAGAGCATATAGTTGGTCACAAAGCAAGCCTCAGCAGATACAAGAAGATTTAAATAATCCCCTGTCTTCTATCTGACCACCATGGACTAAAGCTGGACCTCAACAACAATGGAATTAGCAAAAAGCCTACACACACATGGAAACTGAAAAACTAGCTGCTCAATGACAGCTGGTTAAGGAAGAAATAAAAAAAAAAAAAAGAAATTAAAGCCTTTCTAGAATTCAATGAAAATGAAGAAACAAAACACCCTAATTTATAGGACACAATGAAAGGAGTGCTCAGAGGAAAATTCATAGTACAAAGTGCCTTTAAGAAGAAATTTGTGACATCTCATACAAGCAACTTAATAGCCCAACTGAAAGCTCTAGAAAAAAAAGAAGCAGATACACCCAAGAGAGGCAGATGACTGAAAATAATCAAACTCAGGGCTGAAATCAATTAATTAGAAACAAATAAAACTGTTCAAAGAATCAATGAAACCAAGAGCTGGTTCTTTGAGAAAATCAACACGACAGACAAACCTTTATCCAAACTAACTAAAAGGCAAAGAGAAACTATTCAAGTCAGCAAAATCAGAACACCAAGGAAATCCAAACTATAATTAGATTTACTACAAAAGCTTATATCCCACAAAATTTGAAAATCTAAAAGAAATGGATAATTTTCTTGATAGATTCTATCTACGAAAATTAAGTCAAGATAAGGTAGAAATATCAGGTAGAAGGAAATCGAAGCAGTCATCAACAGTCTCCCTTCCAAAGAAGCCCTGGGTCAGATGGATTTAGTGCAGAATTCTATCAAACCTTCAAAGAAATGCTAACTCCAATTCTCTTGATACCCAAACAACACAAAGACCCAATAGAAAAAGAGAACTTCAGATCTATCTCTCTTATGAACATTGATACAAAAATACTCAATAAAATAATTCCAAAACTAATCCAAGAACACATCAAAGATATTATCCACCATGACCAAGTAGTCTTCATCCCAGTCATGCAAGGGTGGTTCAACCTACGGAAATCCATCAATGTAATCCACCACATTAAAAAAAATCAAGGAGGAAAACCACATGACCATTTCCTTAGATGCTGAAAAAGCATTTGACAAAATCCAACATCCATTCATGTTTAAAGTATTGGAGAGATCACAGATACAAGGCATATACCTAAACATAGTAAAGGCAATACATATCAAGCCTATAGTCAACATCAAACTCAATGGAGAGAAACTTAAATCAATCCCACTGAAATCAGGGACACGACAAGGCTGCCCATTCTTCCATAGCTCTTCAACATAGTACTTGAAGTCCTAACCAAAGCAATAAGACAACTAAAGGAGATCAAGGGGATACAAATTGGAAAGGAAGAGGACAAAGTGTCATTATTTGCAGATGATATGATAGTATACATGAGCGATCCCCCAAATTCAACTAGAGAACTCCTTCAGATGATGAACACCACCAGCAAAGTAGCTGGATACAAAATCAACTCAAAAAAAAAAAAATCAGAATACCCCTGTATACCAAAGACAAAAGCCTGAGAAAGAAATCAGGGAAATAATACCTTTCACAAGAGCTACTAATAACATAAAGTACATTGGGGTGACTCTAACCAAGCAAGTGAAAGATCTGTTTGAAAAAAAACTTCATGTCTTTAAAGAAAAACTTGAAGAAGATATCAGAAAACGGAAAGATCTCCCATGCTCATGGATTGGTTGGACTAACATAGTGCAAATGGCCATCCTGTGAAAAGCAATCTACAGATTCAATGCAATTCTCATCAAAATACCAACACAATTCTTTACAGACATTGAAAGAATGGGATGTTTTGGGATGTCCCAAAAACTTCATATGGAAAAACAAAAAACCCAGAATCTCCAAAATGATCCTGTACAGCAACAGATCATCTGGAGGTATCTCCAACACTGATCTCAAGCTGTACTACAAAGCAGTAGTAAAAAAGCCACACGGTATTGGCATAGAAAAAGAAAAAAAGGAGGATCAATGGAACTGAATTGAAGACCCAGAAATAAACCCACACACCTATGAATACTTGACTTTTGACAAAGACACCAAAACCATTCAATGGATCTTCAACAAATGGTGCTGGTCCAACTGAATGTCTATGTGTAGAAAAATGAAAGTAGATCCATATTCATCTCCCTGAACAAAAGTAAAGTCCAAGTGGATCAAAACCTCAACATAAAATCAGATACTCTAAATTGGTTAGAAGAAAAAGTGGGGAAGAGCCTAGAACTTATTGACATAGGAGATAACTTCCTGAACAGAACACCAACAATACAGGCTCTAAGAGCAACAATCAATAAATGAGACATCATGAAACTGAAAAGCTTCATTAAAGCCAAAGACACTGTTTTCAGAACAAAACTACAGCGTATAGACTGGGAAAGGATCTTCACCAATCCCATATCTGACAGAGGGCTGATATCCAGAATATATAAAGAATTAAAGAAGTTAAAAAGTAACAAATCAAGCAATCCAATTAAGAAATGGGGTATGGAGCTAAACAGAGAATATTCTGTAGAGGAATATAAAATTTTGTAGAAATATTTAAAGAGATGCTCAACATCCTTAACCATCAGAGATATGCAAAATCAATATGACCCTGAGATTTCACCCTACACCCATCAAAATGGCTAAGATCAAAAACTCAAATGACAACACATGCTGGGGAGGTTGTGCAGAAAAGGGAACCTTCCATCATTGCTGGTGGGGATTTCCAAGTGGTATAACCACTTTGGAAATCAATCTGGTGCTTTCTCAGACAATTAGGAAATAATAATAATAATTATTATTATTATTAATTAATAATAATTAGGAATAGTGCTTCCTCAAGACCACTTCTAGGCATATATCCAAAAGATGCTCAAGTACACAACAAGGACATTTGCTCAGCCATGTTTGTAGCAGCTTTAGTTGTAATAGCCAGAACTTGGAAACAACCCAGATGTCCATCAACTGAGGAATCGATACAGTAATTGTGGCATTTTTACACAATGCAATACTACTCAGCAATTAAAAATGAGGAAATCATGAAATTTGAAGGCAAATGGTGGGATGTAGAAAAGATCGTTCTGAGTGAGATATCCCAGAAGGGGAGAGACACACATGGTATATGATAAAGGTAATGTAACCTATTCACCCAAAGAAGATAAACAAGAAAGAAGACCCGGGGTAAGATGATCAATCCTCACTTAGAAAGACAAAAGGATGGCCATTGGATATAGGAGAAAACAAGTAACAGGACAGGGTCCTACCACAGAGGGCTTCTGAAAGACTCTACCTAGCAGTGTATCAAAGCAGAAAATGAGACTCATAACCAAACCTTCACTAGAGTACAGGGAATCATGTGAAACAAGGGGAAGTTAATATGATCTGGAGAGGATAGGAGCTCCACAAGGACAAATATATATCTGGGGACAGGTGTCTTATGTGAGACTGTTTCTCCAACCAAGGACCATGTATGGATATAACCTAGAACCTCTGCTCAGATGTAGCCTATGGTAGCTCAGTATCCAAGTGGGTACCCTAGTAAGGGAAACAAGGACTATTTCCTACATGAACTCAATGGTGGGCTCTTTGACCTTCCCACCCTGCAAGGGAGGAGCTGCCCTGGTTGGCTACAGAGGAGGACTTTGCAGCCAGTCCTAAAGATGCCTGATAAACCAGGTTCAGCTGAAAGTGGAGGAGGTCCTCCCCTGTCTTTGAAAGGTGCAGGGAGTAGATGAGGGAGGGAGGGTGCAATTGGGAGGGAATGCGGAAGAGGGATACAACTGGGATACAGAGTTAATAAAATGTAACTAATAAAAATAAAAGAGAGAGAGAGAATGTGTGTGGTTTTCTGAAGAAATGAAAATTTAGATATTCTGAAATTAAATATTGACAAAAACAAAACTCATGTTCAAGATAAAATCTGGGTGAAAGAGATTGTTTCAATAATCTAATAGTCTAATCACACAACTTCCTGAAAGTTCTTATAATAAATTTAACAAAATCAACAGATACCACAAATTTGAAAAAAATCATTTTAAAATTAATAATAAATATAAATCATGTTCTCTCATTACAGATTCTGAAAACATTCACTGTCAGAAACCACTAAATGATATATCTTTTCAAATCCAGATATGAGGTGTGTGTGATGTTTAATACGTTTATTTATTTTCTTCAGTATGTAATAGAATTTGTAATAGTACCTGTTTTGAAAGTTTTTAATACATATAATATATACATAAATAAATTTTCTGTTCATGAACTTGGGATGCAAATATAATCCAAAAAAATTATTATTCAGATATATTGAAAGTCCCAAATCACAACACTCTGCATCATAATATAATTACACAGTTTAATGAAGAGTCTCTTGCTGCTAACAGCTGAATTTTTATTTTAAAATGAGGACATATAAATATAAAATATATGCCAAGCATATCAAAATATAAACATCATAAGATTACTGTCATGAATATTAGCTTTTAATGTACAGGTATTATTTGTATTCTTGTTATCTTCTATAAAACGTAATAACCATCATTTTTAAGACCTGGATAACAGAAGATATAGAATATTTGTTATTCCGCTTGGGAAGCTTGATTTGAAATAAAAACGCTTATTTTGTCTTTTCATGTTTTTGTTTTCTTTAAAAACTCATATGGCCAAATTCACAAGAGATAACCATGTTTCTGGGCCTCTGTTTTATTGCTCAGCTTTCCTGAGAGCGATATCTAACAAATACTTAGAGAGCTATAGTGTCAGTAGGGAAACCATTGCCAGTTCAGCTACATATCCATTTGAGGCCAATAAAAACCCCCTGGGAGCAAAGAGATGCATAGCCAACTCCTCCTTAAAATGCATTTTTAATCAATGTTTTTGTATTGAGCAATATCAAATAAAATTGAGTTGTGCTAAAAAAGGAGAATATTAACAGAACTGTTGTATTTTTTCATTAGGAAATAGAAAATGAATTTCAAATAAGAGATATATGTGCTTTAAAACTAATTAGAAATTTGTGTATATTTTGATGCCTGACACATGATCTAATAGCACTGGAATAAAGTTCCAGCATCTATAGGAGTTTTGAAATTCCTTCATTCTATGAGTCATTGTCTTGTTCTCCTTCAAGTAGTGTTGAATGTGGCCCTAAAATGTAAAGGGTCAAGCCTTTCTTTCCAGAACAAGAGGTCATTACCATTGACATCACTGAAATTGCCTGTGTCCTTTAAGCCTGCATTGCTCAGAGTTCATGTCTTCTGAATAATTCCAAGAACAGAAGAAGCAGTTTGATGTGCACAAGAGGGTAAATGCTTGTGCCGTAATTCTCAGTTGCTGTCACAGAAATTGGAGATGGAACTCATTGCAATCAGGGGTGATTTCTGTGAAGGAATAATAAAGAGAAAAGCTGTCACCAAAAGTGGTTCTGAATAAAGGAGGAATCCAAAAGAAAGGAAGAATTATTATTTTGAAATCTGACATCTTTTTCCCTCTTGAAAATTCAGTTTATATTGACTGGCTTTGTAGTTTACTTTGTTCCATGTAGGAAGCGTAATGAAAGCCGTGATGTCAAGGACTGAGTGGAGGAACACACAAAACTGTCATATCATCATCACCATCAATTATATTACTGAAAGCCTACAGAGTGTTTGACATGCACTATGAATAACGAATTCTCTTCTCTGAGCTTAACTTGAAATCTGTTTTTTTCACTGTCTCCAAAGGAAGAAACTTCGTTTTGCTGTGGAACTCTATCTCATTGGGTTATGGCCTATATCCCAGAAAACTAAAACATGATGCATTTCTCTTGGGTTACTCTTTCATATATGCTAGTCAACTTGATTATTAATTTGCATATAAAATTTTGAACCAAAGAAAATGTTAGACAACTTATATTTCTCCATTATACTCCTTTATTCTTAAGATTCTGTGGATATGGAGAAAATAGAATATGTCTTCTGTTTATACAAACATTTTTATTATAATGAAGTAATGGTCAAAATGTCATATACTATCAAAGCACATGCTGAGACTCATGGCCAAACTTTGGGCAGAGTGCAGAGAATCACATGAAAGAAGAGAGAGTTAGTAAGACCTGGAGAGAATAGGAGCTCTACAAGGACCAAATATGTTTGGGCACAGGGGCTTGTCTGAGACTGATTCTCCAACCAGGGACCATACAAGGATATAACCTAGAACCTCTGCTTGGACTTACCCTATGGGAGCTCAGTATCCAAGTGGGTCCCTAGTAAGGGGAACAGGGACTGTCTCCTGCATTAACTCTGTGGCTGGCTCTTTGACCTCCTCACCGCCCCATGGAAGGAACAGCCTAGCTAGGCCACAGAGGAGGATATTGCAGCCATTCCTGATGAGACCTCATTAGCTAAGGTCAGATGGAAGGGGAGGAGGACCTCCCTTATCAGCAGAATTAGAGAGGGGCAGGGAGATGAAGGAGGGAAAGAGGGTGAGATTGCCAGTGAATGAGGGAGGGGGCTACAGCTGGGATACAAAGTAAATAAACTGTAATTAATATAAAAAATAAAAATTTAATTAAAAATGTCGTGTATGAACTTGCATAATTGTTGAACAGAATTTGTTCTTATATTCTAGATTTAAAAACTAGCCAGAAAAACAAAAAGAATTCCATATATTGTGTTATACAACAATAAGTATTGCTGAATAATTTACTCTAAAACTTAAAAATAAATATAGATCGCTAAGAAGTAAATATATTTAGCTTATATATGTATATATATACACATAATCAATATAGGTAAGTAAATGAAAGAAAAATAAACCACAAATTTTTTTTTTTGCATTTTTTGTTCTTCTCTCGTAAATTACATGCGGACCCCAGTTTTCTTTCCCCTCAGTTTCCCCTGACTCCCCTCCCTCTGTCTCACATTTATTCCAGATTCACCCCCACACACCAGAAAAGGACAGGCCTCCCATACACATCAACTAAATATAGCATAACAAACTACAATAAAATCAGGCACATACCAAAATATCAAGGCTGGACAAGGCAGCCCAGTAGTGGCCAAAGGTCCCACAGTAGGCAAAAGAGTTAGGACAGGCCTGTGCCAGCTGTTTGGATTTATACAAGAACAGCAAGCTACTCAGCCATAACGTATGTAGAGGACTTAAGTCAGACCCCTACAGGATCCCTGATCGCTACAAGTTCCCATGAGTCCTAGTCAGTTGATTCAGTGGGCTATATTCTTGTGTAAAATCATGATTTAAGAGAGCAAGGGAACACACTTAAAAATGTTTGGGGGAAGAAAGTGGAAGAGAAAAATGATATATTATAATTTCAAAAAAAATAATATATATTTAAAATATTTACCTAAGTCTTTAAATCCTTGATTTAACTATGACAATAATCTTGAAAATCATACTTTGCGCTGGAGAGATACTCTAAGATCAACAATCAATAAATGGGACCTCATGAAACTGAAAAGCTTCTGTAAAACAAAGGATGCTGGAGTCAGAACAAAAATGACAGCCTACAGACTGGAAAAGGATCTTCACCAACCCTGTATCTGACAGAGGACTAAAATCCAGAATATATAAAGAACTCAAAAAGCTAACAAGCAACAAATCAAGTAATCCAATTAAAACATGGGGTACAGAATTAAACAGAGAATTCTCTGTAGAGTAGTATAGAATGGCAGAGAAACACTTAAAGAGATGCTCAACATCCTTAATCATCAGGAAAATGCAAATCAAAACGACCCTGTGATCTCATCTTACACCCATCAAAATGGCTAAGATCAAAAACTTAAGTGACAATTCATGCTGGAGAGGATGTGGAGAAAGGGGAAAGCTCCTGCATTGCTGGCGGGAATGTAAACTTGTACAACCATTTTGGAAATTTATCTGGCACTTTCTCAGACAATTATGAATAGAGCTTCCTCAAGATCCAGCTATACCGCTCCTAGGGCATATATCCAAAATATATTCAAGTACACAACAAGGACTTTTGCTCAACCATATTAATAGCAGCTTTGTTTGTAATAGTCAGAACCTGGAAACAACCCAGATGTCCGTTAGCAGAGGAATGGATACAGAAATTGTGGTTCTTTTACACAATGGAATACTACTCAGCAATTAAAAATCAGGAAATCATGAAATTCTCATGCCAATGGTGGGACCTGGAAATGATCATCCTGAGTGAGGTATCCCAAAAGCAGAAAGAAACACTTGGTATATAGTCACTTATATAGAACTGTAGGATAGGATGGACATGCTGAAATCTATACACCTAGAGAAGATAAGCAAGAAGGAGGACCCAGGGTGGGATGATCAATCCTAGCTTAGATGGACAAAGGGGATGGACATTGAATGTAGGAGAAAACAAGCAACAGGACAGGAGCCTACCACAGAGGGCCTCTGAAAGACTCTAACTAACAATGAATCAAAG
>CM053743.1:25263028-25279968 GCA_028658305.1 Pachyuromys duprasi
ACCTTTGGCCATCTGCTTATCTGTAACCTTCATTGTTTGTTCCTGGAGTCTGTCCTTCAGCATGGGCCCATATTTCTCTGGTGACTGGAGTATTCTTCAGGGCAATGAGAGTTGCCCACAGGTTTGAGAGTGTGAGTAGGTGTTTCAACTGTAGCTAAGGGAGGTAGGTCTGCCTTGGTGCAGAAGTACAAATGTGAAAAAAACAAGTGTGTGTGTGTGTGTGTGTGTGTGTGTGTGTGTGTGTGTAAGTATGCCTTAAAAGACAGGGTGCTATAATATGTAGCTACCTGGAATGTGGGACAAGGGTTGAGGCAGGAATAGGAGGTGTTGCCAGAGCTGCTGCTGTTAGCTGTTTGCTGTTTGCTGATGCAATGAGCATGGGCAGATTCCCTCACTACATCAGTGGCCTACAGGCCATATTATTCAGCTCTGTCTGGGCTCCAGTAGTTGTTTGCTTGCCTCAACCCTTAGACCCACAGAACAGGGGCTTCAGTGTAGAGGATGCTGTATCAAGGATCCCTATGTTGCCCACAATGTATATGTGTGAGATAGGATGTCTGGCTGCTAGCATAAAGTGACTCTGTGGGGCTCTGCAGATACTCACTTGAAGGAGCACTCACTCTCTAGCAGGTCTAACTGAAAAGCACCGGGGTTACCCCTGTTCTCTACTCTCAGATTTGGGCCTGTTGGGACAAGTGCATGTGTAGTCAGCTCAGTGGTGCTTTAGCTGCAGAACTTAGGCTGTTACAGCAGTCGACTGGGAGTCCAACCACAACAGCAGAACAGAAGGCCATTAGAGATGCCTGCTGGGAAGTTCTGGGGAGCCCCTACAGAGGTCCACAGACCTGGGTGGCCCTGCAGGCCTGGTGGACTTGGGTGTCCCCTACTGCTGGCTGCCAGCCTCTGAGGGACTAGGCAGCAGTTACAGTCACTTGCTGAGAGGCCCTGCCAGGCTGTACTGCTGCTCAGGAACCCAGGACTCACAAGGTTGGTACAGCTAGCAGCTGCCTCTGAGGAACTAGGAGCCCTTCCTCTGCTGTCTCAGTCCCCAAGCAGTAAGTTGTGGGTACTGTGGGCCAGCTCAGCCACAGAGGGAGGCCAGAGAAGAGGAAGTGCAAGGGGATCAAATATTCACCACTCTCTGTCCCCAGAGAAGTCTGCGGGTTAACTGAATCTAAATGGTCTCAGCTCATGGGTTGTCCCTCTTGCCCAGGAAGCCTCAATGTCTATGTTATGGCTTCAGCTGCCCCTTCACTCACTAATTTTGGAGTTTCAGATCCTCTGCTTCTCAGATATGGTGCCAGCTGGTCTCCACCATCTTGGATCCCCCCTAGAGTTTTCTTCTAAATGACTATGCCCATACATTATACTGTTGTCAGCTGTGGTCACAGAAGTTACCCTTGGTGGTGGTCTAAAGTAACACTAGAGAATCAAATGTAGTCAAGGAGAATAAATAACTTATGACTGTGATACTTGAACAAACTCAAAGCTCAGTAAACTTTCGAGAAGGAGAGAAGAAATGTGTGTAAGAGCAGGTGGAGTAGCAGACTGGAACACCGACCTGGTTGTCAGAAAAAGCTATTGCTCATTTAAATTCACAGTAGCTAAACAAAATACTAGCAAGACTTACCTTGTCAAAGTTTTGTCAAAGAAGGGTGAAGACCCATGAGGTCCTACCATCCCTCAAGATAATAGGGAGGAAGTGGAATTTTTATCAGTGTTTTAACCATTTTGAAAGTGTACATTCTTTTGTAAATAACTTTCACTACACTCTGTTAAATATACCGTAATAAAAATCATTGAATCATAGCAAAAACACAGACAAGTACAATGTGGTAGGTATGGAGGAATTTGAGCGGAACTAAGAAATCATGTAGAGTGGAAGGAGAGAAAAGAATGATAATTGAGAGTGTGGAAATCATGATATGAATATGTATATGAAACTGCCATAATAGGTCTCATTAATATATATAATAGAAGCCAACGTTTTTAACATTAAAGTCTTTTGAAGGGAACAAAAAGAAAATAGATTTAATTTTAATTAAGTACTGAGTGAATAAGTGAAATTAATGCAAAAGTAATTTATGAGCAAAAAGTCACAAATACTCCTTTTCTCTTAAAAAAATAAACATGTTGACAGTTTGTGTTGGTTGGAGTGTTACTCAATTACATTTTTTTTCTTTTCATTAAATACTTTATTAATTAAACTTTATTTACCTTATATACCCCTGTAGTTCCCTCCTCCTCCCATCCAATCCCTCCCTTCCTCCCCCATCTGCACCCATGTCCCTGCCCAAGACCACCAACACGGGAGGTCCTCCTTTCCTTCCCTCTGATCCCAGTCCATCAGGTCTCAGTGGCTTGTCTTTCTCTGTGGCCCAGAAAGGCTGCTCCCCCCTTAGAGGGAGGTGATCAAAGAGCAGGCCAATCAGTTCATGTCAGAACAGTCCCTGTTCCCATTACTATGGAACCCACTTGGGCACTGAACTGCCATGGGCCACACCTGTGCAGGGGTCCTAGGCTACCTCCATGCATGGTACCTGGTTGGACCATCAGTCTCCGGAAAGACCCCTGTGCTCAGACCACCTGGTTCTGTTGCTCACCTTGTGGAGTTCTTGTCCTCTCCAGATCCCACTATTTCCCACTCCCCTCATAAGATTCCCTGCACTCTGCCCAAGTGTTGGCGATAAGTCTCAGCATCTGCTTCGATAGTCTGCTGGGCAGAGCCCTTCTGAGACCCTCTGTGGCAGGCTTCTGACCTGTTCCCTGCCCTCTCCTTCTTCTGATGTCCATCCCCTTTGCCCTTCTGTATAGGGATTGGGCATTTTAGCAAGATTCCTCCCTCTTGATTAGTTTCTTTATGTGTACAGATTTTAGTAGGTTCATCCTATAGTATATGTTTATATGAGTGAGTATATCATTTTACACCAGTTCCATCAAATGAAGCAAGAATGTAAGTTAAATAAAAATATGAAAAATTGCAATATAATGCTTCAATATTTTAAAGATTAATGATCATCATTGAGCAATATTTACAAGGGAAATTCTGAAAGTGTCTAAATATCTATCTTTAGATTCTCAAACTTAGTTTAAAAGATGAGAAAAATCGGTGTATTCAATACGGTAGTTGTAACCACTAAAATTTTCATTTAATTATCTAGGTACTTTCTTTGGAAAGATGCTGTGTTAAGAAATGAATATTGAAAAATAAAAGATTAAATGGGCATCCTTAAGATCTTTTCAGGTTGTTAAGATAGTAGCCAGGCTGACTGAACTGTTTTGATTGGCTATTGAATGTTTCAATGGTATATATTCACTAGACACAGCTAAATATTTCACAGTAGTGTTTAAACTCAAGTATATCACGTAAGTGAACATTTCTCACAACTCTCCCATTATCCTCATTATCTTCTTCTGCCCCTTTCTTTCACAAAGCTGTCACCCTTCCTCTTTCCCAATAGTTCTCTATGATTTTAACCTTTTATTTTTAACTCCACACAACCTAGAGTCACCTGGAAATACATTATCCATAAAGAATTTTATCTACATTTGGTGTCCACATATAGGCATGTTGGTAAAGAATTCTGTTAATGAAGTTAATTGATGCCTACTGGCAATGACACACTATCCTAGACTTTGAAACCTGAGCTGTATAAGAAAGAACCGAAATAAGTCCATGCAAGCAAGTAAGCATAGATGCATCCACTTCTAGTCACATTTGAGTGTTGGAAGGAATTGTGACTTACTGTCTCAGGCTCCTGGTAGGGAGTCTCCTGGAGTGACAGACTGTGATGTGGAATTATAAGCTAAAATAAAACCTCTTTTCATATGTTGTTTATTGTCATGTTATTTTATCACAGCAGCAATAATTTAGGCAGGGCAAGGCCTTTCAATATTCCTGACATATGAATGGATATATATATATATATATATATATATATATATATATATATATTGCATTGTCTTTATCTATGGAGGTTGATTCCACGAATTTACCATTATAAGTCCTAGCACAATAAAATACATACATGCAAACACCTATGTGGTATGCTTGTATTTTTGAGTACATTCCCAAATGCGATTTAGTTTATCATCTAGAATTTTACTGTTTTCCAAAACTAAACAGTGAATTCCATAGTAATTGCACTAGTATCCATTAAAGTCACCAGTGTATGAATATTCCTTTTCCCAGCGACCTTTCAGCATTTGCTATTTAAGTATTATGATACTCGTTTTGTCTCTGAGAGAGACTCTCAATGCAGTCTTCTCAAGAAACCCCTTCACAGTTATGCTCGAATTATAGATTACTAAATTCCCAGGTTTCTGTTGTTATTTGAGTATGAAACATCCTGCATATGCTCATGCATATGAGCACAAGGTCCCCTGGTGCTCTTGCTCTTTGGGAATGTGTAGAATCTTTAGGAGGCTTCAGGAACCCCAACTCAGAAGTGAGCATGCGCAGATGTGAGCATGTTGGTGCTCAGTTGTTCCTCAGCAGTGTGTTTATTGTTTCATCCATCACCACTGCATCGCAGCTTCTTCAGCCTTTGAATCCGGACCCACACTAGTGACTCTCCTGTGAGTTTCCAGGCTTGTAGCCTCAAACAGGGCTGCATCATTAGTCCATCATTTGCTGGCATCTAGTGTACTGGGAAGAACTGAACACTCTCTAGCTGCTGAGGTCTCTGTGGACTTCGTCTCCAGACAATCATTGTGGACCAGCCAGCCTTTAACAGTGTAAACTAATCTAATGAGTTCCTTTTTAAAATATATGTATCTTTTTTTTTCTGTTCCTCTAGACATCTGTGGCTAATATAGATTTTGGCAACAGAAGTGGTTCTGGAGAAATCAAATTATAAAGACAAATTTCCTCAATAGGCTTTACGGTTTCTGGAGCTGGCCTCTCAAAATTGTGCAGACCAAAAGTTGCCAAAATCTTTGGATAGCATAGAGGACCTCGATAACCCCTCGTGTTAACTATTTTAAGATATGCACAAGTAAATCTGATGCTCATCGTTCTTACTACTACATTCTTATTACTTCATTATAACTTGCAAGGGGCCAGAAAAAAAAATACAACTTCATGCATAAAGTTGTTGAACAATTCTGAATGAACACTGATTTAAATTCTCAACTCTAGATAAACGTGAAGAAATCCAAATGTTCACCGAGCGCCCCAATGAAAAATCATTACTGTAAAGCACAGTTATAAAGTAGCTGAAATGAAAATGCAAATATAAAATTGTATGTATTAAGGGAGTAATGTGTGTTTACACAAACACATACGCACGTATTTATACCAGGCTAAACATATCCACCCACATATCAAACCCCTCAAACATGAACCATTGTAGTGTATTTAAAAAGTTTAAAATATTTTTAATATTTTCTGAAATATATAGCACATTAATTTATTTTCTTGAATTTTTCTATACTTTGTGAATAGGGATGGGGAAGCTGGGGGAGGAGAAAACATAATATGAATATATTATATGAAAAATATATTTTCAATTAGAAAACATTAATAAATAAGTGCATATACTTGTTTATACTTACACATACACAGATACATTTCCCGTTATCCGCATTAGCACAAAGACATTTGATCTTACTTGTCACTAAGTACACATGATTAAACTTTTCTAATTGTCCTTATTTGGTACTCTTTTCAGCCTCTAATAACCACTATGCCACACCGAGATATGAGTGAGATTATGTAGTAGAGTAATTGTTTTCTGCATTAATTTATTTTAACGTTAATCTTTGGATCCATCCATGTCCCAAACTTTAATTTTTTGATGTGCGAATAGTACACATAAACATATATTCATTTCAATATCCTCCACATTTGTCTATTTTATTCACAAGTTAGTAGAAACTTAGGTTGTAAGGAAAACACTATTTGACTATGAATTTCCTCAAACTACTAATCTATAATTTAATAAGAAAGCAATATTACAAGCAAAGAAAGTTATGAATAAATAACGCTGACATACAAAGGCAGAACAATTTGCAACAGAATTTTATTAAACCCAATCCAACAAAATATATAACAGTAAACATACTGTGAAAAAGTCGAACATTAAGCTAACCTTAAGTATCAAATTTCACTGGATATAATTTGCTCTCTTATTTTGAAAATAACACCAGCAACAAACTATGTCAGCATTTCAGTGAAAGGCCTTGCAATTAAGGGGTGGGAGCACTCAGGTAAACGTCAGGTAAAGGCAACATCCATTGCTCATAAGAAAAACTACAACTCTTGATAAACTCAGAGTGACTAGACAATTATTTCACTTGTTCTATACATGAGTGCCCAGAGCTAGCATCATTCATAGTCTCCAGAGCTCAAATATTGTTCATTGAGCTAAATAATGACTTAATATTGCACCTTTTGTTTTTCACTTTTACTCACTACTGTAACCGAGAATTAGCCCGTGAACTGTGGGAAGATTAAAAGCTAAATGCATTCAAATTAAGAAAATGATATTTATATTTGCCGATCACATGAACATCGACAGACTTGCTAGGCTGCAACCTACAAAATATAACTTCTGGAATAAATCAGCTTATTAGAGTTGGAGATTGTCAGGTAAATATTATGAAATGAAAGGATTTTAAAAAATAAATACAACTGATAATAACAATATAAGGTATCACATTGAGAATAAACATCACAAGATATTTTCAAAACTTACACACTGAACATTTTAAGATATTAATTTAAGAGTTTGAATAAATAGGGAAATGTATTGTTTGTAGATGTCAAGGAATTAATTCTAAATTTCATATGGAAATAATAATACCTGAAATATAAAATATGTTGAAAAAATTGTAAGGCTTAACACATAAAGGTAAGCTATTGCTATTATTTTTTAACTTCATGAGTCAGGGCAGGATGGAAACATACATCAAGACAGAAAATTTAATTCAATTGAAATAAAGACTGAGGCAGAAACTGGCCCAGAAATGTGTACTTATGGTGCATTGGTTTTCAACAGAAATCTTAAAAACAACAACAACAAAACACAACAAAGATGCTGTTTTAACAAAGTATTCTGAAAATGTGGAACTTCATCAAGATGAAATTAATCTTTTATGATGCCTGCAAAATGGTACAAAACTAAAATAAATGAGAAATCTGAAATTGAAATTACAAACTTCAAGGGAAAATTTATATGGTTAAGAATTTGACAAATATTTTATGAAACTAAGCCAATAGCATAGTCATAGAAGTGAAATATAAATTGTAATTTAACAAAATTAAGACACTCAGATCTTTTATTCAGCTTAAGAGTAAACACAGCAAGTCTTACTGACATTTGGCACAAATGGAAATGAGACCTCCGCCTTTGGGAGTGATAGTTATTCAACTTGTTGATCTTATGGAAATCACTTGATACAGGCAGCTCAATTTAATCAATATAGATTTACAATATAAAATTTCACAAAATATAAATTATATCAGGAGTTTAATAGCTAAAAGTTCATAACAAGTCAATTGTTCATCTATAGCTGATGGGTGCAGCAATATGGGAGAAGAAACTACTGGCAAGTACAATGATGTAAATGAACTTAAAAGTGAGAAGCTCAGTGAGAAGCTTAGGAAAGTAATGCTCTGTGAAACTACCCATAAAAAGTGTAACAACACAGGTTAATGTGAAACAAAAAGCCTATCTGTAGTTATGTCTTTAATACAGTTTGTGGGAAGAAGTTTAGCAAGAAAAAGGATGAAGGAAGTTTATAAAAGAAATGCACATGTCGATGATGTTATTATGTTTATAATCTGTTGAGTATAGGTATATGGCCTATGTTATTAAGTGGTACACTTAACATGCATGACTTTTAAATGTCATTTATGCCTCATTAAAAGTAATGAAACAAAGCAAAAGAATAAAGATTTATTTTCATATTTAAAAAAAATCATATGAGTGTTTAGAGCACTGTATCTCAATGTTCTTAATGCTGCATCTCTAATACAATTCTTCATATTGTGGTCACCCCCAATCATAACATTATTTTCATTGCTACTTCATAACTATAATTTTGTTACTGTTATGAATGATAATGTAGATATCTGCTTCTCTCTGGTCTCAGGCTACCCCTGTGAAAGGATTGTTCAACCCGTAAAAAGGTCACACACTACAAGTTGAGAATTATTGGGTTAGAAGATAAAGTTACAATTAAGTGATACCATGGTGAGTGGTGCTTTTCCAGTTCTTAATGTGGGTTGTATTCTGTAAATGTCATACAGTATTCATACTGTGGAAAGAAAATTGGAGGTGCAAAACAGTGTAGTGAAAATAAAAAAAAAAAAAAAGAAATGATACTGGTATTGATTTAAGAATACAGAGAACAAAGAATGACAGGGACATTATCATACACAACTGAGGCTTCTTATGCTCCATTCATTTGAAGATCATGAATAGATGAACAGTTCCTTTGATACTGGCAGCCTGAAGAGTGAGATTTCAAAGTCATAGATTAATATCTCCAAGCCAAAAGAAAGAAAAGAAAAAAGAAAAGGAGGGAAGATCCCCAGAATTACAGCTCCACCCTACCAAAGCTGTGGCTTTGCACCTTCAGTGTGAGCAGTTAGTGGATGATAAAAACTATAAGTGGGTAATAAAAGACCATTCAAGAGGCTTTATTGGGTCCTTGTAGCACAAGGTGAGCAGTGCACAGTAAGTCTGTTTAAGTTATTTGGAGAGGCTGTGATGAGAGCCGAGGTAGGCTCACTAGCTGCCATTGGCACAGATCAGGTGGGGGGAGGGGGTCACAAAATCAGACCACAACAAAGTCCACTTATGCAAAGCTAGTGCTGATGACTCTTGTGTCACTTCTGGTGGTTGCATAACCATCTACAAGGACATCTGAGCATCCTTTGACTATAGGTGAGGTCAGTTTACCACAACAATCATAAAAGGTTTAGAACAGATAGGGCTGGGCAATCATTGAGAACAACCTAAAAAGCAGCTATTAGAGTTAGTGTCACTTCCGGTGAGAATAGTGATACTGAACTCTGGCTGCTGCTGAGACTCCAGAAATTGCAGCAGTTTTGTTCAGTGCTTAAACACCAGACTGGTACCCTAAGAGCATTGTTAAGTGTTTCTAGTTGATTTCAGCCTAAGAACAGTAGCAAACTGTAGTACTAACTTGTATCTATTTTTTAAAGTTTGTGTTGGACCCTCTGGATTCTTTCTTATGGAAAGAGAGTGCGTTAAAATTCTCAATTGTATAATACATGGAGTTCAGTTTAAGAAGGATAGTAGGCCAGACTCTCAAACTAAAACTATAAAACTTTAAGAAAAGACGAATCACAGAAATTACCTTCTAGTTGCACAGTGTTCAAGTAAAAGCAAATTAAAGTTATGAGCTACAATCTTTGTAAAGGCTGACAATATTCAAATGCTAATGATGATTTGAAACTCTCAACCGTTGTTGATGATAACAAAAATTATATAATCATCCAAAAATAAAGGTTTCAAAGTTTGCATAAAGGTAAACATTTAACATAACAATTTCAGTTCCAGATATAACAGTCTCCCAAAAGATAATGCTTTTGCCAACAAAGCTTGAAACTAAATGTTTCCGGAAGATTTCATTCTATCATATTAAAAGCTATAAATAACGCATATACCTGCAATGGGAAAATATTAGATAAACTATATACAATATATTTTTATAATAAATAAATTTGCTGCAAGACCCACTTTCACAAATAACAAATGTCATGTTACCATTACAACATGAATGAAATTCATAGATGAGAGAGTGAGCCAGAGAAAGTGAGACATACAGAAGAAAATATGTTAAAGTTCTATGTATGTGGCATTCAAGGGTGATTCATAGTGAAAAACTCAGAACTATAGTTATTTTTGATATTGACAATAATTGAGATCTCAAGAAGAGCAGAGAGTGTTGAGAATTTTTTAATTGGCTTAAACCTTCAGAGGAAAGGTCTAGAATTGAGCATATTTATTCATCAAAATTAAACCATTAATATCTGTATTTCAATGCATAAGTTTTCCTGGAAAGTTGACTAAGGAGAGTGAATAGAAATATAAACTATAAAACGGTATTAATCATGAACATTGCTTCTTTTTTGTGCAGAACCATGGATGTCTGAGACTTGATTATACCCTTGCTTACTTTGTACAACTTTTAACTTTTCTGTGCTAAAATATCTTAAAAGATTAAAGCATGTCATTTCGAAAGTGGAGGGCATGTGTATTTGTCAGACTAGTAAGCAATGATAATTATTGCAGAAAATCAAGGCCATGGAAAGTTACTTTTATGGAGAATAAAACTGGAAACCTAAGATAAAAAGCCATGCAAAATGATTAGCTATTATTTAACACTATCAAGAAATCAAGAAAAGAATCAATGTGTGAGTTAGGAGTCAGAAAGGTTTATATATTAGAAAGACAAAGGTTGCATTTTTTGCTCTTTATTAACTCTGTTACATTGTGCAAAGCTATTAACCTTTTGAGCTTCAGTTTATTCAGTTCTGAAATGAGCTTAATTATGTCTACCTCAAAAAGTAACAGGAAAAATATGGCAGTCTTAACACAGTATAACAAATTAGCATGTTGAATGTAATTAGTACACATTAAGGAAGTTTTGTCTTCCTCTTTTCCTAATACATCCTTCAACCCTATCCCCTAACTTCTTCAACAAATAACAAAAAATGTGCAGATTACTGGAGCTCAAAGCTGTAGGAGTCCCAGTTTCAAGAGAGAGGGAGAAGGAGATGAATAGGGAGAGGAAGAGAGACAGAGAGAGAATAGCATCTCTTTAGCTATCTTCTGGCCTTCTGCATATGTACAGAAATGAACACAACATCCATGTATTTGTACATACATTTTTACATAAGGGCACATAAAAAATTAGATTTACAGTTAGACTGGAAATCTACCTAGCTATCTTGAGTATTTGTGAACTGTTAGGTAAAATTTTTCCTTCACCGTCATATAAAATAACCAAAGGACATGATTAAAATAAGATTATATGTAATTATTATGAATAATATCGCTTGTTGACATCAGTAAACAAAACTGTACATAAATATATTAAGCAATATTACTTACAGCAAGTAATACTGAACAATATTGCTTTTTGACAGCCAACACATTAAAGTTGTTTATATTATCATTAAATAATTTCTATGGCTTTACTATTTTTAAGATTAATTTTTATTTATGTGGATGTATTCATGTCTACATGTATGTATGTCAGTTATGCATGAGTGTATGCAGAGACCAGAAACGAAGTTGTATTTCCTGGTAAGCATTGTGAACCTTAAGATATGAGTGTGAAAGACTAACAGAGATCTTCTGCAAGAGCAGCAAGTGCTCTGAACAACAGAGCCAACTCTTTAACCATACTCTTTTTAATCATGCTAAAGAAAGCAAGAAAAAAATGAAATATCAAATACTGTTCTGCAGGAAGGAAGAGAGTTGTTACAATATTATTTGTTTGTTTGTTCAGGCAACCAGTGTCTGTTTAATCAGTAGTGCTCTTGGTCCCAAATACAGATGATTTACCTGTGCCCCTTTGCTTTCCATCACTCAGAACAAGGCTGTCCCAGTGCACTTCAATTATAAAACAGCATATTCACAGTTCAAAATAAAATGTTCACTTTTCATTTTTTTAAATTTTTTCTTTTGTAATGTGTTTAGAACACTAAAAAGATGGCCATGAGCTCTCATGTCTCTTGATTCTCAGTTGTTAGTCTTACAGCATGAGCCACTGTATCTGATGACTTTCTTTCTCTACTCTTCTGCCAATACCCTCCTTTGTCTCCTTCCATCCTTCCAGTGTTCCTTTACCATATTCAAGACTTTTTGTTTTTATTTTGTGACTCATTGGAGTTAACCAGGGTAAGCTGTGGGACCTTTAGAATACAACCAACCATTTTAGCCTGTTGTAACAGGTTTATGTTTGACAAATGGAAGATAGATAACAAGTAAACAGATAGAAGGATAGATAGACAGATTGGGAATATTATTTTGAAAGAAGTTTGCTAATGTCAAAGGTAGAGTACACTTTATGTTTTTTCTTCGACCATAGAATTTGAAGAAACATAATAAATTCTTTTTTAAGCACAGCACTTATACTGTTTAAGGAAAAAGTAGTAAGGTTACCAGCAATTCAAGGCAATGCACATTATTAAATACATTTAACCAAACAAGAGCCCCAGAGTGAAGGAACATTTCCTGCTGCTAAATGCTGTAATTTGGAAATTGATTGGTGTTATCAAAGCAGCTCATAAGGATGATAGCTTATAAGCTGCCAAATAACATTAGTTACATGAAGTCTTAATGTGGGTAAGCAAAATTATGTTTCATCATATGTATTATTTGTCAGTATATATGGTTATAGCTTAAATAATGAACTTCAGTCTGATTTTTATAGTAAATATATAGCATTGTTTTATTCCTTATTTAACCACTTTGTCCAGAACTTAATAGAAACTACAATAGCTGAAACAGTTGGAGATTATCCATACTTAAATATATTTTAATTCCTTTATCCATTATGAACAATTTGATAGATTAAAATCTTAACTTATATGATTCATGCTAAAATATCACTGCAGATGTAGATGGTTAACTACCCTATTTTTTCTACCTTTTATAACAAAATAGCGTAGTGGAGTGGGTTATAAACATGTATTCTTCCCTTAGGGCTGTAGCCTGAGGAATTCAAAAGCAAGGATTCAGTAGATTTGTTATCTGACAAGTGTCAGTAACAAAGGACACATTTACACTAAGATAGAACAATGTGTCATGAGTATAGTAGTGTGTCTTATGATAACATTCAGGACCCTTTTAACAAAACAGAAAAAGAAAATTTTAATTAATTGCTTATTTTGTAAAGCCTGTGTAAAAATCCTAAAATCTATTTTATAACTGTAGTCTCTTTATTACTAATACAATAGAATAGAAGTCAACATTTTAATACTATTTAAAGAGAACCGAAGTGCTAGTATGTCTGTGGGGAAAGCAGAACACAACCACTATAGGAGGTTCCTTAAAAAGCTAAAAATTAAGTTATCACAGACGGGGCTATGCCACTCTTGGACATATACTCAAAGGATCTTACTACAGAGATACTTGATCTTCCAAATTCTTTGCTTCTTTATTCACAATAGTCGGAGTATGGAAAGAGCCTATATATCCATCAGCTCATAAATTGATAATAATTATACATTACCTAAAACTAGCAGTCCTTATTCCATGGGTCATGAACCCCAAAAGACCACCAGAAAACATAGATATTTACATTATGATTTATAACAGTGGCAACATTATAGTTATGAAGTAACAATGAAAATTTTTATGGAAGTAACTACAACATGAAGAGCTGTATGGAAGGATCATACAATTAAGAAGGCTGAGAAACACAGATATAAAGAATAAAATACAATTCTACTGTGAAAAAAATACAATTTTTAAATTTGCAAATTTAAATTGATGAAGCTGAAAACAATCATCCTCGTTGAGGTAATCTAATTCCAAAAATAAAAATTTCAAATGCTTTTTTTCCCTCATATGTAGATGGTGTCTTTTAAGCTTTAGATGTTTTATTTGGAATATCCATAGAGGTCAGTAAATTAATAAAGGCCCATGGATTAGAAGAGGATCATTCAAGGAAGGGGACATAGAATATGATTTTAAAGGGGGAAATGGAAAAAATGAAGAAGGTATGAAATAGAAGGGATAGGGAGGGGAAGGAATATGAGGAAGAATAACCATGGTGATTTGAATGAGAATGGAACTCATAGGGTCATGGATTTGAATATTTGTCACCAGGGAATAGTACTACTTGAAAGGATTGGAAGCTGTGGCCTTTTGGAGAAAGTGTGTCACCGGTGGTGGGGTTTTGAGGTTTCAAAACACCTATGCCAAATCCAGAGTCTTTCCTTGCTGTCTAAGGATATGAGTCTAGAACTCTCAATTACTTCTCTAGCACCATGTCTGCCTGCTTGATGCCATGTTCTCTACCATGATGACAATGAACTAAAACTCTGAAACCATAAGCAAGCCTAAAGTAAATGCTTTCTTTTATCAGAGTTGTCATGGTCATAGAGTCTCTTCACAACAAAGAATAGTGACCGAGACAAAAATTAGTACTAAAAACTTTTCAAGTAGCCATATAGAAAAACCAGAGTAAGTTCCTAAAATATGAACATATATAAAGGGAATTTAAATAGACTTATTTTATGTGCTGGTACAACATGCCATGTAGCTATCACATGCCAGCCGATAAAATAGTGGGTAACCTCTTCTTGAGTTGTCGACTAATGGGGTTCCATAGTCTCTTAAACATTACAGGCTATTGTCATTGATCTTGGTTGCCCTTCAAATTTTGACTATGACACCTATTGCTAAAGCCACAACATATTTGAGTCATAGAACATGGAGAAATGAAGCTAGATATTTGATCCCTACTGATATCTTTCAGTACTAGAAGCTGCTGGACATATTGCTAGTGGAGAAAACTAATCATCTGCATCCACATAACATAGATATGATCCCTGCAAGTTAAAATGACAGGCCAGATGAGATATACCTACTGGTACAACACTGGCAAGTACATTATTGGAGTAAACAGCCATATCTGATTGGGTATAAGGCCTAGTCCAAAACAAAGCCCTTATCTGTAATACCTCTAACTGCTAAAGGGGCAAGAACCTGTAGTGAAATAAGTCATAGACCTAGGGGAAAATATGCTACTATTATTCTGCTAAATGAACATAATGTTGCCTAATGACTTATTGCAATACCCATAGATCAGTTCACCATTTAACATTCACCAGAGAAGCAAATAACATAGAGACCCTCAATGATCAAACCTAAATGGTCAGTATATGTCATACTCATTACCCCAAAGGCTTAGGGATCTTCTCAGATGAGGGGAAGACAAGATTGTGACAGCAGAGGTGGTGTATAAATTCAAAAGTGCATATTAACTCACAGAGATTGGTAGAGCATGCACAAGAATCGAGCAAACTCAAACCAGATAAAATTCCCAGTCAAGCACTCACCAGGAAAGGCTCTATTTTTGAAATTGAACAGGATAGAAGAAGGAAGAAGAGGATGGGGATAAGGAGGATGAGGAAGAGGAGGAAGAAAAGAAGAAAAGGGAGAAGAAGAAAAAGAAGGTGAAGAAGAGAAAAAAGGGAGAAGAAGGAGAAAAAAGAGAATAGGTAAGTGTAGAAAGGAGAGTGATATGATCAAAAATTCATTGTCTGAAATTAACAAAGAATAAATTAACTATTATTTAGAAAACAAATCATAATACATTACCTTGGGGAATGTTAATGAACATTAAGCTTTTGAGCTACTAGTAGCTCAAATGTAAATTAATGGATACTAATTAAATTCTCAAAGATATAGCATTACTCTTATTTTTTAGCAAAGTGAAAAATATTTTTCTATGAAGAATCTGATTTTTAAGCCTCCATCACTAACTGTGTCTTGCAACACAGAAAAATAGCTCATTAACAAACTATGTAGAAATGCAAGCTGTAGTAAAATTCTAAAAATAATTCCAAACCAAAAATTTGATGTGTATATAGTAAATATTTTGTTGTCCTGTACATTTTAATCTAGTACATGTGTTTTGATGTTTCTATATATTGGATAAGGTATGTTAACAAATTTGGTGTTAATTTTGACCAAATATTTTTCCTTTTTAAATTAATTAAATGTACTTATGTATTCACTTTACACCCCCAATGCAGCTCCCTCCTTTCTCTCCTCCCAGACCTACCTTCCCACTCTCTTCCCCTATTCCCCCTACTCTCTGAGAAAATCGGAGCCCCCACTTACAAACCCACCTGATATATCCCCTCACATCAGGACTATGCACATCCTCTCTTCCATTGAGGCTACACAAGGCAGCCCAGCTAGAGGCTCTGTCCTATGAGGTGAGTCTCAGGATGGGCCAGGCATTGGTTGGACACTTCATTTCCTCAATCTTTGCTCTGTCTTTATCTCTGAGTATATTGTAGGCAGGGTAAAATTTTGGATGTAGTTTGTGTGGGTGGGTTGATGTTCTACTCCCAAAAGCAGGAGTCTTGTCTAGTTAGAGGGTATCGATGACCTATGACAAGGTGTCTCAGCTGGAGTCATCCCCAAATCCTCCCAGAAGCCTACCCTGTCTTAGGTCTCCAGCCTGTCACAGAGATGTCCCACCCACAGTTTCTCTTCTCTCTGCAGTTCTTCTGACCTTTTGCCTTCCCTCCCCACTCCAGTTCTTCAAGGTCTGATCATTCATTTTCACCAATCTCATTTCATTTTTTGATCTCTCAACTACCTTTTCACCTCCCTTAACTACTTTTTCAATTTACACACCTAGGGAAGATATACAAGAAGTAGCACCCAGGTTGGTATGATCAATGCTCATTTAGATGAACAAATGGGATGGACATTGAATGGAAGAGAAAACAAGCAACAGGAGAGGAGCATACAAAAGAGGGCCTCTGAAAGAATTAATATAGCAATGTATCAGAGCAGATATTAAGACTCACAATCAAGCCTTTGGCAGAGGGCAGGAAGTAATAATAAAAATAGGGGAAGTTAGGGAGACTTGGGAAGAACAAGAGCTCCACAAGGACCAAACTGAGCAGGGCACAGGGGTCTTATATGAGACAGTTTCTCCAACCAAAGACCATGTATGGATATGGCCTAGAACTCCCGTTCAGATGTGGACCATGGTAGCTCGGTGTCCAACTGAAGACCCTAGTAAGGGGAACAGGGAGAAGAAATTAACTGCCCACATACAGGAACAATCAAAGATAAACAGAGAGGAAACATCCAAAATAGGAGACACAGTCAATCAGTTGGAAGAAACAGTACAAAGCATGAAAACGGAATTAGAATCTATAAAGAAGACACAAAGGGAGAAGAACCTGGAACTGGAGAACTTAG
>CM053743.1:25280468-25296520 GCA_028658305.1 Pachyuromys duprasi
CAGGGCACAGGGGTCTTGTATGAGACGGTTTCTACAATCAAGGACCATGTGTGGATGTGGCCTGGAACCCCCGCACAGATGGGGCCCATGATAGCTCGGTGTAGGACTGAAGACCCTATTCAGGGAAAGAGGGACTGTTTCATTCTCAGTTATTTTGCTATAAGAAGTTCCCAAGTATGCAAAAGCATAAGTAACTCTGTACACCAAGAAGGACAATGCAAGATTAAGTAGGTAAGGGATGCTTATGTGAATTTGTCTAATGTGCTTAAAATATCGAAAATATCAATTAATGTTTCCAGTGGAATCCAAAACTTTACCATGGATACCTGTTTATTGCTAGTCTTTCCTTACAATTTTGTGTATTGCTCAAAATTGACACTTAAAATATATTATTTTATAAGGCATATGTTAATGATAATAAGATAATACTTTTTCCATATCCTCCCATATCTTTCTCCCTACTCCCTTTCAAATTCAGGGCCTCTTGTTTTACTAAGTGTTATTGTATAATATGTATGTGTCCTTGTTTACATATATATTCCTAAATATAATCTATTCAGTATATATAATGCTACAGATGGACCAGCTTCACTCAATCTTAAGACTAGACAATTACTTGTTACAAGGTAAGAATATGTTCAGTTATATTTGCTGTATAACTTAAATTTCTGTTTCTTGGAATTTGACCTTACATACCTTGAAGCTTCCTGAAATTCAGTTTGGCTGTACCATGCCTTGACCTACCCTGTCTCAAAACTATAAGATGTTCTGCTAAAAAATCTTCAACTGCTATCAGTTTCTGTATTTTATATTCTTATATTACCAAATTACTCTGGAAAACCTCAGTTTTTTCCCCCTAAAAATGAAGTCTGAGAAGGTGATTCAAAGCCACTGTTTGAAACCCCGCTTTAGGGAGACATTCCTCTCTGACAGAAAATGAAGCTTGATTAATTCAATGAAAAAAGAAAATGAGTCAGTGGTCTTTAAGTTTTGCCAGTGGGATTGACATTTGGAGGACCAGTGATGTAAAGATCCCAACCCAAAATACAAAGTCGGACCCTTTCCTGCAAGTATTCATGACTGAAGCACCAATTCCCAGGAAGTTGATGAGACGCCAGCCATAGGGGACATGCTTTCAGTTGGGAGGACTGCCAGAGAAAATGGTCACATAAAAACATATCAGCAAGCACCTGTCTGAGAAGGCATCGCTTGCTGAGTTACAGGATGGTGTCTCCTTCTATGATATCTGATTCTAGATCTTGTGGGAGACAATGAAGTACCTGATGAGGCACATGAACCCCTGTCCTTGTGCACCAGAGAGATGTTGCATTGCCCAGATGGTTTAATGGCACCTGGTTCCTGGTCCTCTGTGTCTTGTTCTGTGTCTTGTTTGTGACTTGCTAGAGACACGACAGAGAAATATCACTGCCTGCCTGGTTCTTGGATACTGGGAACTAAGACAGAAGTGAGCCAGGCCACTTCCTGATGGCAGTGAATGTGGCCACTGCATATTTTGTTTTTATCCATAGCTTGAATGTTCTTTTTCTCTCTCTCCTTTTTTAAAATTTTTATCTATCTATCTATCTATCTATCTATCTATCTATCTATCTATCTATCTATCTATCTATCTATCTATTTTTAATTTTTTGCTGCCTTATCTTTCTGTATTCTGAGTTTATTGCATCGCTTTGGCTGTCTCTGTCCCTTGTATGCATTAATCGTTTCCAGGAAAAGGTGGAGTAGGGAGAGGATGCTAACCAAGCACAGCTGTGGTGGTGTACTCTCCTTGTTACTTCTCTCAGCTCCTTCCTGGAGTGTTCTCTGTCTACAGCCAGAACTCTTCCTAAAGCTCTGCCACTGCGTCAGCACCACAAGGCTGGGGTGAGACAGTAATGCCCCTGCATGCCACCCTGGGCAACCTTTTGCACCTTTTGCACTTCTGCCTTACCCATGCACAAATATGTACAATGTCGTTTCATAATGAATTTACCTAACCGCTTTTCATCCTTTTCAAACTTCTTTGGTTTATAAGCTTAAATATTTTTCTAAAAATATTTAATTTGCCAGGAAGGACAATTCATTCAGCCTTATGTATGCATTGGTGAGGATTTCCTTGTTTCCTTTTCACTTCCTCAGCCTGAAAAACCACTGTTCCTTCAACATTTTCTTCCCTACTCAACCTAGTAACTTATCCGTAGCTTAGACAATCTAATCAGGACAATTAGAAAATGTAGTTTTGTTTCATGGAATTCCATGTGTAGTTGCATTTTTAATTCCTCTGACTCCTCAGCTATAATTTTATTAAGTTTGTATCTAAACTGTGTATTTTATCTCCTCTTTAACTTCCTTTCTCTTTTAAATAACAGCTCTGAAAAAAAAGAAGTAAACCATAAAACAAAAACAAGCTATTTGACTTATTCCTGGTAACATTTGTCTCTTTGAGTAGAGCTAAACAATATTTCCTGTTCACACTCACTGACCCCTTTCAGTAAGTCTTGGTAATCCTTTATGTCTAAAAGAAGTGTACAATACATTTAACTGCTACATTTTACCAATATCAGAATACATTAATAAACATTATAGAACCTTGAAACCTGAATAAACATCATAAAAGGCATGGTTTGGTTTAACTGGAAAAGTTTCTTATCATTCTTCATTATC
The DNA here is from genome assembly GCA_028658305.1 of Pachyuromys duprasi. Taxonomy (NCBI): domain Eukaryota; kingdom Metazoa; phylum Chordata; class Mammalia; order Rodentia; family Muridae; genus Pachyuromys; species Pachyuromys duprasi. The sequence goes on from CM053743.1 coordinate 25,283,130, forward strand.
ATTAAAAAAAATCTTAGCAGAACTACATTATAAAGAATAAAATGTTTTAGGTTACTCACAGACTTGGTGCGGGCCTGAGCTTAATTTTGGGAAGGCCTGTCTTGGCAGTGTTAAAATGGCAGATAAAAATGGTGGGGATATTTGTGGTCCAGTCAGCATTGAACTTAATCCTCCCATATTGTAATTACTGTTTTTATTTTAAAATATTTCTTTTATGTTTGATATTATAACAAGTTATATCATTTACCTTTCCTTTTTCTCTCTTGAAACATCCTCATATACCCATCCTCACTTTTTTTCTAATTCATGGCCTCTCTTTTCACTAATTGTTCTTCTATTTATATATGTATAGTACATAAATATACATTTTTAAATATAATCTGCTTATTCTGTATATTCATGTTTTCAGGGATGACCATTTGGTATTAGATAACCAGTTAGTGTGCTCTTGGTGTATTCTTCCCTGAGGAAAACTATATGCACTCCACCTTACTCCTCCCCATCCCACCCCAACCCCCTGCTCTCAGCATTCCTTAGTAACCTATAGTGATTTTTTTAAGGTTGAGGCCACCTGGGCCTTTTTCCCCTTCCACTTTGGATTATTCATTGATGTCATTTTTGTTCAGCTTATGTTTGAGCAGTTATGTTTGAAAGAATTTGTGGATATAGTTTCTGACATTACTAGGAGACACAGTCCCATAAATTCTCTGATCTGGGTCTTACAATTTTTCACCATATCTTCCACAGTGTTTCCCGATCCTTAGGTGTGGGAGTGGTTTATCCATTGGAATTGGGCTCCACAGCCCTACAAGTTGATTAGCTGTGGTTTTCTGCAGTGGTCTCTTTCTGTTGCAAAGAGAAGGCTCCTTTTAGTTTTGCTTTTTTATTGATCATGTGTTCTGATTTTAGTGTCCCTTCCCTCTCCGACACCCAGTTTGCTCCCCTCCAGATCAACTACCTTTCTGATTCACATTTCAGGCTTCTGAGAGATAACAACCAAATATAACGGAACAAAATATCGTAGTGAACATCATATCATATATCATATCATATCATATCGTATCATATCATACAAAATATCACAGCAACCTAATACGGGGAAAAGATTCCCAGAAGCAGGCACAAGACCCCATGATCCACTCATTCTCACAGTCAAAAGTTCCATAAAAATATTAAGCTAATAACTATAATATTTGTGCTGAGGATATGGTACAGACCTATGTAGGCCCTGTGCTTGCTGGGCTATTATTTTGTGAGCTAGGGTGTGTCTTACTTAGTTGATTCAGAGGACCTTGTTCTCTTGGTGTCCTTCATCTCCTCTGGATCTTATAATCTTTTCCCATTTTCTTCTGTGTGATTCTCTGAGCTCTAACAGGAGGGGTGTAATAGACACCTCCCATTTAGACTCTCTATATATACAATGCCTGGCTTTGTGTCTCTTCAACTGTTCTCATCTGCTTCCAGAGGAACCCTCTCTGATGATGACTGGATACGACACTGATTTATGAGTATAGCATATCATTGGGGTCATTTTATTATACCAGTCATGTTTTTATTTTATCCTAGGTATATGAGCTAACTAGTCTCAGTTTTTGTTCACCAAAACACTGTAGGGTATGTGTTTCTTTTTCTTCAGTGAGCCTTAAGCAAAATCATACATTGATTGTCTTCTCCCATGAGTCCTGTGCTACCATTGCTATAGCATATTTTGCAGGAGGGACAGATTGTAGTTCAAAGGCTTTATGTTTGGCTTGGTGTCAATATTTCACTCTTCATAGCCTGCCACATATCTTCCCACACCAAGCTGACCTGAGGGGAGGGGTAAGGGCTCTATGTAGGCACTGGCTCATCTTCTCTCTGTTCAATGAGTTGTTTAAGTTTTGTCCTCAGCAGTAGGTCTCCAAAGGCAATTTGTGGAGAGCAACCCTTTGTCTTAGCAAAAGCTTGGGTTGTTTGGGGATTTCCATGGGAAGCCCTTGGCCAAAAAGTCAATTGAATGCAACCCAGTCCCACCACTGGAAGCTTCATCTGGTGATAAGATATGGCCAGTTGAGACTCTGTATTTATCATTACTAGGAGTTCTCATTAGGATCACCTTCATATATTCCAGGAAGTTCCCACTGTGCAAGGTTTTCACTGCCCCCATCCCAATAAAATACTCAAATCCAGTCATGTTCTCTTCCTCTACCACATCGTTGTTCCCCAATTGATCTCCCACAGTGGCCTTCCCAGTTTACCCCTCAAATGTATTCAATTTACCTTTTCCAGAGAAAACAAAATCCATGCACTCTCCCCAGACAATTCTTCTTTACCTAACTTGTCTGGATCTGTGGATTATAGCTTGGTTATTTGCAAAACGCCAAATGAACACTTATAAATGAAATCATACCATATTTATATTTCTGAGTCTGGATTACCTCACTCAGGATGATTTTTTTTCTCTAGTTGTATCTACTTCCCTGCAGATTTCAAGATGTCACTTGTTTTAAGAGCTGAGTATTACTCCATTGTATAAATGTACCACATTCTTTTTATTTATCCTTTTGTTGAGGGGCAACAGGTTGTTGCCAAGTTTTGGTTATTATGAATAAACTCAAAATGAACATGGAACATGGGAGAGCAAGTGTCTTTGTGGTAAGATAGAGCATCCTATGGGTATATGACCACAGTAGTATGGACAGATCTATTCATAACTTTCTGAGGACTTCCCATATTGATTTCCATAGTGGCTGTACAAGTTTGCACTCCCACCAGCAAAAGAAGAGTGTTTCTCTTGGTCTACATCCTGGCCAGCATTAGATGTCACTTGTACTATTGATTTTATCCTTTCTGAAAGGTGTAAATGGGAATCTCAAAGTAGTGTTATTTGCATTTCTCTGATGGCTCAGCATATTAAATATTTTTCATGTGTTTCTCAGTTATTTGAGTTTCCTTTATAGAGAATTTTCTGTATCTCTTCCCCATTTTTAATTAGATTTTTTTGTTTTGGTGATAACTAATTTTTTAATATTGTTTATATATTGTGGATATTAGTCCTCTATTGAAGAGGAGTTGATAAAAATAATTTATTTTGTAGGCTGGCTCTTTGATTGAAAGTGTTCTTTGTATTATAGAATCTTTTGAGTTTCATAATGTTCTATTTATTAATTGTTGATCTTAATGCCTGAACTATTAGTGTTCTGTTAAAAAAGTTGCTTCCTATGCCAATGCATTCCAGGGTATTATGTACTTTCTTTAAATCGGGTTCAGTATCTGGTTTTATGCCGTGGTTTGATCTAAGAAATGAACAAAAACAAATAAACAATGAAACAAAAAATTGGTTCTTGGAGGAAATCAAGACTGTAGACAAACACTTATCTAAATAAACTCATATATTGAGAAAGAATATCCAAATTTAAAATAAGACACAGAAAAGTGACTATAACAAACAAACATCAAGGAAAACCAGAGATTTATAAATATATACTTTAAAAACCTACACTCTAACAATTTGGAAATTAATAAAGAAATGGATAATTTTCTCTGCTGTTACTACTTACCAAAGTTAAAGCAAGATCATATAAAAATTATAAAATAACACTTAGTGAAATCGGAGAAATCATTAGTAGTCTTCCAGCTTTTAAAAAAATGCCTTTCTGAATGAAGATCCTCCTTCTTGCTTAGATTCTTTAGGTGTACAGATTTTAGTACGTTTATCCTATATTATATGTCTAATAACCAATTACAAGTGAATCTGTACCATGTGTGTCTTTATACTTCTGGGATACCTCATTAGGACTATCTTTCCTAGATCTCACCATTTGCCTATATATCATGATTTCCTTGTTCTTAATTACTGAGTCATATTCCATTGTATAAATGTACCACAATTCCTCCATTGAGGGACATCTGGGTTGTTTCCAGGTTCTGGCTATTATGAATAAAGCTGCTACAAACATGGTTGAACAAATGTCCTTGTCGTGTACTTGAGGATTTTTTAGATATATGCCTAGGAGTGGTATAGCTGGATATTGAGGAAGCACTATTTCTAATTGTCTGAGAAAGCACCAGATTGATTTCCAAAGTGGTTGTACAAGTTTACATTTATTCCCACCAGCAAAGTAGGAGAGTTTCCTTTTCTTCACATTCTCTCCAGCATGTGTTGTCACTTGAGATTTTGATCTTAGCCATTTTGATGGGTATAATGTGAAATCTCAGGGTCATTTTGATTTGTATTTCCCTGATGACTAAGGACGATGAGCATTTCTTTAAGTGTAGGGATAGACAACTGAAGAGGGAAGAAAACAGGTAACAGGACAGGAACCTATCACAACAGGTCTCTGAAAGTCTCTACCAAGCAGAGTATTGAACAGATGCTGAGACTCATTGACAAACTTTGGGCAGAGTGCAGGGAATCTTATTAAAGAAGGGGGAGATAGAAAGACCTGGAGGGGAAAGGAGATTGACAAGGAGAGCAATAGAACCAAGAAATCTGGGCACAGGGGTCTTTTGTGAGACTGAGGACCATTCATAGAGATAACCTAAAAACTGTGCACAGATTTAGCCCATGACAGTTCAGTGTCCTAGGAGGTATCATAGTAAGGGGTACAAGGACTGTCTCTGGCATGAACTCAGTGGATGGCTCTTTGATATCCTCCCCCTGAAGGGGAAGCAGCCCTACCAGGCCACAGAAGAAGAATATGCAGACAGTCCTGATGAGTCCTGATAGACTAGGATCAGAGGAAAGGAGAGGAGGGCCACCCCTATCAGTGGACTGGGGGAGGTGTATGGGAAGAGAAGAGGGAGGGCAGGATTGGGAGGGACAAAGGAGGGGCTACAGCTGGCACACAGTGAATAAATTTTAATAAATAAATAAATAAATAAATAAATAAATAAGTAAGTAAATAAATAAATAAATAAAGCCTTGTATCAGATGTTTTCACAACAGAATCTGCTGGAGCCTGCTGACAGAGCCAAACTGTTCCTGATTTGGGAGTGAGGACTGAAAAGAAAATTTAAAATATAAAATAATAACATATTACACACAAGCTCAGTTTGAGAGGACTATTGGTAGAAACTGTAGCACCTGTTTTATTCCACAATCCCTTTTCTTTAATTAGAGAAAAGCACCTCAATACAATTAAGGGGTTCACTGAGAAGTCAAACTTGTTTACAAAGACCATCTGTCTATGTGATCCTCACACAAAGGGAAAGAAACTTGGCAAAATATCCTGCTTATCTCTGTCTCCAGCTGAAGGCCATGTTGAAAATATGTTATTTGCTGAAAATTCAGTAACGCTCTGATAAAAAAGAAGCTCTTACAAGTACCAGTCTGTCAAAGAAGCGTTAGTGTCAATATTCTTCAACTTATTCCACAAACTAGAAATAGAAGGAAAATTGCCCAGTTCATTTTATGGGGCCACAGTACCTTGACACTCAAAGAATGTAAAGATTCAAAAGAGAATTAAAGACCAATTTCTATTAAGAACATAGATACAAAAGTACCCAGTAAAATACCTGCAAACCAACTCCAAGAACAAATACAAAACCCCATCCACCATAATCAAGTAGACTTCATTCTAGGGATGCAGGTATGCCTCAATATACAAAAATCAGTAGTAAATGTAAACTTCCAGAAAAACAAAACAAAACACGGTCATCCTTTCAGATGCAGAAAAGGCCTTAAACAAATTCCCACAGCACTTCACTCTAAAAGTTCTGAAGAGATTCTGAATGTGAGACATTGAGAAACCAAAGAATTAATAGCTAGGTTTTTGGGGTACTGAGGTATAAAATTTAAAACATATCAGTCCAGTTTACCTTGCTGCTTCTAGGCAGATCCAGCCAACTTCACGGAAGAGCAGAACTTGCTGCTCATTAGAGGTACTGTTGCCAGAAAACCAGCCCAGGTGACTTTGCTTCTGGAGATAGCTAATTGATCCCTTTCCTTAGCAGCAGTCTCTCAGTCCAGGACAGGCCTGAAATCTTAAGCCAGCAGGACAGGACTGAAGTCCAAAGCTAGCCATTTCCCTAAAACATTTAACCCCCCACCGCCTCTGCAACTCCCCATTTGTCTTTCTAAGGTTGATCATCTCTCCCTGGGTCTTCCTTCTTGTTTACCTTTTTTAAGTGTACAAATTTTCTTATGGTTATCCTATCTTACAGGTCTAGTATATACTTATAAGTGAGTACACACCCTGTGTGTCTTTCTGCTTCTGGGATAACCCACTCAGGATGAGCTTTTCTAGATCCCACTATTTGCCTGGAAATTTCATGATTTCTTTGTTTTTAATTGCTGAGTAGTATTCCATTGTGTAAATGTGCCACAATTTCTGTATCCATTCCTCCGTTGAGGGACATCTGGGTTGCTTCCAGGTTCTAGCTATTACAAATAAAGCTGCTATGTTGATTGATATAAAAATAAAATTTAAAAAGCTGCTATGAACATGGTCGAACAAATGTCCTTGTTGTGTACTTGAGGATATTTTGGATATATACCTAGGAGTGGTATAGCTGGATCTTGAGGTAGCACTATTCTTAATTGACTGAGAAGTGCCAGATTGATTTCCAAAATTATTGTTCAAGTACATATTCCCACCAGCAATGGAGGAGTGTTTCCCTTTCTCCACATTCTCTCCAGCATGTATTGCCACTTGAGTTTTTGATCTTGGACATTCTTATGGGTGTAAAGTGAAATCTCAGGGTCGTTTTGATTTGCATCTCCCTGATGTCTAAGGATGTTGAGCATTTCTTTAAGTGTTTCTCTTCCACTCTGTACTCCTCTACAGAGAATTCTCTGTTTAGCTCTGTACCCCATTTTCTTTTAAATTGCATTACTTGATTTGTTGCTTTTTAACTTCTTTAGTGCTTTACATATTCTGGATATTAGACTTATGAAAGATGTAAGGTTGGTGAAGATCCTTTCCCAGTCTGTAGGCTGTCATTTTGTTCTTTACAGTGTCCTTTGCTTTACAGAAGCTTTTAGTTTCATGAGGTCCCATTTATTGATTGTTGATCTTAGAGCCTGTGCTGTTGTTGTTGTGTTCAGGAAGTTGTCTCCTATACCAATTAGTTTTAGGCTCTTCCCCACTTTTTATTCTAACAGATTTAGTGTGTCTGGTTTTATGTTGAGGTGTTTATTCCACTTGGACTTTAGTTTTGTGCATGATGATAAATACAGATCTACATGCATTTTCTGCATGTAGACATCCAGTTAGAGCAGCATCATTTGTTGAAGATGCCGTCTTTTTTCCATTGTATGGTTTTGGATTCTTTGTCAAAATCAAGTATCTGTAAGTGTATGGATTTATTTCTGGGTCTTCTGTTCGATTCCATTGATCCACTATTCTATTTCTATGCCAATACCATACAATTTTTATTATTATTGCTCTGTATTACAGCTTGAGATCAGGATGGAGATACCTCCAAAGGATCTGTTGTTGTAAAGGATCGTGTTGGTAATTCTGGGGTTTTCTTTTTCCATATGAATTTGAGAAATTTTCTTTTAAGTTCTGTAAAGAATTGTGTTAGTATTTTGATAGAAATTGCATTGAATCTATAGATTGCTTTTGTTAGGATGACCATTTTCACTATATTAACCCTGCTGATCCATGAGCATAGGAGATCTTTCCATCTCCTGATGTCTTCTTCAATTTCCCTCTTCAAAGACTTCAAGTTTTTTTTTAAGAAGTCTTTCACTTGCATTGTTAGAGTAACACCAATATATTTTATGTTATTAGTGGCTATCTTTTTTGAAGTGTGCTGCTACCCTAATTTTTTCTTGGCCCTTTTGTTTTTGGTATACAGGAGGGCTTCTGATTCTTTTGAACTAATTTTGTATCCAGCCACTTTGTTGAATTTATTTATCAGCTGAGGGAGGTCTCTGGTTGGATTTTGGGGGTCACTCATGTATACTCTCATATCAACTGCAAATAATGATATTTTGACTTCTTTCTTTCTGATGTATATCCCAATGTTACATTTTAGTTGTCTTATTGCTCTAGTTAGGACTTCAAGTACTATGTTGAAAAGATATGGAGAGAGTGGGCAGCCTTGCCTTCTCCCTGTTTCAGTGAGATTGATTTAACTTTCTCTGTGTTTAGTTTAATGTTGGCTATAAGCTTGCTGTATATTGCCTTTATTTTGTTTAGGTATGTGGCTTGTATCCCTGATCTCTCCAAGACTTTAAACATGAAAGTGTGTTGGATTTTGTCAAATGATTTTTAGCATCTAAGGAGATGATCATGTGGTTTATTTATATGGTCAATTACATTGATGGATTTCAGTATACTGAACCACCCTTGCATGTGTGGGGTGAAGCCTACTTGATCATGGTGAATGATATATTTTAGATGTTCTTGGATTCGGTTTGTAGGTATCTTATTGCATGTTTTTACATCAATGTTCGTAAGAGTGATAGATCTGAAGTTCTCTTTATTGGTTGGGTATTTATGTGGTTTAGGTATCAAGGTGACTGTGGTTTCATAGAATAGGTTTGGTAATGTTCCTTCTGTTTCTATTTTGTGGAATAGTTTGAAGATAATTGGAGTTAGAACTTCTTTGAAAGTCTGGTAGAATTAATTCTGTGCTGAAACCATCTGGCTCTGGGCTTTCTTTGGAAACTCCCTTCCAAAGATGATAACTGCTTTTATTTTCTTGGGACTATTCATTCTTTCTACTTGATCTTGATTTAATTTTGATAAATGGAATCTATCAAGAAATTTGTCCATTTCATTTAGATTTTCAAATTCCATGGCACATAGGCTTTTATAGTAAGACCTAATAATCATTTGGATTTCCTTAAGGTCTTTTGTTTCGTCCCCCTTTTTGTTTCTGATTTTTCTGATTTAGATAATTTCTCTCTGCCTTTTAGTTAGTTTGCCTAAGGGTTTGTATAGCTTGTTAATTTTTCTCAAAGAACCAGCTCTTGGTTTCATTAATGCTTTGAATTGTTTTATTTGATTCTAATCTATTGATTTCAGCCCTGTGTTTGATTGTTTCCAGCCCTCTACTCCTCTTGGGTGTGACTGTTTCTTCTTCTTCTTTTGTTTTTTTCCCTAGGGCTTTCAGGTGGGCCAATAAGTTGTTAGTATGAGATGTTTCAAATTTCTTCTTGAAGGCACTTAGTGTTATGAATTTTCCTTTTAGCACTGCTTTCATTGTGTCACATAAGTTTGGGTACATTGTGCCTTCATTTTCATTGAATCCTGGGACGTCTTTAATTTCTTTCTTTATTTCTTCACTAACCCAGCTGTCATTGAATAGGGAGTTTCCATGTGTGTATATGCTTTTTGTTATTTCTGTTGTTGTTGAGATTCAGCTTTAGTCCATGGTGGTCAAATAGAATACAAGGGATCATTTTAGTCTTCTTGTATCTGCTGAGGCTTGCTTTCTGACCAACTGTATGGTCTATTTTGGAAAATGTTCCATGGAGTGCTAAAAAAAAAGGTATACTCTTTTAAATTTGGGTGAAAAGTTCTGTAGATATCTATTAGGTCCATTTGATTTAGGACCTATGTAAGTGTCTTTACTTACCTATTTGGTTTTTGGCTAGATGATTTGTCCCTTGGTGATATGCAGTGTTGAAGTCTCCCCCTGTTAAGGTGTTGGGATCAATGTATGATTTAAGCTTTAATAATGTTTCATTTACAAATGTAGGTGCTCTTTTATTTGGGGCATAGATGTTCAGAATTGAATATCCTCCTTGTGGATTTTTTTATGACTATGAAGTGCCCCTCCTCATTTTTTAAATTAATTTTGTTTGAAAGCCTATTTTATTAGATACTAGGATCGCTGCCCCAGCTTGTTTTCTGGGTCCATTTGCTTGAAAAATATTTTTCCAACCCCTTACTCTGAGATAGTATTTATCTTTCTTGCATAGGTGTGTTTCTTGGATGCAGCAGAATATTGGATCCTGTTTCTGCAACCATTCTGTTAGTCTGTGTCTTTTTATGGGAGAGTTGAGTCCAGTGATGTTGATAGATAATAGTCACCAATGAATGTTAGTTCCTTTTATTGTGGAGCTGGTGGTCTTACTTCATTGCTTGTTTTTTTTGTTTTTTTTGTTTTTGTGTGTGTGTGTGTGTGTTTTAATTTTTGTTGGGAAACTTCTTTGTATCCTATGTTTTTTGGGGTGTAGTTGTTTTCATTGGATTGGAGTTTTCCTTCTAGTATCTTCCTTAAGGTTTGGTTGCTATGTAGATATTGTTTAAATTTAGTGTTGTCATGGAATATTTTGCTTTCTTTATCTATGTTGATTGAAAACTTTGCTGCGTAGAGTAGTCTGGGCAGGCATCTTCAGTCTCTTAAAGTCTGCATGACATCTGCCCAGGCCCTTCTGGCTTTCATAGTTTTTGTTGAGAAGTCTGGTGTGATTCTCATACATCTACCTCTATATGTTACTTAGCCTTTTTCCCTTGCTGCTTTTAATATCTTTTACTTGATATAGAGATTTGATCTTTTGACTATGATGTGATGTGAAGAATTTCTTTTCTGGTCTACTCTATTTGGTGTTTTGTAGGACTATTGTATATTTATGGACATCTCTTTCTTTAAGTTCTTAAAATTTTCTTGAAAATATTTTCCAGATCTTACAATCTGCAATCTTCTTTTTTTCTATTCCTATTATTCTTAGATTTTTGTCTTTTCATTGGGTCCTTGATTTCTTGGATATTTTGTGTTTGGGACTTTCCTGATTTTACTTTTCTTTGAGAGAAATATCAATTTCTGCAAGTGTATCTTCAGCACCTCAGATTATCTCTTCCTTAGTAGATACAAAAAGATTGAAATAATCCCTTGTATCCTATCTGACCATAATGGTCTAAAGCTGGACTTCAACAACAGCAGAAACGGCAAAAGCCTGCACATACATGGAAACTGAACAACTTGCTACTCAATGACAGCTTGGATAGGGAAGAAGTAAAGAAAGAAATTAAAGACTTCCTAGAATTCAATGAAAATGAAAGCAAAATACAGCCAAACCTATGGGAAACAATGAAGGCAGTGGTAAGAGGAAAGTTCATAGCACTAAGTGCCTTCAAGAAGAAATTTGAAACATCTCATACAAGCAACTTAATGGCCCAACTGAAAGCCCTAGGGGAGGAAAAAAAAAGAAGAAGGAGATAAACTAAAGAGAAGCAGACAGCTGGAAACAATCAAACTCAGGGCAGAAATCAATCAATTAGAAACAAATAAAACTAATCAAAGAATCAATGAAACCAAGATATGGTTCTTTGAGAAAATCAACAAAATAAACACGCCCTTAGCCAAACTAACAAAAAGGCAGAGAGAAACAATCCTATTCAACAAAATAAGAAATGAAAAGCAGACATAACAACAGACAGTGAGGAAACCCAAACAATCATTAGGCCTTACTAAAAAAGCCTATATGCTGCAAAATTTGAACATCTAAATGAAATGGATGATTGTCTTGATAGATTCCATCTACCTAAATTGTATCTAGATCAGGATGAAAAATTGAATAGACCTATATTCCCCAAGGAAAAAGAAGCAGTCATCAAGAGTCTCCCTTCCAAAAAAAGCCCTGGGCCAGATGGATTCAGTACAGAATTCTACCAGACCTTCAAAGAAGTCCTAACACCAATTCTCTCTAAATTATTCAACAAAATAGAAACAGTAGGAACATTACCAAACTCAATCTATGAAGCCACAGTCACCTTGATAACTAAACCACACAAAGCCCCAACAAAAAAAGAGAACTTCAGTCCTATCTCTCTTGAACATTGATGCAAAAATACTCAATAAAATACTTGCAAACCGAATCCAAGAACACATAAAAGATCATCCACCATGACCAAATAGCCTTCATTCCAGTCATGCAGGGGTGGTTCAATATATGGAAATCCATCAATGTGATCCACCATATAAACAAACTGAAGGAGAAAAACCACATGATCATCTCCTTAGATGCTGAAAAAGCTTTCGACAAAGTCCAACATCCATTCATGTTTAAAGTCTTGGAGAGATCAGGAATACAGGGCACATACCAAAACATAGTAAAGGCAATATACAGCAAGCCTGTAGCCCACATCAAAGTCAATGGAGAGACGCTTAAATCAATCCCACTGAAATCAGGGACAAGGCAAGTGCCCACTCTCTTCATATATCTTTAAGATAGTACTTGAAGTCCTAGCTAGAGCAATAAGACAATTAAAGTAGATCAAGGGGATATAAATTGGAAAGGAAGAGATCAAAGTATTCCTATTTGCAGATGATATGTTAGTATCCATGAGCGACCCAAAAATTCAACCAGAGAACTGTGTAACTTCAACTGATAAACACCTTCAGCAAAGTGGCTGGATACAAAATCAACTCAAAAAAAAAAATCAGAAGCCCTCCTGTACACTAAATACTAAGGGGCTGAGAAAGAAATCAGGAAAAACACACCTTTCACAATATCCACTAATAACATAAAGTACTTTAGGGTGACTCTTACCAAGCAAGTGAAAGATCTGTTTGAGAACATCTTCAAATCTCTGTAGAAAGAAATTGAAGAAGATATCAGAAGTTGGAAAGATCTCCCATGCTCATGGATCAGTAGGATTAACAGTGAAAATAGCTATTCTGCCAAAAGCAATCTACAGATTCAATGCAATTCCCATCAAAATACCAACACAATTCTGTACAGATCTTGAAAGAAAAATTCTCATCTTCATATGGAGAAACATAAAACCCAGAATTTCCCAAACGAACCTGTACAACAATAGATCATTTGGAGGTAACTCCATCCCTGATCTCAAGCTGTACTACAGAGCAATAATTAAAAAAAAATGCATGGTATTGGCATAGAAACAGAATAGTGAATCAAGGGAATTAGATAGAAGACCCAGAAATAAACCCACACACCTATGGAAACTTGATTTTTGACAAAGAAGCCAAATCCATCCAATGGAAAAAAGACAGCATCTTCAACAAATGGTGCTGGTCCACTTGGATTTCTATATGCAGAAAAATGAAAATAGATCCATATTTATCACTCTGCACAAAACTAAAGTCCAAGTGGATCAAAGACCTCAACATAACACTAGACACATTAAATCAGTAAGAAGAAAAAGTGGGAAAGACCCTACAACTCATTGGCACAAGAGACTACTTCCTGAACAGAACACCAACAGCACAGGCTCTAAGAACAACAACCAATAAATGGGACCTCATGAAACTGAAAAGCTTCTGTAAAGCAAAAGACACTGTCATCAAAACAAAATGACAGCCGATAGACTGGGAAAGGATCTCCACCAACCCTATATCTGACAGAGGGCTAATATCCAGTATATATAAAGAACACAAGAAGTTTAAAAGCAACAAATCAAGTAATCCAATTAAAATATGGGGTACAGAGCTAAACAGAGAACTCTCTGTAGAAGACTGTAGAATGGCAGAAAAACACTTAAAAA